>JASVER010000121.1:143810-699955 GCA_030449065.1 Oceanodroma leucorhoa | reverse complement strand
TCTTTTCTTTTCTTTTCTTTTCTTTTCTTTTCTTTTCTTTTCTTTTCTTTTCTTACTTTGTAGTAGGTCCATTTGTGCTACATTTTGAAAATGAATGAAAAAAAATAATACAAACCTTTACCAGAAGAAAAAGAATCCTAAAAATAGGGAGATTTTTAACTACCATTCAGTTCTAAAGTTCCTTGGGAAAGGAACTAACTGCTGTTGTTACTGCTTTACTACTGTTATTTCTGCAGGGTGGTCCTTTAGGAATCACTCTGTAGCCACAAACAACACTTTGCAGAATTAGAGTTATCATTTCTGTTGGGAGCATGAATGTGATTTACTTAAAAGAAGCAGACTGTTACTAAACATTACCTTAAAGAAGTATTTTCTTATTTTTGACTGATCTATGGCAGTGAAAATGACAAATACATAATATGAAATGACACAAATATTTCTCTGTTATTCCAATAAATGTTTCTGTGTTTTTCTGAAAAAAAATGCTGTGATCTGAAGGTGGCCTGATTGTCAGAAAATAATTGAGCTTTGTGGTCTGAAAATCAGGCATCTGTGGGGCATCTCAGGTAGGACAATTAAAATCACTACTTGCTCCAAACTTTAAAGTAGGTAGTCTATGCAAAAAGTTGCTTTTATGTTCTCTGGTTATAGGAGTTTGATCTTTTATTTATTTATTTGTGACTTCTGTTTGCATCTTGTGTTTGTCTTTTTATCTTTTCCAGTTTACAGAGCTGGTTTTATAGACCATCTTCAGTAACTAGTTATTGCACTTTCTTTCCAATATTATGAAAAGGTAATCATCTCACAACACACTGGTTGCTTGAACTTAGAAAACAACATCATTATTCAGATGTCTTTTTGACCAAAACTCCTATTCATTTAATCAAAAATAGTCCAGGTTCTATAGATAATGGAAACATTTCAAACTTGGTTAGCTAACTATACATTTGTGCATCTAAGTGGTTTGGGAGCTGAGCTCAAGTTCTTTGACTTAAGTAGAAAATCTTTTGCATTTAGCTACCTTTGTCCAGCCTTAGATTTTCTGAGGTTAAACTGCCATTTCTGAGTATATCAGTTTATACAGACTGGAAGGGATATACATAGAAAGACTGAACAGTTTCTTCTCTATATTACAAGTCTATCTGTCTTCAAGAATTTGCTCAAAGTGGTACAACTGTACCGTCTTGTAAAACCAAAAGCACGTTGAAGGTCTCTGAGGCATTAAAATCAACACAAGCCTCAGCAGCTCTCTGGATTTCCCTTTCTATATATTACTTTCATGGAATGAATTTTCTAAGGAATGGAGAGCTCTGAAGGTCTGATCTGATCTGTGAGAGCTTTTGTTTATAGGACATGTGGGTCCCTGAAGTATTAAGTAGGTTTTATTAAATTAAATTTTAGTTAAGTAGCAGCTTTTTCTTCAACTATGAATGCATGTAAGGAATCTGTATTATATAAGAACTGGATCTACCTTCATTGTGTTGAATTACAAAGTGAAGGACTTGCCTCTACCAAATCACTGCAGACCTTCAAACTTCTATGCATTTAGCCGAGGCTTGCCAGCCCTAAACTTGTCTATTTTTGACTCTCTAGAAAACTATATCTATCTGGACTTACTGAAATGAATACTAACAGCTATTCACCTTAGAAAATTAGTTAATAGCCAAGTCCATGTCCCACACACAATTATATTTAGGTTCAAGCAATAATAGCAAAAACTCTGAATCATCAGAACAAACTATTTCTAAGGAAATAATTCCTTAAATATATATAAATATTCCACATATATATGTGTGAGTGTATACACGCACATGTATTTTTATGAAAGGCCAGATTCAGCAAACCCATGTGTGACTGATCTGCATCCATATGAGCGATTTGCAGCCTTGCAGACTACTTTATGACTAAAGGTAAGAATGATCACTGAATGTGTAATTTGCCGTTTTTTCGATAGCTCAGGTGTTTCATGATTAAAAGATAATTATAAAAAAAGTTAAGTTCAAAATATGTTAGTGGAGCTACTTTTTTGAAAGAAGAACCAATAACAGAAGTGTTCAAGAGAATGCAAGTTCAGGTAGTGATTTTATTTTTTAACCTAGCTTTTGCAATAATCACAATTTCAACTTCAAAGCCTGTGGAAGCCTGAGAAAACCATACAGTTTCTGTAAATACATCGATGGATATTTTCTAAAGATATATTTTTAATTCTTAGCTTATATGCACCAAGACAACATGAAAATGTCTCCCAAATTAATGACTGAGTCTTTCCCTTTTCTATATAAACTCTCAAACACTAATTAGTTTAATTTCAACACATTTTATTTTTAACATGGACCAGGTATTGTAAGCCCTGAAATTTTGCAGTGGGATGAAAACAGTTCCATTGTTTCTAACTCCAAAATGCCAGTCTCCATTTCACTGGGCTATCTGTGAATAAGAACTTTCTCAAAGGTGAAAATTAAAAGAAGATGTTGTGGAATTCAAACTTAGTTTTTTTATTTCTGTATGTGTTCACCACAAAACCTCACATCTCTTACGAAGCTGTTTGATATTCAAATTTACAGTCTCCCTTTTCTTAAACTTGCAGGGAGAACAAAGCATGATTACATTCTGTTTGGCACTTTCTGAAACCTTTTCTCTACCGTAATTAGAATAAAGTTTTCACAGGCTTCAGTGAGTCCTTCGTTTAACCCCATTTGTCTCCAGGGTGCCATCCCTTGCATACTAGGCTCTGTCTTCAAGTATTATGTTGCTTTCAGGGCCACGGTACTGGACTAGATGGTCATTTGGTCTGATACAGTACAGTTGTTATTACATTCTTATCTAATTTATTGCCTGTTCCTAGTCACAGACCTCTGCAGCTAAATGTCAACTTCTTTTTCTGAAGGAATGGCACATTTAATAGCTAGGATAGCTCAGATAACAAAAACAACAAAAGTGCAAAAATTCTGTCTGCTATGACTGAGGTCATGGTATCTATTTCAGTCTGGTTACCCTACAATATTTTATGGTTGCTTGTACACTGCCATTTCCTCCCCAACGGACTCATAGGGAGCTTGTGAAATTGCTAATTATAAACATATTGAGGAGACTATAACATCCTTCTTCTGTTTCAGAGCTTTCATTATTTCTGAACATTTGCCAAAGAATTTTTAGCCTTTTTGTTTTTCATGAGCTCTTCCTTGATTTTTGCCATTTGTTGCATTGTGTGTATTGGTTACCTAAATTATGTGACATTCTTGCTCCCTGGACAGAGGAGAAACTTTTAATGCATGAGAATGAATGGCAAATGGCTAAATAATAAAGCCTACTCTTGTTCACACACAAAGACTATTGTTTACAGGAGAGGAGGTTAATTTTGCAAAGATCTGTTCCCTAGTGAACACAGTGAGTAAGTTTTTTGGTCTGATTGTTCATGACTAGAAAGAAATGAACAGCCATTCAGAATCAAAATGATTGTTTGCAAACGTATCTTTTGCAAAACGGAGAAAGGTTATTCTAATAGTAGAACTGTCTCTTCAGTTATGTCTACACAAACTTATGGAGCCACACTACAAACTGCAAACTATAAGACAGTAGTTTTTAGTGAAGCTAACCATGGCATCCTGGATAGTGGTAGTATAGGGCTCAACTTTTACCTTGACTTAGAAGTGTGAGTCAGGTATATCATCCTTTTTCTGTTTTTCACAGTTCTGTGAGTAGAGCCATGTGAGATTTCTTTTTTTCTTTGTTTTTGGTGAAATGTTTTGCGCATATGAAAACACAGATTCTTTTAAACCAATACTTTCTGTGAAATGCATTAGTTTTAATGATCTTTTAGTAGAACGAAAAGTTCTATGGTTTATGATGGCATTTCTGGAAAGATAAAAAGGCATTAAGAGCAATCAGTGGTTAAGTGGAGTGTAGAAAACCAAGCTCAGTCTCCATGGCTTACATTAGGCGAAGATGAATGTCCCACACTCCAGATGAGTGAGTACCACTAAGCCCTACATAGCATAATGGCTGTTCTTGAGCTTGTCATGGTTTTCTCATGTCATATTTTGAAGGACCTCAGTTTTGTTTCACAGAAAAGGTGCTTACAAACTGTAATTTATACAAAATTGACTGTTTTTCTTGCTAACCCAAACAACAAGCATCATCATTGCATAGCCCACATAACACTAATATTAAAATGAAATCTAAGCTCTAAACAATGTTTTGCAAGAAGAATCAAAATGTTTTTTAAAGAAAGTAGAGAGTGAGAAATAAATGCATGTTGTAGAACCTTGTCTATATTTAGTGGACATCTGAACCCTCAAAAATTACCTTATAAAGTTTGGAGCTCTGTTTGGAGCTATGACCAAATTGCAACAGGTGACTACTTTTAGTCTGATCTTCTGAAGACAGGAAAGCAATATGGAACCCTAACAGCTTCCTAAGAATTCTTCTCTATGCGCCCCCCCCCCCCCAAAAAAAAAAGGAAAAGGAGAAAAAAGCCAACAGGAAAAACTTGGTAGAGGTGATTGTACACCTCTGAATAGCAAATCTGTGTGCATAAGAACCAAACAGCAGGTTTACAGGCTGTAGAAAGCACTGAAATTTGTGGAAATTTCTGTGAGAGAGGTCTGTGCTACCAGTTTTTCTGCTGCTTCCTTTGCAAGAACAGCAGCAAAGAGCAAATCTTTAACTGGACTTGTGGTTTCCCCAGCAGGAGGCGAGGCTTATGCAGACATGAATATAGTTTATTTTGCCATCTAGATAAAGCATTCATTTTAATTCATTCTGTTTGCAAACAGTCCATCTCCTGTTGTGTCTTGCACAGTAATGACAATGTTATGAATAATGCCCTCACATCCTGATGCAACTACTTCCTGAGCATACTGCCAATTTAGTGGTACAAGGTTCCAAAATGAAAACGTGACTTGTGTTCTCTCATTACTTTGGGCTAACAGAAGATGATACCTTTATAGCCCAATGCCATTACAGGAATTATAGTTTTCCCACGTTTGCTGTGATGCATCTGGAATTCTTACTGGTGCATGAAAACCAGATACGCATCTTTGTCTGTTGCTGGCATGTCTCACTATGGGCTTGGCCTATCAAAACTTAACTTACACTTACAGGTCTCCCCTCTCCACACTCCTCCTCTCCCGATCCTTTGTTTTGTCTTGTATTGGAATTTTACTTTGAAGGCTTTTTCTGTAAACAAGATTCTCATTTACTCCACGTGATTATGCCCAGGCATATTGGTTATAGTCTTTAGGATTTAGTAGTTACAGCATTTAAAATCCCCATGGATGAATATGGGTAAACAGGCATTGTCATCCTTCCCATGAATGCCCTGAAAGAGGCCTGTGTTTTATCTTGTATCATGCCCTTAACTGCTACAACCCTTCTTTTCTTCCCAATAGCTGTTCTCCTTAAAGCCAGGCATCCTAACCATCCCCCAGTATACTGCCCCACTCACCAGCTAGCATTGCCCTCTGCTGTCCTACCTTGCCTTTGACCCAAATACTTTTTCAGGCGGCCTTTGAGTCAGTGAGAGTTCATTAAAAAGGTTCAAACACTGTTCTGTGTGTAATCCAGGACATCTGCTGCGGCGTGCTGCCAGCTATCAATGGCAGCACAGGGCTGACTGGGTGGAAATGCATGCTTCATATCATGTGGTTTGATGGTACCTTCTGTTTTAAACTCTATCAGACTGGACTGAGGTGGTGTCAGAAGTACCACTTGTGACCTCCACAGAAATGGCACATTATCAAAACTGTTGCTTTTAGGAATCATTTTTGTGGTGGGTTTCCAGATGTCTCCAGGCTGAGCAGAACTGGTTCCGTTCCTATGAAAAATATTTTAAAATCCATTGTATGCCAATTTTCTAATGAATTAGTTTGTTTAAATAAAGTCAAGGATATGTAGAGGGGAGCAGTGACTCTTGCTGCTGAGTCAGAGGACAGTTTTATCATCTCCTTGTTCTTACACCCAGGATGGCAGAACAAGGGAAAAGGAGCTGCAGTCAAGTCAGCTGTCGTTAATTAGTGCCTGAGGGTTACAACAAAAGTCTCTCTTCAGCGGGCTCCCTTCAGAACGTTTGAGGAACCCACCCACTGCATAGCTTTGAAAAATCCAGCAAAGAAAGAAGACCAGAAATATGCTGGCAATCAAGGGAGAGGCAAATATCAGAGTGACCTGTTCCAGGTTTCCACCAGTTAGTTTGAGCAGCCGTAACAGTCTAGTGAGGGCATGGCAGGGCTCAGCAGAAGGTGATATATCTTTCACCTCAGAAGACCCAGAGTCACAACTGGTTGGAAGCAAGGAAAGCTGGAAAGGTGTCACTCTGCACTTGTCATGTTCTAATAATTTTTCACAGGTGTTGGCAACTGCCGTGGTTTGAGTCAGCACAGTAGTCCTCATGGCCCCTTGGGCTGACCCAATAGCAGTGCTGTGCTTCTGTGGCTATATTGGGTCAGATCTGAACAAGCTTGTCTTAACATAGCTTGGAGTCTGTATGCCTCACTGAAACTTACAGTGCAGGTAATAGCTTTAAAGATATTTCAAATAGAAAAATAGCCTTTCTTGGTTTGGCAAAAATTAGAGATAGAAAGAACTTATGTTTGCTTGGCAACATTTCCTCATGATTAATATGAAAGTGTACTTCCTTGTTAACAGGTGCTTCACAAATAAGCATAATTTTTAAAAAATTTGCATGCTTTTTGATGTACACTGTTCTATGATTTCGATAGACATTAATGAAATGTACACTTTAAAGGAGAAGATTTACTTCCCTTTGCTCACATTTGCGTATTAAGTTCAGCTACATGAATTTGGATGGTTGCTGATGTGAAGAAAGCCCATTTATTTTTATAGAAAATAATTAATTGACTTCAGAGAAGAGGAATGGAGTTTTCATTACTCTTCCCACATTTCTACAATGGAGAATGTTGTCTGTGGAACACGTAGTCTGAACATTATTCATCTTTCCCATGGGGATTATTAGAAGTGCATTAGGATTCTCTGAATTTGCTTACAAACTAAGATCAATTTCCAAGACTAACTGAAGAAAAATTGTGGTGAGTTATCAGACACAGTCCACTGTAGTAGCTGCTTTATAATGAGCTTTTAGGCACACCATAATGCAGTCTATTGTTGGAAGTATCTTTTGTACGCACACTGCCTACCTTTTGTGAAGTAATTGGAATTTAACGTGCTACAGCTTTGAAATGTATGAAGCCAAACCCTTAATGTGGGAAGCTTCTGGGATTAAACAGTTTTGCAATGAGAAATCTTAAATGTGTTTTGACTAATTTCATTCAAGGTTCATCTACGGCGTTTTTATATAAGTGAATCTCTTAGTTTTATGGGCCTTACCACTCTAATTAAAGATGTCATTGTTTTCATTTTACATTTCAGTCCTGAACATTTCTAATACAGCCATAACATTTTTACTTAGTAATGAATTTATTGTTATAAAATGTCAGTCGCTGATTAGAATTTTAGAAAGTAAATTTTTAAATGCATGATCACAGGTTTGGCTGGCTAATGCTAAGTAATTAGTTTTGCTCTCTTGCCCCTGTTACTGATGATCCAATAGGTGTGCCTCCTCATCAGGTAGATCAGTGCAACAGAAGAGGATGAGTGGATTGATGGAGTTTGTGCTGAGGCCCTTACATCTGCACCCAATGCATTTTGAGGTTTTCACTTGGACTGATTTTATTCCTCAGACTGAATACCTCATGAATACCCATAAAAGTCTGTCTTGACTGTGGCATACATCTTGAGCACAGCTACTGCTTTAATTTCCTCTGACGGCTCTAGTTCATGCAGACCAAAACCACTTTGTAAAGTGAAGCAATGTAGAGTAAGTAGGGACAACTGGGGCATGGCCTTCAAAACTGCACTGTTTCTTTGAACCAAAACCACTGTAGGACGTAGCCTCATTTTACTTTGGACGTTGCTGCCCTTTAGTGAGGTGATCCTTTCTTTCATCCTCATGGATGCTGAATGTACAACCACCAAAGTATTTCCTGTGAAAGGGTTTATTTTGATAGTTATCCACGTGAAACTTAACTGTGATCATCTGTGATGAGGAACAGACCGATGCCAAAATAACATGACTAGTTCAATGTATGATTGCAGTGTATTAACAGAACTCACACATTCCTGAAGGATGACTGTCTAAAAAATCATATTACTTTTTCTCCCTGTCAAGATTGCACTGATTTGCTGTGCATGGTGTACTCAATACTGCAAAGTACGTTGTTAGACATAGATCATAATGTTATTATTAAAAAAAAAAGTTAAAAATCCAAATTTATATTGTAAGTAAAATTGGTTCAACATAGTTGCTGTACTCTCCTTTTGCACCTCTGGTAACTAGATTAATCTTATACCCTGATCTGATCAGAAGTTTTCTGCCAAAACAGGTTTTTGATTCCATGACACCAAAGATGTTTTCCAGAAATGCAGGTTTCAAGAACTATAATGACAGCTTGCTTGATGACCAGTGAAGACCATGTGGTTTCTAGGATTTCACACCCTTTGATCATCCCCAGTGTTCTGGTTTTGGCTGGGATAGAGTTAATTTTCTTCCTAGTAGCTGGTATAGTGCTGTGTTTTGGATTTAGGATGAGAAGAATGTTGATAACACACTGATGTTTTAGTTGTTGCTAAGTAGTGCTTACACTAGTCAAGGACTTTTCAGCTTCTCATGCCCTGCCAGTGAGAAGCTGGGAGGGGGCACAGCCAGGACAGCTGACCCAAACTGGCCAATGGGGTATTCCATACCATATGATGTCATGCTCAGTATATAAACTGGGGGGAGTTGGTGGGGAGTGGCAACCACTGCTCGGGAGCGGGCTGGGCATCGGTTGGCCGGTGGTGAGCAATTGCATTGTGCATCACTTATTTTGTATATTCTTTTTATTATTATTATTAATAATATTATTATTATTGCTTTCTTTTCTGTCCTATTAAACTCTCCTTATCTCAACCCACAAATTTTACTTATTTTTTCCTGATTCTCTCCCCCATCCCACTGGGGGAGGAGGGAGTGAGTGGATGGCTGCATTGTGTTTAGCTGCCTGCTGGGTTAAACCACAACACCCAGTTCACCTATCAGATCTGGAGTCTACAAATCCCCTGTTCTTGTGAGGAAGTTTTAGGTCTCAAGCCTCCCTGCTGAGCTCCCAGGTTCTTAGACCCAGCTCAGATGCTCCCTAGTGTCTCTGGAGCCACTCTTTTTGCCCAGTGAGGACCTGAGAAGGTACAAATCTTGTGAGTCGTGGTTCTGCTGACGCTTCTGAGTTTGGGATCCTGGTCTCATTCCAAACAGGATTCTGCTAAAAATGATACATTTCTTTCCTGAAAAGGAATGTGTTCCTTTTCTTATTCTCCACCTGCTATTACCACAGAAATAGATGTTCCAATATTGGACACAACTCTGTACCTCAGTGACTGTTTTCAATTACTTTTGAGTGTTGCTTGTACTAGGTGCAGAGTACTAACTTTATGTTATATAGATTTGTTCAAGGAGATAAAGCAGATTCTCGAAGTTCTTTTAGCTGTCTTTTCAAAATGCTAAACCCTAGTTCAGCCCAACTTTTTGGGTGAAGTTTAAGGGAAATTCTAAAGAGAATGTGAACCGAGTTACACTTAATTTAAAAACTGAAGTTCAGAATTCTGTTTCTTTAAGTGTTTTCAGGATTTTAAAAAATATTTCTCCTACCCCAACTGTTATTAAGAACGGCAGGTAGACAGACTTTTCGGCAGTCATTTGAAACCCTCAAATGTATCACCTTTCTGATTAGTTGCAGTATGATGTTAGAGTTAAAAAAGGCATACATCTATTAACACATCCTGTCTGTCTTCCTGTCAACATCCTTACAATGTGTTTTCAAGTGTTTTACTAGTGCCTTAAAGAAAAGATCTATATGATGTAGCTTAGCACACTTGCTTCAGGACTCTGTTGCTGCCATTAATATAGTCTGTTTAGGCCTAAGGAAGCTGGATATTCATCTATGTCTTCATTTCCATTTTATTTCTAGTTGTGTCCCCATCTGCCATATCTCCCTCTTTGACATTAACACCTTGTAGATATTTGTAGATGATTATCATGTTCTCCCTATTGAGTAATACTTAGCCAAGCTGTGAATATTTACAGGTTTTTTAGCCTTCCTCCTTAAACAAATCCTTTCAAGGATCTGAACAGATTGTTGATCTTTACAGAAATCACTCCTGTTGACAGTACCTAGGTTTTAACTTAATATTCTTGGTGCAGTTGAACTAGAATTCTGTAGGAAGGAACTATTTAGAGTGTCATATGATGTTCATAGCCCCAAATTACTTTTTTATGTGACCAGATTGCATGTGAACTCAAGTTCATTTTGGTCTTCACTCAGGAGACCTTACACAGAATTTTTCAATTTTCTCTCTTGAATTGTGTGTTTGTAGTTTGGAGTATATTTCTAGATGCATTCAATTTGTGTGATCAGTTAACTTCACATGTGTGTTGTTTAGTGCAGATTAACGAACACAGTAAACAAAATTCAGCATAATTTATTTTTATTTACTAGGCGCAAGTACAAGCAAGATAAAGTTCAGGCATATTTCATGTACTTTATTTCATTTATCCACTTAATTTCAAGTCGAGTTAAATACAAATAAAAATGATTAAATTGAAATGATTTAATCTTCACAAAACCACAGCCAGAGTCTCTGAAATGTCTAATGATTTCTTTCTCTCCAGCTGTTTTCCCTTAATTTATTAAGGCTAAAAGATAGACTTTGAAGAATAATAGCAAGGATAATTTTCTTTTTTTTTCTCCTGTAGATAATCATAGCTATATTTAGCTTTCCAGTACCATTTCTGTTGTTTATTGATTTTAAAAGAACTGTTAGTTCTTAGATTTTATTAGTAAAGATTGGTAGCTAATTTGTTTGCTTGTCTTGGCTGCATGCTCTCCACAGATGACCTACTAAATAAATACTATCTTACAAAAAGTCCATATTAATGTCAGAAATTTTAATGTTCATTTTAACAAACCCATTTATGTAAAGATCACTTTCCACTGATCCTTTTTTCCTCTGTTTTCCTACTGTGGGCATAACACTTAATTTCAGGTGATTCAAATGGTTGCTGCTTCTTTCTGCTTTTCTCATATTGACTTGATTATACATCATCTGAGAAAAGTTGAATTAATTTTTAAAGATAAGTATGTTGTATTTTTGGTTAGCAAGTTAAGGGAGAAGGATTGTTGTGTCGGTTGCTCTTTTTCTTTGTGGGAGAAGAATTTGTATATTTTACTCCTGTTTTTTATATTTTAACTCCAGTTATGTATATGGCATGTATGTAGGGTATGAAAAATATAGTGCACCAGAGAATAAAGGGACTCTTTCCATTAAAGCACGTCTTGCGTACATTTGGGAGGAAAGGAGTAAAGAATAGGACTAAAAGGTAAAGGACTTGTCAGCCACAAAGGTTGAACCAAGAGAGATGGGTCTGGGTGAAGAAGGTGATTGGAAAAGTTCCAAATAAAACACAATCAGAAAAGAGCAACAGCAGGAAAGAAGCAAGTAATGATATTGCTGGATAAGCAAAATCCAGGGCTCGGCATCTGTGTCCTTCAGCTGCCAAATTCACCCAATTAGCAGCATTAAAGGTTGGCTGGGCAGCAGTGGCAAACAATGGAGTTATAGATGTGCCATGCTATCATCTGCTACTGCATCCAAAACTAAATTAGTGTTTAATTTGTCTAGTGATCTTCAAAAGAACATGCAATGATAATTGAGGCTTAAAGTCTCTTTGTCTTTCTTTTTTGGTCTTTCTCACTCACACAAATAAAAGCACAAATATGCTTTGATTTGTGTATATGTTTGTGGATTATAGAAAAATAAATCAGTTGATAAAAAGTTGTGAAGATGGGCAGAGGTCATCCTGACTAAGCATATTAACATATTTGAATATTTGTATTTGCAAAATGCATAATATATATAAAAGGAATCATTATAATATATGTATTATGATTGTGATTTTTTACAGAAAGCACAAGCTAAAACCAGATGTATGTGTTCCCATGCTTTGTTCTTTATCAGTGTGTCTCTGAGGGGGGGGATGAGTGTGAGACACAAAGGGAGAGATCACTGAATGAAGTGAAGGAAAGTCATTAGACTGAACGTTGAAGTCTTTCCTTCCAGTAAGTGATTCACCTTCATCTGAGAGCAATTTGTCTCCATCTGTTTGGATTTTGTCATATTCTTGACATCATCAGGTCTTCATTTGCTAATTGCTTTGAAAATAAGGTCGAAATCTTTCTAGTCATGAAAACACTGGAACATTCAGATTTATTCTAAATATTCTTCTTAAAATTGCAGTGCAGTTAACAATTTTATCTGAAGCAGTAGAAACAAACAGTAAAATAGTATCTCGTTTCCATTCATGGCACATCTGACACGCAATAATCATCAGACATTGCATGTAGATTTGCAGCTTAAATCTAGGAATAGAAAATGTTACATTTTACATGAGTCACAGAGTGATTTTTCATTGATTTCATTAATCATTTTATTTACAAATTTCTTTTTTAACCTAGATTTTCAGTGAAGGTAACAGAGCTGTACAGAATACTCCCTGTGTTATACTTGTTTTGTGGTGTCAGGAAAGTTTGACTGACTTGCTGAAGTGCTGGCTATACGTGAATCATGAGAGCCTATGATTGCTTTGCTAAAATCCTTAGTTCAGTGCAAAACAGCACCCGTTCTCTTCATGCTCATTCCCTTTGTTGTATGAAGTAGTTTTTCTTAACTCAGTGGCTTTGCCTGTCTGAAAGACTTGAAAAAAATCATTATATGCGAATGTGTGTTTTGATTTCACAGAGGAGGAAATTCACTTTCCCTGCATAAATCTCAAGCTCTGTGAAGGTGAAGTACAAAGGCCAATGAGGAGTGCTAATAAACCCCTTCCCAATTATAGCCAGGATGAAGTCTTAGACTCTTGTTTGTAGGATCCATACAATCACAGAGCCTCTTCTCTCTTTGTATGCAGTTGCCATTGCCTGTTAGGCTAATCATTACCTGCCAGCTGTGAAGAATTGCTCCAGGCTTAAGAGGAGGGTAAATTCTACAAAAATCATTATTGTCATCTAGCTCTTATATTGTCTTGCCGTAAGTCTATAGAAATTGAAATTCTTAAAAACGAACTGATGAACAAGCAAAGGAACACAGCATCATTATCATTTTAGAGATGAGTGAGATGTGTAAGGATGGTCTAATACTGTGAGCTGTTCTAACATTGGAACGTATATAGTATAAAGTATCTGTACATCCCAGCTGTCATATGGAAACTTTCTGTACTTTACAAGCTAATTTATCCTTTAGTTAAGCATGAGAAAGAGTGGTTGTGTTGGACATTTAGTATTCAAATCTCTATGATGATGGCAGCACCCTAAGTTTCTTCACAAGGAAGCAAACTATTTTTTAGCTATTATAACTTGCAACATTAAGCATTCCTTATGCACAGCTTGGGATGTTTTTTTATCTTTCCATGTGGTCATTGTTTGATTTACTGTATTTCAAAAGAGTGCACATGTTGATTTGTTTCAGGTATTTGTCTATATTTAACTGGATATATTTTTTGTTAGACTGAGAGGTGCTAAAGGAACTAGTCTCTCCACTTTTCCCAACTTACGAACAGGCATATTTGCAAAACCTGGCCCATTGATTTTTTTGTCATATCTACTGTGTCCATATGGAGGAGGGGGATTCATCAATTTTTTATTTTGATTATGTTTGCCTTGGTGCTGATTGCAAGAAGCTGGGGGATCCAGTAGAAACTACACACTTAAAATGTATCATTATTTCCTCTTTGTGCAAAAAGTATTAGAACACCTTGCAGTGGTAAAGGTTTAAATGACCTAGGCAACAATTCAGTTCTCTTAGTGTAGAATCTAGATACAGATACATCATTATTGTACATAGGCTAGATAAGGTTGCTTCTAATAGTAAAACTGTGAGATTCTTATACCTCAATGGTTTCTGTAGATTTTAAAGCTGTTATGCAGCAGATCCTTGTTGATTAGTTCCAAGCTCTTCCCAAAGCAGATCAACATGAATTTCATCTATGCATAAAAGCAGGTACTATGATCAAAAGATGAAGCATGACTTTTCCATTAAAAGGTCATTTCATTTTACAATTTCAAAGATTGCAGGCTACATTCAAAGACCATTATGTTAAAATATCTAAAGAAATTTCTGCTGTTGTACAAATAAATCATCTTCTGACAGGGTCCTATCCATCAACACCTGTTTCTTTGATCATTTATGCACAGGAGCGTAGCTCATCTTAATCAAAGAAGATGAAAATGTGTCAACTTTGCCAGTCTGAGGGTTGGATTCATCTCACCTATCTTTACCTGTCTGTGCATGACATGTCCAGGCTAAACTTACCATTAAATGTCCCTCTCTCTTCCAGTAAGAGAGTTAGACACCTTCAGGAGTGATTGATCCAGCCCTTCCTATGTGCCAGTTTTGGAATGTGAAGAACTGCAGCCTTGAGGTTATTTACCTCCTTGGCTTAGGAGGAGTCTAGAAATCTAACTTAAATGAGCTGCCTAACTTCTGGGTGGCTGACGTTAGGTGAAATCTACCTTAAATGACCAAATTAGCAAAAGTATCAAAGACTGTTTCTTAAGGTTAAAACCCTTATGCCCAACTTTTTTTTTAGCGTAGTTTTTTTGTTCCCTTAAATATTTTGAGCATGTGTCATTTATTCTTGTTAAAATATCACCCAGTCCATTCAGTATATGTCATATGATGACACTGTGAGACAAAGATGTCCTCCTACACTAAGGATCAAACAGAACTTTCTGATGACTTTTTTTTAATTTTTTGGCTGTCAGTGGAGAGGAGGCTGGGAAAAATCCTCCACTGCTATGTGGGCTTGCTTGAATGATTAGCTCTTTTTTCGGTGCCTGAACACACAGATTCACATAGTAATTAAATTCCTGCTGTGGAAATTACTATTCAAAGAAAACAATAAAAAATGTTTTTGATTAAATGCTATATCAGCAATGAAATGCGACATTTTATTGGTGAGGGAGAAGCAGCTTATGAAGAAGCACATTAACATTAATGTCTCCTCTTTGGAATCTTAGGGGAAGGATATAGGACTTATTCTTCTGTTCAGCAACTCTAGAAATTCTCATTTACATGGTTTATACACCCCCCCCCCCCCCCCAGTAATCATTTCAGGTCAGATGTTTCCTTACACATGACCCACATCCTCTTCTAACCTAGACCCTGAGCAATGCGTTAGTGAATTCACGTGATGCCTCAGGACAGAATTTGCCCCAAAAAACCTTGCCCCGGTATAAACCTTCCTTTGGTGCTAGAACTAATGAGCCTCCAAAAGTAGTCTGAGTCAAATTCTACTTCACACTGCTGATGAAGAACTCATAGGGGTATAATTTTTCATCATAGGATATGAAATATAGAGTCACGGAATAAAGAAAGTTGCAAAGAACCTCTGGAGGTCATCTAATCCAACCACTATTCAAAGCAGGGCTAACTTAGACCATAGTGGAAGAACTTAAGGGGAAAGAGAAAAGGAATTTCATCCTTCAAGTCTGGGGCTTCATTATGTAGAAATGCTTCATAGCTCTTTGTTCCACACTCAGTAGAGATGTCTGTATGCCAAAACCATAGTCTAGGGATGTACATATGTAATGTGCATCACATTGGGTATAATTCAATTGTATGTCTTTTACGCAAACCAGATGATTGCTTTTCCCAATAACTATTTAAAATGGATTTATTGATCTCAAGGTATTCAATCTTTGTTAGTTTATTATTGTATTTTTCATTGTCCGTGTATAATTTTCTGTGCTTCAGAGGGGTTGAGTCTGAAGTAAGTCTATGAGTAAGAAATCTAGGAAATTCTTATTAGAAAAAAGCTAAGTGTTCATTTCTCCAAATGTTGTTCAAATATGGGGGAAATATATCCTGTAGTTTAGTTCTATAGAACACCTTGTGAAATTCAAAGTGATCTAAATTTTCCTCTGAGCAGGTCTGTTCCTTGGCAACAGTTCTGTGGTGAGCTGTACTGTCATATGTCCCTTTCCAGAAAGACACTGTGATATTTATAAATCTATCTAAGAATACAGATAACCCACACACTAAAGCTTATGTCAGGGCATAGCTGTCACTCCTGTCAACTTGCCTTTCTTTGAAGGAGCAGAAAGGCACATTGACTCACCGGTGTGTGGCCCTGATTTTAGAGCTCTGAGCTCTGTAGAATCTATTTTGTATTAATACATTTAACAAGTTAATGTCCCTGTGTAAGGCATATGTTGAGATTCAGAGATAGCACCGTTGTAGAAGCTGTTACAAAATATTAGAGCAGATAACGTTTTACAGAATTTGGCACATTCTGTTTGAAAAGATCTGGCAGTGTGTCACAGACTAATAGCTAAGATGCTCTGCGAGAGGTGACTTTCTCTTTTCTGAAGGAGACTACAAGGACAGAAGGGAGAAGGTCCTTACTGAAACACAGAGTATCACTAGGTATGTGAGGGCAGAAAGTGGGGTGTGCTGTATTTGCCTGAGAAATGGTAGTGTACAGACATCCATGTGCATTATTGAAACAGATGTTGAAAGTCCTGATCTAGCAGAACACTTCCTATTGTATTTAAATACTTTCCTGCGTTAGGGCATCCGTGAACCTGGAAATATTTCCATACAGCTACTGCCTTGTATCAGCCCTGAGCTCTGCCACCAGCTCAGCGCAGAGTCTTGAGCAGCTGCCAGTCAGTCACATTATTAAGGCTTGAAATGCTCCAGGCTGGCTGAGTAGGGGATTGCTTCTGCCTGTGGTTGCTTTCCAAACTGTGTCACCTACTTCCCAGCCTGCCCTCACTTCTTCATCTCAGGGTCTGTGTAAAGCAGGCAGTTCTGTGAAGGTGAATATTGAGTCCTTCTGGATGCAGTTAACCTGGGAGACAATCTAAGACTTCTCTTTCTAGCATGGCAGTATGTTTTTCAGCATGTGAGAACTGTTTATTAAGGTCCTTCTCTCTGTGCATGTGGTGGGAAGAATGTGTACAGCTACCACTCTCATTAAATACTATTGTAGTTCATATTTGAGGAGGAGCTGTGAACAGCAAACACCTTTCCTCTACAAAAAGGATTTCTTTTGGCTCAGGAAATCCCTGAACTAAAAATTACTGGTTGCGGAAAGATAATTTTGGAAATCAGCATGTGTTTTTGCCCTGTGCTAATCCGAAGACAGGTTACATGCACCTTTGGTTTGAATTGGAAAGTCTGCTTGCATGTTATAACATCAACTACTCTTTACTGGCAGACAAAAAGAAAGGTATCCACAGACTCTTATTTTTCCTATTCTGCCTTTGAATACTGTCCACAAAGAGCCTTTTCTTTTCAGCTCAGAAATAATTCTTCGCTGTAGTGTCCTTATGCAATTCTTCATGCTTTTGCCTATCAGGAAACATGTCTCTGTTGTTTCCTTTCTCTTCTTCTGAATTAAGCATGGGTTATGCTTTTTAAAATAGATTTGTAAGCCCTTAACCAAGATTGCAGATACTTATGCACAGCACCATGTACATAAGAGGCTTGAAGAATAATTAAAAAAACAGTTAAATTTCCTTTCAGGTATCTAAATTACAGTTTGAACCATTGTTTTGTGGTCTAGTTAATAAAGGAAGTATTTTTAAGTCTTGTAATACACCGTCTCAGTTTTGACTGAAGGGAAATATGGGTTTTAATGTGTTCTCTTGGTTATCAACATGCAGACAGATATTAGTCAAAATCTTAGATTTGAGGAGCTTTTACAAAATGTTCTTGAGGAGACAAGTACTACTACTCAAACTGTAAAATGGTGTCTTTCCACTTGCATTTTAATGTCAGAGTTTTTTTCCTTGAAAATTATATGGGGAAATGAGGAGAGGGAAAGGAGAATGCATTTTTCATCAGGGTTTCAAAAGAGAAAAAGCTCAAGAGCTTTGAACATAAAGTAAATTACTGGATTTGCTTATTGTGAACATACTGATTAACAGAAAAAGCTATTAAGGAATAAATTAGCAATGATGAAATTTACTTCAGGTATGCCACTGCATTCCTTTACTCTTTATAAAATATTTGCGCCTCTTCACCATAAAGTGAGTGTAGATGGGTTGTGAGTTTTCAATGTTGCATTTATTTTCATCTCACTTGAAATAGGTGTTATTTTGATGGAAGAGTACAGTTTTCAGTGTGGTGCCTAAGAAGGCATTGGGGTTATTGGAGGTGATGGAAACTGCACAGCAGGTAAAAACAAAACAAAACAAACCCCAGCACTTTTACCTATAAAAAAGAGAAATCATGCTTTGGCAATGAGGAGGTGTGAAGGGGTAACACACATCTCTTCTAAGATTCAGTACGTCGGAAAAACATATTAACAGAATGTTCAGTTCAGAAAAACATTTTTGCATTGATCATCCCTGTTCCTGTTTGTTCTTGACTTTTCTCTCTCAGGCCAGTCTGGACTATCAGTGCTCATTGATAACCACTTCTGCCACGTTTCCCCATCAAACAATGACCATAGCTCCAGTGCTCCTTATCTTTCCGTATGAACCTTCTTTATCTATCACTATTATACAAACCCACTATCCTTCCTGTCACTCGGGTATTAGCCTTTTCCAATCGCTGTGTCTTATCCTGTAGGCAATATCCAAATACTGCTACATTTTTTTAAAAGTTTTTGGAAGCTTCTTTTCTTTTCCACATAGCTATGTCTTTCCTCTTGTCCTCCATCGATCAATGCAGGCTGCTTTTCTTTTATGCGTCTGACTCTCACATCAGCTTTTCTCCGCCTTACTATTACCGCAGCTGCTGCAAAGATCAAATTAATTAATCTTTCTTCTCCCTGTCATTTTCCACTCTAAATCTTTCCATTGCAGCCAGCTCAAGTTGTTCCTCTTTATCTGAAAGGCCTCTCACAGTCTCTTGCTCTTTTTCACACCTGTTCATGTTTCATCCCCCATTGTGCCTTCCAATATTCTGCTCTAGAAATGTCTTTTGCCTTTGTCCATCTCTTCACTGTTCCTTAACTATGGGGGTCTGGTATTTTCTGTTTGGTTTTTTTTTTTTTTTTTTTCACAGCTGTCTTCTGTTGGTGATAGTTTCCAAAGAGCTGTCTTTCCATTTGTGTGCATAATGCCTCTGAACTTTCAGTCTCAGTTATATGCTTCCCTTTTATCATTAGCCAAATAATTAAGTACAGATAAAGGAGCAGTCAGCACAGATGAAGAGCATGCATTTTATTAAAAATGTTCAATTTAAGTATAAGATAGTTAATATACATGTAATATATTACATGTATTTAAAGAACATAATAAATGAATAGATATAGTTATGATAGACAAATAATGCATCCTAGTGTTGCCACCTAATTTACATTTCATATGTTATTAATAATCTTTAATGGTAACTTTTCTATGAAAGCACTGATAAGGGCTGCATATACGATACAGCTTGTGAACTATAACTATATATGTTGTTACTGTTCTAAGTCAAGTTCTCTAGGCAGATTTTCTTTTGTTGCAAAGTTAGTATGAGAGGTTGATGTGCCCCAATAAGTGTCTTGTTGCTAATAGTTTGATCACACATTTTCTTCCTTCATAAAAAAAAAAAAAAACTTAAAATGTTGACACAACACTTTTCAACTCAGTGAGGAAAAAGCCAGAATAACTTAAAGACATTGTTATGAAAAGCATATTTCACTAAAAAGTAATATGACCAATATAATGGTTATTCTTGATATAAGAAGACATGCTAAGGAATGCTTCATGGCAATAGCATCAGTGTTGCAGGCTTTTTCTTGTAGAGAACCATATAATTAAGCGTGAGAGGAGCTTTGTTGCAAGCCATTCTTGGTGTAATTTTGTCTTGTATCAGGCATTTCTCTGTATGGTTTAATGAGAAAACCTACATTAACTTTCTTGCGCCCAATGAAAACTTCAGGTTTTGACACTCTCATTGGTAGCTCTATGTAGTTTAACCTGTGTTTGTGAGAACATCTACCTTTTTTATTGTAGGAGCATGTTTTTTTAAAAAAATCAAAGATACTGCAGAAGAGAAAATGTTACGTACTCAGCTAAACCAAGGGTTTTAAAAATTTCTTTAGGTACACACTATATTAAATAGAAATGCTGTTTCCTTTCTTCTTCTGTCTCATCCCTTCTGAAAGTCAAGCAGTTCACAGAAGATCTAACATACATCCTCCTGAGTGCAAGTTTAAATAACCATTTATTTTTGCTCCCAGCCTTTATTTTTTCTGTGGAAGTTGGCATGGCTTTAGCTTCATTCACCTGACCTTACAAAGGAAAATATTTGATATTAAGGGTGGTATATCAGCTTGTATTTTTTTCAGCAAGTCTGACAGTGTAATGTCTGCAACTGCTTTCCTTGGCACATACAGAGAAGTCATAACCACAAAGGCCATTTTCCCAGTGTCTTTTTGAGACAATCATGAGAAAAGATCTTGAAAGCATTTACTGTGTGATTGAGTTGTGGGTTCTTCAAGAGAGCCTAAACTTTTGCTACTGAGAATTTGGAAACCTGATGGATTTGGAAATCCTTTGGAAGTCCTCTGTCACTGAAGCGCTGAATGATAAAAAACTGTGTGGACACGTAAAAGGAAGCACTTCAAGAGTGAAAGCAGAAAAATAACCAACAACAACTTTAGCTTTCATATATTGCAAAAGTGAATTTTATTTTCTTAGTACATTTTTTGCTACTGGATTTTCCTCACACTCTAATGTATACTCTCATCTCCACTTTCCAACAGCAAAACAAAGCTAGTGCTTTTTCTTACAGTTTCAATCTGGCCTTCACATGTGATTGAATGTGCCCTAGAAGAGGTCACAGCAAGTGGTTTATTTGTGATTCTTAAATAAATGTGCAGAGTAGCAGTGAAACAAATAGGTAGCATTAGCGCTGTTCGTAAAATTGCGTACAAAATAACTAATTCTTCTCCCACCTCACAAAAACAAGGCATTGTAAATAAATTCTTGATTATTTATTGAAAACTGACAGCATACTCGCTATTGTGTGAACAAGACTTTCTGCTTGTAATCTTTTGCTGAGGACAGGTACTGACCTCACTAATATGCAGAAGGAGTGTTTGCTCACTTCTTGAGTGCAGGAGCACTTTTTTCACTGGAAATGAGCAATGGAATTTAAATGTATGTTGTGGCAAAAGCAGGAAATCTTCATGCCCCAAAATATGACCAAAATAATGTGGGTGTGATGGGTTTGCATAGATGTTCACAGCCAAAGCAAGTTTGTGGGTGCTTCCCAGATCAATAGGATAGAATATTTGAAGGATTTCAGTAGCTGCCTTCCAAACTGTAGTAAAGGTTTGAAAGCTCTATTAAATTTGAGTGCAATTTATTCACAGATTTTATTTTTTTAAATCCTAGTCTGTAATTAACAGCATTATTGTGAAGATTAAAGGTTTTATGCTGCCTGTGGAATGTTGTAAGTAGTATCACATTGAATGCAGAACGACATGTTCTTAGGTTATGCATGGGCTTAGTGTATAGCAGATATAATGCTATACCCATTGTCTGTGACATATAAGAGAGGAACAAAATGAAAAGGGTGCTTTAGCTGCATGGTAAAAGTCTTGGACACATGGGAAGAACTACAGTCAGTGAAATAATGTGAGGTCCCACATGTTTGTAGAACTTCATGGACACCAAGGTTATAAAATGCTGGCATTTGTCTTAACATAAAAAATGCTAACAATGATTTTTTATTTGTATTTGAGTAAATATGTATTGTGTTATTAAAAAAATAGGGATTGACAGACAAAACCACAGTGCGATAACTGTGAATTGAGTAAGTCAAAGGACTGCATGGAGTATAGTATTAGTTAAGTCACTCATTCAGACCCTATCAGACCCTCTGTTTTAGTAGCTGCTTTTTATTTTCTTCACGTTATCTCATGTTTTGCAGCAGTCCAGTTGCTACGAATAAGAGTATCCTCACAAGATAAAAATATCTTCTTTTCATTTTTTTTATGTTATAAAGTTAACAAGAGAAAAAGACTTTCCTATTTGTAAAAATTATTTTCTTGGCAAACACAATTGGTTGCTAAAATGTATGCAGAATAAATCTTCTCAGATTATTCACTCTGAAAGAAACTTGGATGATGACTCCAAGCTTTACAGATCAATGTAGTTGCCACATCTCAGACAGTTGTGGGGGATGATTGCTAGAATAGTCACATGGGTCTTTTTAATTTGCTGGGGATTTATTCCTCCTTATTTTGGGGGGGATGATACAATTATTTTTAAAATCATTGGTGCCTTAATCTTCAGCATCTTCACCATTGCAATATCTCTCAGTCTGACAAAGTGAGAAAGACCTTAGACCTTGAGGAGTTTGGAAGAAAAAAATGCGAAGAAGATAGAAGTACCATATTCATTCACTCCACTTTACTACTCTTTCTGCCAGTTTGAGAAAATTTGAGTCTTACTTTAAAGCTTGTGTTAGAAGTGGTGGCAAAAATAACCCTTTGTAATGTATCTATTTGTGTAATTAGGTGGTTGATATTGCAGTAACTCTTGGTCATCCCATCCTATTCTGTTCGTGATTCCTGTTTTGACTGTCATAGTCTCCAGCAAACGTGCATAGAAGAAGAAAATAATTTTAGTAAAAAGATAATCATGTTTTTGTTCTTTTTTTAACTGCATCTGATTTAAGCTAGAGGAATGGGTGAGCCTGTTTTCTTCCACTTCACTCTTTCTTCTTTGGTTTTTATTTCTTTGAAAGGGTTGCTGTGACTGGCTTGTAAATAAGTGCCGATGACATTACTGTGGGCAGTACAAGAGAGACAGACTGACGTGGATCTCATGTTTTTCCAGATGAGGATAGGCATTCACTCAGGATCAGTGCTGGCTGGTGTCGTTGGTGTAAGAATGCCACGTTATTGTCTCTTTGGGAACAATGTCACCCTTGCAAGCAAGTTCGAGTCAGGAAGTCACCCACGCCGCATCAATGTCAGTCCAACCACATACCAGTAAGTCTTCTTAGCCTTTTCATACTGTTTTTATTTCAGCCTGTTTTGGGTTTGATCTTGTAACATGCTGTGTCCTCAACACATGAACTTCAACAGAAAGTCGGCAGGGCACCAGGACAACTGGAAAGAGGTGTTGCATGGGGCTGTCAGTCTTTCATTTGCCATCAGAATGTGCAAAGAAGTCAGGCAGTGGAGGCAAGGAAGGAGAACAGGAGGGCCAACCATTCCTGCCTAAAATAATGTGTAACAGAAGAAGTGGGAGATGTCTCCCATAGCACCATAATTTTATGCACTATTACAGCTTTAGGCTAAGGATTTGGGTTCCACCCACTAGACACAGTTCATGGAGAGAAGCACATTCCCATTGGCTCAGAAGAACGTCTTTAATTTTGCTAGTAAGGCCAAGCGTTCAAAGAGTTTTTATGCTTTCTTGAAGACAAAAATTTCTTATGTAGCACTGTAAAGAGACACTTGAGAGAAGCATTTTCTTAATGTAAGAGAAAAGATTGAAAATGGCAAAACATTATCCTTAGCTCTTTGAAGAAATTATGCAAATAGAGAGGAGGCTTGATTAAATCTGGTTAGGAGGAACAGCTCCTAAATAAAAAAGGTGTTCCTTGTTGTTAAAATTTGACAGCTTGACTATTAGAATTTCTGCTGCTTGGATTACTACTGATGTACTCACTTTTTTGGCAGGATATCTCAATCTTACTCTTCTTCTGACATTCGGTATCTGAAGTAATTTTCTGAAGTACGGTTTTTCTCGTTTTTTGGGTTTCGGGACTGTTTCTCTTTGGTAAATCTGTACGCAATTGCTCAAACAATACTGCTTTTCTTTCTTTTTTTTTCTTATACAGAACTGTGAATCTCAATATTTATTTTTTCCCCATACCTATCTATGTAAATTAAAGTTTTAAATGGAATGTCTTCATCCAAGAATTGAAGCATCTGTTATGCTAAAATATAAATCAGTCAGAAGTTAAAGTTTAAAAGTAAAACTAGTGAATAAAATGACATTTATCTGAAGAGCCCATTCACTTGAGATCAGATTTACACTATAGAGCAAGTGTAGCTAATTGAACAAGAGACAGAAAAACTGAATAGACTTTTGATCATAAAGTGCACAGAAGGAGGTTCATACAGTTGTCTGGTAACATGCAAGAGAAACACAGACCCAACCTACTATAGGGTATAGAAAATCTGTTCATTTAAATAAAAAGAAATGCAGTAAATACATAGGAAATTGTTGTTTGGAACTTCATGTCACTTGAAAAGAAATTGTCTTTGGGACCTTCCAGGTACAATGTTCTAGTGGCTTTGGTTCCTGGTCTTCCACTGTGGGATAGGAGAAACCCTCTAAGACATTGTTTGAAAAGTGAACACAAGATTGTTCATTGTTCACCAACTATGTTCTGGTTTTGAAAACTTATGCAGCAGCAGGGCCTTTGGTGTTCATTTTACACAAATGGAGGTAAATGATTCTGGCAAAATGCAACCAAGGCCCTGTGACAGGGATCTGAACTTTTCTTGTACAGGAACAGTTCTTATAAAGGAATGTTCTCCAACCTGAGAATGTCTTCGAGATATTCCGGAAGTGCAGTCCACACTTTTTCAGATGTCCCTGCTCATTTCAGGGGGCTTGGACTAGGTGACCTTTAAAGGTCCCTTCCAACCCCAACTGTTCTATGATTCTATGATTCTATGATTGTATGTTTTCTTTTTCATCACATTGCTGGTAAAAAGTCTGTTCTGAAAAGCCAGTTTGAGGGCTTGTATATGGAGTTTGCTAGAAATCCGTGCCTTTATGCTGCCCTGTATCTGACTCCAAATACCTTGTAGAACAGGGAAGATGGCTTCTGTTTGTCTGTGTCTCACTTCTACCTGGCTGCCATTGGTCATACTGTACCCTAACAAGTCAAATGTGGGTAACCTGGGTTTGGAGAGCATTCTTCCTAAGACCTAGCTAGCATAATGTGAGTCAGATTTTCTGACCTTGTTATCTTCCAGGTTGTATCAAAAAGGGGGCTACAATTTTTTTCACTTCCCTTTAATCCTAGAGATCCAGTAGGAATAGGACCATAGGTTTCAGGACGGCCAAACTTTCACCTTACATGATCATCATGTCTGGGCTTATCTTCCAGAAAGTTACAAATTTAGACTTTTGCTTTCAAAAAGGGAAGACAGTAGAAAAGTGACTGACGATGCAGTAATGCTATAACATAAAATTGCAAAACAAAACACAACAAAATACAGAATTATTGGTATTTGTTACCTGCATTATTGTACTATGTCAAAAATCTGCTTATGTGCTGAACAAATTCAGTGCTCGATTCAGAGAACTGCAAGTGCAAGTAACAGGCTAGACACACGGTTACAGGTAAAGGAAGTAGAAATGGCAAGAAAATATATGTTTGAATGAGAGGCAGTTATCATTGAAGGTGAATGGCTAAAAGTAATGATGAAAAGGCTAGGAACTAGTTTATTTTACATGCTTCAGAAATTATGTGAGAAAATAAAATGAATGTGCATGGGGCCACTTAGAAAGGCTATTTCAAACCATACCTCCTGGTATGGTTGAAAGCATGAGAAGAGACAGGGAAGAGGCCAAGAAATGACGCTGCTGACACAGTGGACAGGAGAGACTGCAATTACAAAATACTCTATAGGGCAGAATTATTCAGAGCTGCTGAAGGTGATCTAGGAGGTTTGAACATAATATACTGGTACTGTCCAAATAATCAAGTAGTGATCTGATGCATCTGTATACAACTTTATTTAAATATAATTTGTATGAGTATATAATTTGCTGTGTACAAATAAAGTGATTCATCACAAACTGAAATGTCTTTATAGTTGACTTTATATTCCATCAAATGCTTCTATTTGATCATACTGTGCTGCTGTGTACTCAGTTAATATTTTTATTATCTAAGGAGCAATGTTTTCCAAAGTAGATAATTCTGCAATCAGTATGAAAATAACAGAATTTTCAATTAATTAAAGCTACTGGCATTTATCATTACATGTTTGTATCTACCATGCCCCCTGATGAAAATTCTGATACAAGTTTTGTGCTTACAAAGCATGCAGATACTGGAAACATGTCTAATACTTGTCAGCTTTAATTTTACAGTACAGATTATGCATTAGAAAGCGTCATCAGCATTCAAATTATAATCACACTTCAGAATGCCTATTATTGGTGTCAGACGCTTCCTTGCGAGCCCATAATCTGCCTATGTAAGAATCAGAGTCTAAAATTATGAATATAAGCTGTGGTGCTGCCCAGCAGCAGCAGTGAACCTGGGGCAGCCTTGCTCCAGTTACACCTGCCTGGGCAGAGCTCTGCAGAGTGAAACAGCGCCTTTTACAAAGGTGGCCTTTGAATCTGTTGGGGATAAGAGCTCACTTCTGTTCAAAATATCTTGTTCTCTTGACTCAGGCAGGTCTTTTGACTGAGGGATTACAGAGCTTCATTTAATTTGCTTTGAATCACTGAGCATTGTAAAATGAAAGCACTGGAACAGCACTGGTAAGAAATCCAGTGAAACATGTGGAAACTGGAGAGGGAACAGAGGATCCCAGACTGGTCTGTGTTTAAACATGTGGCCAGGAAGGAGTAGGAGAAGAATAACACATTCTCTGTTCCTTTAGTAAACTGGCAAATCCAGCTCAAGGTTTATTTAATTCATCTACATTATCCTGAATTGAATAAAATTAGCCTATTTTCCATACTCAGGAAGGAAGCACAATGAGATTTATGAGACTCTTCTTCAGCACAGAAGAGAGATTAAATATTTTTTAATTCTTTGTTTCAGCTTTGAATAATGATGTTTATCAGATATTAATATAATATACCTACATTCATCCTGTTTCCCTAATAGTATTACAATATAATGCCTTGGGATCTCTAAGCAGTTATCAAAAGCAGGTAAACATAATTGTTGATATTTGTCAAGTGACTGTATTTAAAAGTAAATTCTCTTTTTCCTCTTCTTGCCACCTCTGGTCTTTTCCAGCACATATTTCCCTTATGGAGAAGGTGCTTCTGGCATCAAGTGTTGGGTACAGATACTTTCCATTATCACATGCTGGGCAATACATCTGGGACCTGAGCTTAGGCAAAGATGAACAGCCTGTATCCCACATCCTTATCTGATTTAGGAGAGAGAGCAACCAAGAGTACCTCCTTATTGAGCTGGGTGAGGTCACTGCTAGTTCTTCTGCCTAAATTGCCCCTCACCCTTTAAATTGATTGAAAACTGCAGAAATTGAATAGGGTTTAACAGTTGCCTCACAGAATGTGGTATGGAAGAAGTTTTACTTTTAGGTAATTAAGAAGGATGTATATACATCTCTCTTTATCGAGATTTTAAAGTAAAACTATGTATTTCTATAATCTTACATATTTTTATTTTCATCAAATTCTTTTTTCTACAGGTTATATCTATCTATCTATATTATTTTTCCTACAGGTTATATCTATATCTATATGTACATCTATATCTATATCTATATTTTTTTGCCTCATATGGACAAATAAATGGATTTGCCCTCCAAGAGCTTTTTCAGATTATTTTAAATTTTATTTCTGAGCACCCTTTAAAAAAATGTTTTTTTATGTTGGTCAATTCACCACGTATGCTTTCATGAGACATATTAGTGGACAGGCAATTTAGTTACGGACAGAAAGGGAACACAGCTTATGCATGGACACAAAAAATGATTGTTAGTCTAATTAAGGTATTAAAGTCTAGTCAAAATGCACTGGTTTATTCTTGTTTTTCTGTTCCTGGTGTCATCTGCCTCCACAAGGCTACACCCCGGTAGCCACTGATTTGTGATTACGGTCCTGGGGCCTGTGCTGTCCGCCTGTGCTTGTGCTTCATGACACTACATTTTTATTCAAGGTTCGTAGGTAGTTCACTTTACACAGAATAACTACGTGTTAGATCACTGTCAGTTAGTTAACAGTATCTGTTACATCACAGTTCCACACAGCTAAACTAAAGCTAAAACATATTTAGGCAATAGTCATCTGACTGCTAGACAACAGCTAAAACTACAAAAAGCGCAAGCCGAGACAAATCCAGACAAGTCCAGAGGCCAGCACTGTTAGATCAATGCAAAGCCTGACGCAATCGTATTCACTGAGACTAAATCTCTGATGTCGCAAACAGAGAGCAGAGACCCAGTATTCCTTCTGCTTAGGTGGGTCAGAAACAAAAGTTTTAAAGGTCAGTGGTAGATACTCACCATGCTGAGCTGCATGTGATATACAATATATTGCGTTAAAAAATCGTGGCTGGTCCTTTCCTAATCTTATTACAATTGATCTGTATGAAGGAAAAACACCAACACATGAACTTCCATAGTTTAAAAAATAATAAAGTACAATGTGAAATGAATTAGATCCAGACATAGTCAGGTTTTTTTCAGTCTCCAGGTCTTCCTAGCAGGTATAGAAACTAATGGAAAAATTCAAAGCCACTAAAATTTAGGACCGAGTGCACTGATTTTTGGCATTACAATAGCAAGTTCATATCTTTATATAGTGTATTTTATGAGCAGCCTACCAATATTTCTAGTGAGTGCCATAGTAATTTATCATCTGAATTCATATGGATACAAATGAGCTGGCGTATGTTACCAAACCAGGTACCCGGCTCGTGAAGTGACCAACACTTGTTGCCACAGAGGAAGGACTCAGCAATCCAGCAGGAGACACTCTTCTGATAACCTATTTGGGAAACCATTAATTAAATTTTCCTAATCGTACCAATTAATAGGTGGATGGGAACAAGGTTAACTACAGTTTTTTACAGTTCTTTAAATTTAGGGCAGAAAGAACCTTTTCTTTTGTTGATAGCTATCCCTGTGAAACGTAGCATTTATGGAAGATTGACCCGGCCACTTTGCTTTTCTTGGTGCATACTATATTTAGGAAGGCAGTGCATATTCTCATTTATTGTAGTGCATTGTATTTCTTTTAGAAATATTGTTCAAATTTTGGTCTATACAAAACAATTTTCGTAAAAGAGGTTAACACTGAAGTTCAGTTCTGAGTGGGTGCTTTTTTTAACTCTTTTTTTAACTCTTTTTAACTCTGATTCAGCAAATTGCCAAATCCTGTCATAAGATGACTTTTATTTAGGGTACATGGAAATTCATTATACAGAGGTTAAAATTTATATATATGCGAAACCAAAGCTGAATAAATATTTGGCTGTTGTTAATACCTTACTTGAATATTACATTCCTATTACATAGTTTATTGAAGCAGCAAATGCCATAATTAGTTTCATATCTAATTAGGCATGAACATGTGTTTGAAGGTTATTATATAATACATATTTTATATACACATACATATAAGTTTATGGCACTTATCTCAGGAACTGTGATGTAAAGTATATCCACTGTACATTTTGTGGAGGGCCTGAGGAAGACGGAGGGGAGCAAACCGTGCAGGCAGGTGGAGATGCTGTGCTTTGTTCTGGGGAGGCTGATGCTCCCAAAGTGCTCCTGCTGTCAGGGGACGGCGAGTGGCAAGCTTGGCAAGCAGAGGAGGAGCCTGGCTGAGGACGGGCTGCATCACCACTGGGATCGCTTGCTTGCTCCTTACTATCTATTGACTCTGGAAGGATTTGGCCTGACTGCATGGCCTAAAGGTGGCTTTTAAGACAAGCCTGGTGTAAAGGGTGAGAGAAAAGACAGGCCCCTGAGCACTACAAACTACGCAGTGTGCTGGGCTCCTGCAGCTGAACAAACCTGCTGGCATTTGCTGGGATTTGCAAAGTTTGCTAGGATGTGGCAACCTGTGCTAGTCATGTCCAGCAAGCACTAGTCACAGCAGTGGGAGGAGATTTCAAAGGTTTCCTAACACTGTACATGCTGTCCTCTGCAGCCCTCATGGTGGAACTCCAAGTATTAGAGCATGCTGAAGCTAGACGAGTGCTTCCTCAGCACTGCTTTCTCAAAGCAACTAGAGTTGAGTTAGCACATGTGGCAATCATTTATTCCTTTAGCTTGGAAATACAGTTCTCAAGGAAGATTGTCCATTCTATTTCCGAAGGAGTTGCTCTTTCATATTTCCAAAGGAGTTGCTACTCCAGGCTGCTAAGTGGCAGCTCCTCTCACCATCTTATTTCTCCCTTTGGACAGATCCCTCAGTTTGTTGCTGTATCTTGTTTGGGAAGGAATGGAGCAGGTTAGCCTACTTTTCACAAAATATCATAAAATATTTGCAGCTGTCCTTCCTTTTTGTATGAGTATTAATTAATCTTTATAGCATCCAGTGATAAGTACAAAGGTCTGACATCTCTGAGAGGTGGAGAGATAAAGAGGTGAAATTGCTTTCCAATGGGCATGGAGAGAGTAAGAATCATTGTGGAAAGCATGCACTCAGCATAGAGGGCCTTGCAACAAATAATTCTGTAGTAACAAATCTTTGTGAGTTCATTTTCTGACTATAGGAACTCACTGGTGAAAATGTGACTGTTTCTTGCTAAAGTAGTTTGAAATATAATTACCCTATCATTTCATCTATGCAAAAAAGAGCTACAGCTTTTGAAAGCTCCTTCAAGCTTCCCGCTAAGTATGATCCCAATTTTAATTCACATGCAGACCTCCTGACCTAGAAATGCTTCTTGTTTCCACTAGGAAATAACCACATTTTCTGTTTCCGTACTGACACCTTGCTTTTTTTTTTAAATGAAGGAACTGCAAATGAAAAAAATAAATGGGATAATTCTCAGATACCATCTCTTTTTGTCTGAAAGCAACAGCATTTCCACCAGGGAATAGACAGAATAAGAATTTAAACAGTTCTGGAATATTTCAGGTTAGGAGGGGAAGCTGTCAAAGTTAATCAACTACAAATGACTGTTTAAGAAATTATTCCTCCCCTGAAACATCAACAAAGAAGACAAGGTGAGGGCAGACCTAGTTCCAGGCAATTTATAGGAATGCTTGAGTTGCCTGACCCTCGCAATTTAAGCACTGAATTGTATATTGTGTATCCAACCACTTGAGTGGAACTCAGAATTTTGAACCTGTGAATAATCTACTGCAGTAGTGCTCTTAAGAGAAATACACAGAAGTGATGCAGGAAATACAGATGAGATAAATGCTTTGGAATACTTTCAGACTAGTTGTTATGTGCATATTCCTGAACTGTCAAGGCTGTGTAACTTCAACGTAAGCTCTGTGGCTATGGGACAATATAGGGACATTTTATGTAGAGTTTAAGCTGCCATATAGTTTCCTGAAGGTGAAGGATAAATTGTGGTCTCAGGATAGATTGTGTTCTCAAACTTTCAGAACAGGCAATCTGACTTGGCCACAACAAAATGCTCTGAGAATGGTCCACAAGGTGAGACAAACAACCAGAACTGGGTGCCACCACCTTCCAGCCCAGAAAGTTTTACACTGGCTTTTCCCCTGAGCCAGAGTGGAAATGCAAAAACTGATTGTGTGGTTCAGCCTTGCCCTTGCTGAGGGTCTGCACTATTCATTTTGCTGCTTAGCAGAAGTATCTTTTGGGGTTCTTTGTACCCATGAAAAGGAAGAAAAAAGACTTAGAAAGGGCTGTAGATCTGGGCCATGGCCATCAACTGCTACTGTTTTCTATTTAACATCACGAATGGCCTAAATATAGGAGGGAAGATTCCTGCAGAAAAATGTCCTCACTGATTGTCATGGTTTAACCCTAGCCAGTAACTAAGCCCCACACAGCTGCTCACTCACTTCCCCTAGTGGGATGGGGGAGAGAATCAGAAGGGTAAAAGTGAGAAAATTCATGGGTTGAGATAAAGACAGTTTAATAGGGAAAGCAAAAGCCGCGCACGCAAGCAAAGCAAAACAAGGAATTCATTCACTGCTTCCCATCGGCAGGCAGGTGTTCAGCCATCCCCAGGAAAGCAGGGCTCCATCAAGCGCAACGGTTACTTGGGAAGACAAACGCCATCACTCCAAATGTCCCCCTTCCTTCTTCTTCCCCCAGCTTTACATGCTGAGCATGACATCATACGGTATGGGACATCCCTTTGGTCAGTTGGGGCCAGCTGTCCCAGCCGTGTCCCCTCCCAGCTTCTTGTGCCCCCCCAGCCTACTCGCTGGTGGGGTGGGGTGAGGAGCAGAAAAGGCCTTGACTCTGTGTAAGCACTGCTCAGCAGTGACGAAAACATCCCTGTGTTATCAACTATTTTCAGCACAAATCCAAAACACAGCTCCATAGTAGCTGCTATGAAGAAAATTAACTCTATCCCAGCCAAAACCAGTACACTGATAAGCACTGAGGATTAGCATATAACTTATTTCTTTAGTGTTTACACGAAAATATAAGAAATCAGAGGCAATTTCTGAACCATGACCTCATTCTCAGCTTGGGAAACCAAGTGTCATTAACATTCGGTAAAGAAGGTTTCCTGCCATGCTTGCTTGGGAGCTGAAATGTTATCCTAATAAAGATCAGCTAGAAAATTTCTGAGCGTGAGAGGCTGATTCAAACAGTGTGCCTAATACAGGGATGTGGAGTCTATCATAAGCCACAGTAGTGGAGGAATTTCCTAATTGGTTAGTCGTCCATCACACCTGGCACCTTTGGTACTCTTAGAGCATTTCATTGCAACCAAGTTACAATTCACAAAACAGGTGAATAGAAAGCCTTTAATTAAGATCTTGCGGTTTTGTTCTATGAGGAAAATAGTGTGAAATAGCAACTAAACTCAGTGCCAGCCCTGAACTGAATCAAAGAGTATATATATATATATATATATATATATTTTACAGTTTCAGACTTGTATAACTGTCATTACAGTTAGATCATGTTAGGCTCTGAGAAGGAAACCACTGATTTTTAGCAAGGCCAGATGCTCCATAGTGAATAGTCATTTTGGGAAGAATGACTGCAGCGAAAGCTTACAGATTTAGCTCAGAAAGTTCTAAGAGTTCAACTGTTGCTTGCAGAAATCTAGTTTGGGAAGCAGCAAAGAGTTATTTCAGTGTATTAAGCCTGTAGTTTTAAAACGCAAAATATTTACCTCAAGCATTGCAGAGATGAAAAGAGAGAAGCTTCTCTCTAGAGGCTTCTGCAAGCTCTCGTGCAATTTAGAAAAGATTACAGTATTTTGACCATAAAATTGACAGTCTGGAAAATAGATTATGACATTCAAACCACATGCTAAACAAAGACCACCACAGAAGTTCAAAGGCAAAAACATTGTTGGATTTATAACCAACTGATTATTTAAAAGCTGGGAAGAAAATGTCTTTGTATTTCAATGACCTCACACAGATTGTCTCAGCCAAAACCTCAGTAAAGGAAGTACCATTACATATGCTGAGAATCCTGGAAAATTCTCCTGGCAAGAGGATTCATTCATTCATTTACTTCCCAGAAATCAGCTTTAGAAATGACCTATTACAAAATCCACTGAAGCTAACAAAGTTCTTCCCACTGATGTTTTTGAGCTTCAAATAAGAATGGTTGAGAGAAAGAATAAATATCTTGGGACGGGAAAAGATGAAGACTGCTTTCGTATATCCAACTGTGCTCAGAATTTACGGTTACCTCAGAACTGCTCTTTTCAACACTTGAGTACCCCTAATAATTTTCTGGAAGCAAAAAGAAATGTGTAGAGTTATTTTCTTTATTTTACAAGTCCAACTAGTTTCAGGGAAGATACTTGATAAAGAGGCCCTAAACTTTCAGATGTAGCCAGACAGAGATTTCTCCACTATGGAGGAAGATGACAAATGGCAAAAGGCAGTATAGTCAGGACTGTGATGTTGTACCACTTGTGTGGGCATGCCTGGAGGATGGCTTCGTGGCACCCATGAACTTCTATCTCTTTTTGACCCCAACCAGGTGGCCCAGATTGAACCTGTGTGTACTTTTGAGGAGTAATGTCAGATTTGATTCTGGTTTTTGTTGAAGCTGGATTTGCTGTATTTGAACCTAATTTATGAAATACAATACTGCTGAGTATGAGGAGGGCACAAACTGACCACCCTGCTTCTACCTGTGAGAGATCCCAAGCTTCATGTCACCTTCATGCCTACTTTCCAGCAGGAGATCTGGTGGTAGTTGTCACTTTGAAATGTTAATTTCCGCACAACTGGCCAGACTGGAGTATTTTAATGAGCCAAGTGATACATAATGGATAAAGATCATTGTGAATTTGGTTACCTTTCTGGTACATGACTTTCTGAATGCTGACACAGATTTTCAGAGAATGTGTTTATTTGGGCCATCTCTTCAGGTGATCTCAGTCAACAGAGCTCCTTGAAGTTGATGATGCTAAGTTAATATACATATATCAACTAAGGATCCTGGTTTAGAACTTTTTTAGATGTTACATAATACTTTTAACTCATTTTTTATTTGGGACCACATAGGGTCAATCTCTTCCAGAGAGATGTTTCTGGACTGTGTTTTACAGTTTTTTGTATCCCTCTGTTTTGTTTTTTTTCCTAGGCTTTTGAAAAAAGAAGAAAATTTTATTTTTATCCCTCGTTCCCGTGAAGAGCTTCCAGAAAACTTTCCAAAGGAGATTCCTGGGATCTGTTACTTCCTCGAGGTCAGAAGTGGTCAGAAGCCGCCAAAACCCTCCATCACATCTGCCAGAGTGAGAAAGGTTTCTTACAACATTGGCACCATGTTCCTCCGGGAGACTAGCCTATGAGGCCTGCTGCAGATCAAAGACTCGTCAAAAAAGCACAAGCCCAGAACTGGGTCATGACAGGGGAGTTGGAGGTTCTTTCTATTTAACTGCCTTGTTCTGAACAAGCAGTAAAAGCTCCATATAATGTCAGGCAATAATAATTTTAAAAGGTGGGTGACTACTGTCAGTAAACAAAGTGGAGATAGGGAAAAAAAAAAATATTAAACAACGTACTTCCACTTCCAGAAGAATTTCTTTCATAAACTTCAGTCTGGCCCCTCTATGACAAACAAAAACAAACAAAACAAAAAAAACCCCAACTCTCAAATTAGAGGTTGGTTTTGTTTTGTGCAGAAAGGATGATGGTTCTCTGTAGATTTGCACCAGCTAAGCAGAATTGAGAGTCAGTTCTGATTATGCATTCCTACATTTAATGTGTTCTTCAGTAAGGTAATGATGTTTTTTAACTTTATGAACAAACATTTCATACATATACTGTAGACCTGTTGTAACCTTCCTGGTAGGAGGAATTATAATTCAATACAAATATTGTAGGAATTTTACCTATTTTTATACATATTTCACTTTCTGGATAATTACATTCCACATACTGTAAGCTGAGTGAGCTTAGATAGCTTTTCAGAAGAAGCTACTGTATATTTCATACCTTCTACCTATCAAACCTTATTGTTATACAAGTGGGAAGAAGTCATTTTTTGACTTTTTTGGCAACAAAAATATCAATATTTTACAGTAAAAAACACTTTGGTAAATCTCTTTACCTGATGTTTATGCTAAAGCTTTAGATGAGCATTGTCTTGCTTATATAAAATAATGTTCAGTATTTGTCCTACAGTGCTGTATGTCCAGTCCTTCCAGGACAATGCAAACAAAGTGTAGAAGATCAATGTATTGACAAACAGAAAAGTTGTGTTCAGTGGGGCTTGTTTCCCACTAAATTATCAGCCAAACTGATTTTTGGTAGAAGTCCTGGACTTTTTTAAAAAACTTGATCTTGTGAAAACTTATTCTGAGGAATTCCAGCAGACACTGGAAGCCCTCTGGATACTGGTTTTCCACATTTTTTTAATAGGACTTGTGCTCCTACTCCAGTTGAAAATCCTATCTGTTATTAATGATGCTCATCTAGAAATTTCCTCTATTGATGGATTGGCTGAAAGGTCTCCTGCTTTATCTAATGTAGACTAAAAAAACACTGAAAAGGGGAAAGCAATACTTTCCCAGGTTTAATGCAAATGGCAGTTCAAGATTTAGATGAGTCCATGTCAATTTTTAAAACGAAGGCCAATTCTTTGCTGATGAAAATTAATATAGCTTTATTGTCTTCAATGAATCCAATTGGAAGAAGATGTGGATCTGTCCCCTAATAGGCACATTTTCAGGCATTGTTTATTCCTCAGGTTTTCCTTTTCAAAAATAATGGCAGTCAGTTTTCCTCTGCAGGTGTACTTCCGTTGTTCTGCTCTTGCAGATTGTTAGTTAACACTTGTACAGTGATTCCAAAGTGGCTTAGCTTTACGTGGGCCTGATCAAAGCTCACGGAAATCAAAGATACGACTCTCAACAGCACTAAGAGGTGTGAGAAGCTCTGAATTTCTATAATCCAGACCAGAAATTAGAGTTTACTTATGGATTTAGTGGTAGTAACTTGAGGCACCTTTTGAAAATAAGTAAAAAACTTTCACCACATGTCCAAATTATCCAGTTAGATCTTTCTGTGGAGGGAATGACAGTGCTGTATTTATCCCTTTTGACGAGTAGCCCGTGTTAGAGTGGGAACAAATCGGCGTGGCACTGCTAGCCTGTGCTGAACATGTTTCAGGTTTCCTTTCGATGAAGCCTTTCTGGACGAGGAAGGACTATCTTGAACCTATCCAGACTTCAGCATGTAGAGGACATCTGAACTTATTATGCAGGTGTGGTTTTTTTCTTGCCTGAAGAGGGTAGATGCATGGGGATTAGCCCAGAAACTTAAATGGAAATTCCTTCGCTTTCTAGAGGAACATTGATGTCAAAGGTTTCTTCCATTCATACTGGGGCATCCCTGGGATTGGAGGAGTTAATCTTTTATCTATCTTGATAAACAGCATCTGCAGCTCTACTGCCTATCTGAAAAATGACTTAATAAAAACTGCTTGAGCTTGAGGTTGCAGAATTTCTGTCCAAACTACAGATCTGAGAATTTTCTGCATAGGATGACAAGTTTTAGCCTATAGCCATTAGTTTGCACATACACAGGATGTAGCATGCATTTTTTTCCTGGGAACACCAGTGAGACGTGCAAGAATCATAAATGGAGCAAAGTTCATGTTTCACCACTGGAAGAGGAACACCACTTCCTACCTAATAAAGCTGTGGTTTTGATGTCATTACCTAATTCCCTAGAGTGAAAATTTTTCGAATAGCTATCAATAGATTGAGATTTCATTCTGACTTCACTGGCACATCCTCATTGTTCAGTAGGTGCTGATGTCAGAGTACCAATCTCTCTGGCCAAACTCTTTTTCTCTTCTCACCACCCATAGTCCTCTGTGAAGAGAACAAACATAGAGGTTCAGACCAAAAGCTTGTAGCTCAATAACCTGTCTCTCACAGTTATCAATAGAAAATGTCTAGGTTAATTCTGTGGCTGATCTTGGTAGATCTATGGAAACATTTTTATGAGAAATGATCGATAAATGCTAGTTCTGCTAGCAAATTGGAGAAGCAATCTAAAAACTTTATATCACCATCCTCATCCTCTCAAATGACTGTTTATTCTATAAGGAAATTTATAATTGCAGAAATCACTGCAAAAACTGAAAATTGATGTCAGCATCACCATGGAGACAATGACAGTGTTTGCAAATAAATCATCTAGCTCCCCAAATTAGAGTAGATTTACTGTATAAGAATATACAGTCTCCGCTTTTTATAAGCTTGTGTAAAGGTAATGTGTCCAGAACTTCAGCACTGATGCCAAGTACTGTGTTATTTGTTTCTGTGTTATGACAAGGGAAGTTAATAAAACAGTGTGGGCTCCCTAGGGACATTTTTCTATCTCAGTGTGATTAAAGCGCAAAACATTCTCAGCACTCTTTAACTTAGTAGTTGCATCTGCTGCCTTTTAATATTAGGTTGCAAGTTCATTTTGTTGGACACCTTTATGAAGTGAAATGAAATTTATTATCAAGGTTGATGCTGTGAAGCCAATTAGATGGTAGCCAAACTCATCATTTCTTCAACAACACTTCCTTTTAGTGATAGGGAAACCTTTCTCATTTGCCTGGCATTGTCTTCATAAATAAAAAGGTTCTCAGAGTTTTTATACCTTGGAATGATGAAGTGGAGATGCTAGAGGTGCTGAAATGGAGGCAGAAATCACACACTACAGTTGGAATTTTCTTCTAATATTTTCCTTCCTATAAAACATAATAAACTTTTGTTCCTCTGAATAAGAATTTACACGCCTGTGTTTCTTCACATAGCTGCAAGCAGCAACATCTGCTGTCTTGAGTTTGTGTATAAAACAAATCTAGCCTCTCTGAAGATAGAGGGAGAAGATCTACTGCATATTGCCTGTACAGGGCAAAGGCAGGATGATGTGAGGACCCTAGCTGCCGCAAACTTGTTCTGTGCAGCTTTCCTCTGCTCCAGGCTCAGAGGGACCAGAGACCATGGACTGACCACAAAGGCAGACCCAGTGGCCAACTTCTTGTACAAAAGTCATGAGGCCTAAGTAAACAGAGGCAACAGTCATTCCCCCAGAACACTTTTTACAGATCTTGTGTCAGACTTTTCGATCTGCTTGAAGCTCCCCATCCCACAGTCTCTTCTGTGGTGTGCAGTGCATAGAGGTCAGGAACTCAAAGAAGGAAATAGTGATGGAGGTGGTAGAGTGGTGGATAAATTTTGTTCTACATCACTGGTAATATCTGCCATTCAAAGACAAAAGCCACTGCATGGGAGAATTGCTGCAAAGCCAGGACTCTCAAAGTGTGGTTTTATTGCAGGATCCCGCAGAATATTTCTTTTTTAATTCCAAAGAGCCAATAGTCATTAACTGTGGTTGTGGTTTTGGCTTCACTGCTCATTCCCACATCCAGTTTCAGATCTGTCTGTTTCAAATGGCATTTTGGAGCCTGGAAACATGCCTCTGCAAACAGAAAACCAAAGCTTTTAAAACCTTGGAAATCTTCTGTGGGAATTGACGATTCCGAAGAAGAAATCCTTGCAGTTGAGACATTAGCAGGTCCTACTGCAGTTCATGTGTATGCATATGCCATTTCACAATGCGATCTCCTCCTGTGCTTACGGTGTTCCCTACCAAGCCCAGCAGAGGTATCAGGTGCATAACCACCTTTTCTCTGTTTTCCATTAACATCCCTCTTTCATTTTTTTCTGTATAAAGCAAGCAGTGCAGAACCATGACATGTTGAATGCATTTAAAAGTATCAGAGCACTGCACTGAGGGTTAAACTCTGCTAACCGATTTCACATTGTATGTTTCTTCTTCTGAATAGATCCTTCTCCCAGATGATTTAAAAATGCAGGAGAAAAAAATACCACCCAAAACTGCTGTGTTGAATTGCAAATGAGTATGAAACCTGCATCAGTTGTTGGGGCAATTTTAACTGCTGGACAGCTTTCAGATTCTTCAGCTGCCACAAGCTGTCACACTTGCATGCTTCATGCAAAGTTCTTCTCCTACCAAGAAGTCTGTAACCCAACAGCAGCATGGCAAACTTATGGCATTTTCTGGGTTTTCCTCTTCCAGTCTCAGAACACTACCTTACCTCTTCTGAGTGCTCAGAGCTCACTGAGGAGAGCTAATTCCGTGTCCTAATGCAGTCTCAGAGCTTCTGGCTTCGTTTTTGGGTTCTGGTGATCTTTTGCAAAATTATACATGTGTAATATTGGAAATAGCAATATGCTTAAATTAGCAACAAAACAAGAAGCATAAAAAAGCTTGTCAAACTCAGAAACAGTTGGTTCCCTTCCTTCAAGGTAATACATTATTCATAGCATTTACTGGGATTGAGGGTGCCAGTGACAGTAGAGGCTGTGGATGAATTGAAGATGCTGAGTGTGCAGGAGACTCGACAGGCAGGAGTTGATTGGCGCCTGCTACTGTTCATAATTCCTTGCATGCTATTTTGTGCTCTCGGTCAGGCTTCTGCTCTTCAAAAGACCTCCACTTTCCTTCCTTTAGCACCCTGTATGTGACATAGTGGGTAATTCCTATTATTGTTCTTACTAGTATCTGTTGTTGACGTGGCTGCTTATATCTGAAGAATAACTGATTATTATTAAATTATTTATTGAATAATTAATTAAAGGGCTGATCTTACTCTTCTTTGCAGCAAAGACAAAGCTGCTACAGTGACACGGCAGGCACTCGCATCCTTAGAGAGGGAGAAGACCACAGTGCAAGTTGTCACTGGTGGATTCGGGTGGAGGAGTCAGTACATTAACAGTCCGTGGTATGTTTTTAACTTTCCCAACCACTAAATTTATCCGTGCAGCTAGGAGTTACTCCTTAACAATGTTATTAATTTGCAATGCATGAGCAGCCTTACAACAAAAATCTGTAAACTGTTTAACCTCATATACATGATTGATCTTTTGTGGCTTGGCTATCAATCATGCATGAAAGCAAGCAAAATAGTGAAATTGAGAAATGTAACAATTCAGTCGTAAGCGACAGATCATTCGTCTCTGCAGATGCTTATTTGTTCCTGTGGCTTAGAAAAGTTGACCTCCAGTTATCTGTGGTCCAGGTCAGTATCGCTGTGTCACTATAGCAACAAAATGGCCTCTGAAAACCAGCATGAGGCATCTCAGTCTGCTTCCCTGTGGGCTGGGGTTCACATTAGAGAGGCCAATACAGTAAGTGATGCAACTTTGCTGGCAGCCTTAATGAAAGGATCAGTGGAGGCAGATGTTAAACCGGGTGTTTGCTCCTGGGATTTTAGTTTCCAAAGGCAGAGTGAGGCTGAACATGTTTTAATTTGGACAAAAAGAGAAGAGACAGGATTTCAGAGAAACAAGTATCTTCCCTGCTTTATGGCTAGCAGAGAGGCAGTGGAGTGAAAGGGCATCAAGAGGGACATGCTGGCTGCCTCGGCTGCAGCAGTGCTCGCTTCTGCCTTCAGCTCTCTGGCCCACTTCGGCTTTAGCATTCCAAGAATCAAGTTTCCTCTGAATACTGGGGCACAGGTAAGTGCTTCAGGCAGGCACTTGTCCCCTCTGCTCTAGACACAGCATGAGGATGCCTAAAATCCCTGAGTGTTCTTAACTTAGTGACCACAGATGGCAAACTTAGATTGGACATCTATTTTTTTAAGATACCCAAGATAAATGAGATTGATCCCACCGAATTAAGCTTTTTCCAGCCCAAGTGCTGTGTCTCAAATCTTTTAGTCTGTGCTGCTTTTCAGAGTTTTGCATTGGCCAAAATAAATTTAATCAAATTAAGTGGCAGGGGGATAGATAAGCATATTCCAGGATAAGTAAAGGTTTGATATGGTAGCCATGGTGACTGTCAAGAACAGGGGCTACTGCAGTTCTGGAAGTCTCTTCCTTCTGATGTCTGAACCCTTTACATCTATGTCTGAACCCTTTGCATCTGCTATCAGCACTGCCAATCACAACTCCTGGATGCCATTAGGACTGTGATTTAGAAAAACTTTTGAGCTTTTTGCTCCTAGCCCAATTGTGCAAAACTTCTATGCCATCTTCACCTGAACTATATGCCAGAATGTCTACATAAATCTTGTTAGTGATCCTGTAGTAAAAACGGTAATAAAATATATAAATTCTAAAGAGCAGAAAGATAGTTGCCAGGTTATCATTAACATATATTTTTTGTGCTTTTGTGAATTTATAGGCCCAAAATTAACTTTCCATTAGCAGAAGGTCTCACGTTGAGCTACTTGTTTTCTAGAGAATTATTCCCTAGCAATACTCTCTAATGACTACTCTTGAAGCAATAAGTAAAGCCATGCTAATCCATTCTGTGTAGATTCTTGTACAACACCTATCACGTTAACAAACCGCCTTTTAGCAAAACAGTAAATGACGGAATAACACCCTGTCATGAGTGGTTTGTCCTTCCATCCTCTTCCCCAGGGGAGAAGAGTATGTAGTGAAATCATGTGATTTTGTGAGGTGTTGTCTTTTTGATAGTTTTCTAAAAATATATGTTGCTACTTACTTAAATAAGGAAGATCAAAATCAGAACTATAGACCAGGATTAGAAAAGCGTTTTAGTTGTAAACAGTGTATTTTAAAGACTGCCCACTGAGTAAGACTGGCTCCCATCCTAGAAACAACAGTACCAGTAATATATGTAAGATATACCTAGGAATGATAAATATGAGCAATAAAACAGGCAGGTAGATATAATGGATAACTTATGCTTTATACACAGCAATAAATAGATGCTGAAACTGATTAATACCCGGAGAGGAGGAATACTGTTTAATCCATTTTGGCATTTGTTTATTACCAGTATACCTCTAAGGTATTATTTTTTCCTTCCCTAATGAGACTAGGAACATACTGTTAAATCAGTATCAGAGTTTCTGAGCTTATCACGGAAGAACATGGTTGGGAATAAATAACTATCATCTAGGAGAGTTTTTTTAAAAGTGAGCCGCTGCTTGAGAGAACAGATCATATGGAAAAGAGAAAAAAGGTGTGGACATGTATATTTATTTTAAAAGTTTCTAGGATTTGTTAATATCTTTCTGAAACTGTACACTTAAAACACAGCTGCCTGGTTAAGGTTATTTGCATTTGCTAAGGAGGAGGTAAAATTTTCAAAGTCGCCTAAGGGACATACATACTTCTCAATCCCATTTCCTCTGTTTAAGCACAACCTCTTTCTGAAGGTTGAACCTAACTTTGCTGAATGATCCTGAGCTTCTGAATGCCTAAATAAGTTTTGGAAATGTGGGTTATAAATCCATATAATTTATGTTCCTTTGAAATGTTGTCCATAACGATGTATGAAAGCAAATTCTAAATATCCAACCAGCAGCAAAGGTGCATTTTCCTAGTGCTAACCTGTGCTGGATGATGAAATGTGGAATTGTTTCTAATCTGTGTAGTTTTTTACACCTTTTTTCAAGGTGATGCTCCCAGATGTGTTGCTGTGAGCGTAAGAATGCTCTGGTCTTCAGTGGGGATGAGGCTTGTTACAAACCTTTATAATGTTCTGAGCTATCCTAAGGGAGAAAGCACTGCCCAGTCGTCTCCATCCAATTTAGCTCATCTACTGAGGGAGTGTCAAGCTGAGTCTAAGATTTACTTTTTCGTTACATCTCTAAATGAAGTCCCATGTGCTTGCCAGTGTCTAAGCATGTAAGCATTCCTCTCTGGAAACTTCTCAGAGGTCCTGCAAAGTATATAGGTAAGGAGCCAATAGAGAGAAAGCATCTGAAGAAAGGAAGTATGTGTGTAGGAGAGAGCTGCTGTGCATAGATGTGCTGCTGATTCTCAGCTTTCGTGTATTTGGAAGTCGGACGACCCAAAGAGTATTCTGGGTATGATGCAAAATGCAAGAAAGTGCTATACATAATGTCATGAACTCTCAAGGCATTAGGATGAATTTTAGAGTCCATAATCCTTAGCGTTTTAAAGGAATTGCATGAGAAGTGCACTATTTTAGGAGGAGGGAAAGTTGCTTTGTATTTTAAATAAGAGTTGAATCTCTAGTTGCAGAGAAAAATTGTGGGGGAAAAAGAAAGTCTAAAAATTCTAAATGCAAAATGCAAAGTAGAATGTCCCTGTATCATTTGACCTTTCTGGAGGTAGGACTCAGGACTCCTCTATGAGTTTTGATACTGAATGCAAAACTAGATGTGAAACATTACAAATGCGGTACTTTGCCAACTGGTAGAAATTTGGAGGTGATAGTAAGAATGCCGCTTTAAAAGTATGTAGGGATAAAGTACTTAAATGTTAGCACTTCAAAAAAATGGAAGCTCTTCTGCTTTGTAAATAAATATTGTTTAGAAATGCCTAAACTGAAAGAAAGCTTGGAAGACTCTTGTATCATAACAAAAAGATACAAAGTCTATGACATAATCTTAGTTCACACCATTCCTTCAGAAACAGTCCTATACATGGAGTTTTCAAAAGCACGTTCAACCAACAGTTGTTTATAGTTAGTTTCAAAGAGAGCAGTATTTCACCAAGCACCTTCACCAAAAATGCCAAGCAGGTCATCTTAGGTAAGGCCCAGATTTAACTCAGCTGGTTTAGAGTGTATTAAGACATACACTTGCACCCCAATGTGAGGCTTTAAATGCGCTTCCTGACGTGTCAGCGTTGTGCCTTTTACTGAAGTCTAAAGAAAGCCCAGTCTGGACAAAATTCCCATCGCAATACATGGCATTTATATTGCCTCGCTAGAAAATGAGCAGTTCACTAAGTTGCAGCCATTAATGTCTTTGATGCTGGAATATTGCTTATTATTTTTATGTCTCACTCTGCCCAGGTTGCACTGGGACCCATTATGCTCTAGAACATAGAGTTTGGCAATTGCTGTAAGATTGAGTGAAATTCAGCTAACCTAAACTTAGGTATTTAAAAATTATGTCTGGTCTGAGCTAGTCAAGTCAGCTCTCTCTACAGTCAGTGCAGACATCCTGGCATCTCAAAGAATGATCGTTCCTGGTTAAAGTGTTTAGGATGAGATAAATCACGGCCTCTCTCTCCAGCGGCTACAGTGTGGAGGACTAGTTCAGATTAGCTGTCATACTGTAGGTGAGATGAATTCCACTGCTGATAAGAATGGGAGGATGTAATAGAACAGCAAATATACATGGAGAGAAACACATCAAAGGCAGGGGCCAGGCTGCAACCAGAGACTTGAAGGGTTGTGGTGGTAAAATTATTATTTAAAATTTGAGAAGTCTGGCTAAGAGGTTTGTCCTAACTAAAAGAACATTCCTTCTGACTAAAATCTAACAGTCTGTGATTGTTTCCAACTCCCCACTTCTGAGCTAAGGTAATACTGGTGTGCCACTCCTATATGCTCCACCAAGAGCCATCTCTCCATATCGTCACATTATTTACTGCTTGACTCCTTCTTATAACGGTGGCAGTTAGCACACTCCCACTTAAGGAGTCCATCCCTCCCAGGGATGGATACGTGGTTTTGTTAACACTGAAATGATAATTTCTCCTCATCTCTTTCTTTTTTCTGAAACGGTATATAGGTTGGTCTCTGCAATCACTGGGAGAAGAACAGGGGAGCAGAGGGGGACATGCTGGCTGAATGTTCTCTCACTATGATCGTAGTTACTAAAGCTTCTGTCTGACCTGTCCTAAATTGTACTTGCGTTATTACGCACTTGGAGTCCCCACATTCACTGACAGGGTCTTGGGTCAGGCTGTGAACCAGACGCAAATGGGAAGGACCAGGATCGCCACTCTGCTGTACCACTCCCATACTTCTCTCTTCTGTTTGCCATCGCCATTTTGATCCTTGGACATCTGTGGCAATTTCCACCACAGTCCTGGTTAGGGAGGCCGTGGGAAAGTTCTGCTTGGGAAGAAGCAATAGTATGCAGTCTTCCACACTGTGACCTGTCACTCTCTCCAGAGAAAAGGAATTAGAAATAGTATTGTCCTCAAGAGCTGAGAAAACTTGCAGATTTTCCATGTACAGTAAACAGTTTCTATAATTACCAGGAAAACAAAACAGAGAGTCAAAGTTGTGCAGCAGGGGCATCCCGACTCATACACACTGCTGTGATAATGAAATCCAAATCCTGTGGAATTGCAGGCACATTATCCTCACTTGCTTTAAAGGTCAGCTAAGCAGCTAATTTCTCAAATGGGCTCATAGCTCTGAGACAACGTAACACTAGTCGTTTCTTCCAACAAATTGCAGTTGTCAAGAAACTGGATTAGTAGCTCATGGAGCTAAAAATAGACATTATGCGCTTGCCAGAGAAGGATAAATTCAGTAACAGAGGTGAAGGTATATCAAAATATCATAACATCTGGAGAAAAAGCAACAAAAAAAATGCTCAACTCAAAGCAAGTTACCCATGAAATTTATTTAAAAATAATCTGAATCACCAACTGAAAGAATGACAGGGTTTAGTCTTGATTCTGTTTTATTCACCTTGCAAATCCATCTTGCCGTTGCTGCTTTATCAGCTGAATCAGTTTGGCCATAGTCCTTTCAAAGTCATGTACCTCAGGTTAGGCAGTGCAAGTCATTATATTAAAGCCATTATTTGAATACTGAAAAAGAAGTGTCTTTGGCTTAACATTTTTATCTTCCTCGGGGGGGAGATAATATTGCTAAACTTATTCAACTGAAAAATAAAAACTAAACTCCCAAAGCCCAAATCTAACAAGAGAGCTAGAGTGAAAGCAACTTTCCAAACCTCAGCATATCTTTACTAAAAAGTGGATAATTATTTTTCATTACATCAAACATTTGCATTTCAAAGAATTCTTTTTTATGCTGTGATTTTGCAAATTTGTATTACTACTTGCTTGGACTTAAAAAAAAAACCCAAAACACTTCTTCATTCTTCTTCAGTTATTTATTTTCCATAGCAGAGCAATTCCACCGTACTGCATATGACAGGGAGCCTCAGCCTGTCTGGTCAAGGTGAAAAGTCCTGCAAGGTACAGGTTGAGTCTCAGCTGAAGACAGGGCTGGCAGTAGTTGCATGCAGTTTGTACTATGACTTAACTAATTCTTTTTACTTTTATATTCAGAAGCAGACCTATAGCTCAGGAATAATCTTCACCACTTTCTTCAGAAATTCTTTCTGTAATATGTGTCTTTTCTGCGTACCTTGTATAAAATCTCTGCATTTCAGATCTGAGGCATTGACAAGTGTAGGGTATAAATCATAACTAATGTCAGTGAATCAAATCACTGTGAAAAGTATTTGTAAAGTATTTATGCTCATTGTCTTTTAGATATCTTATAAGCTAGAGTCCTTTTTGCAAATTCTGTTCTTGCAGAAGCCTTTGGTCATCATTCTAAGAGAGGTCAAGAGTAATGGTGATTTTGGGTTTTAATTAGCATCAATACCATTTATCTGGCATTCACTGTGTACCATTATTACTGCAGTGTTAAGTTTCAGTTGTGAAGTAGAAATGTCAGGATAAGCAGCACCAGCAGTTATCTGCACTGCACATCCTACACATTATGCACACATTTCATGGCATACTTTGTATTTTATAGAACACAATATGACTGGTTAAATATGTAGAAAAATAGTTAGGAATAAAAAATACAGAATATGTGGATACTGCCATGTCTGATAGCTATCTTGAGATATTATAGATATATTATCACCTACTCTTGGGATTGCTCTGAACCAAATCATGCATCTTTGGCATCCATTCTTGCTTTGGTGAGAGGCATGGTCATCATCATCCCTTTAGCTGTTAAAACTCAGCTACATTAGAGCCCAGAGATTAATAACACAGGAATTTTTCAGCCGATTATTGTAAGAGAACTAATCCTGTTTTTTTCTGAATATGGTGGGCTCCACTGCTAGGACTGACTTTACATCCCTTCTTTGATTTTCACCTTTCTCAGTTTACTAAAATTCTGCAGTTCCTCTTTGCAGGATTCCATAGTGTTTGCAAGAGGCTGTGTGTAGTCTGGTTATGCAGTCCGCTGGTGCAACACACAAATGTTAAGCTGTTTCAGACCACCATCCTGAAGAGTCCAACCAATGTTTCACATCCAGAAATAATCCCCTTATTCTCTTTGCCACTTTGCTCTGCCCCTGTGGCCAACTTTGGAGAAAGAACTGAATGCTACTAAAAATCTTCTGGTGGTTTATATTTGTTTCAGTAGGATAAATTCATGATTAGGAGAAACTTTTGCAAAACAAGCTAGTGTTACTGGCATGAACTTCACAGCCTGAGCCCATCAAGTCATAGTTCAGTCTATTCCCAAAGCCTTTGGGAACAAATTGAACTTTGCATGCCATATCTCACCTAGAACTGATAACAATTTTCCAGTTGTTTGTCACTGTGATCCTGACTCTCCCATCTAGTGGAAAACCCATGAAATTCATGAAACCGTGAATGGAAAAACTCATACTTCTGATACTTGTTTAAATCTTTCTTCCAGGAGCGTGCTGCAATTCTGAAATTGGTGATTTAACTGGCAATTCATTCAGGCTAATCTTCATTTCCTCTGCAGGTAACTTTAGAGGATGATTAATCTTTGATGCCTTAGAGTTGTATTTTTTTACTTTTGCCTTTGATTTCAGTGTTGCCAAAGTAAAATCCGAGGGCTAATACCTGTCTAAGATGGTCACAAATAGCTCCAATAACAGGGCCAGGCATATGTGAAGGTAAGTTGTAGGTATGAGTAAAAAGCTTGGATTATTGTAGGAAGATGGATGTTCACCTGAGTTCACAGTGCTCAGTTTTAGGAGTGGGAATTTTTAGTAAGAGTTACGAGCCACATATTGGTGGTCTGTCATTTACTGAGAGCAGAACCAAGGGAAGGAGCAGTTCAGTGCAGTGGAGTTTTAATCTCAGCTTATGAATGCTGAAAATTGCTGCTTGTCTTGTTTCAAACTTCTCTGTTTTGCAAGCTGGATAAAAATATTTGGTACTCCTAAAATATGAAGATTGACCACCTCGAAGTCTGCACTCCTGTGGAAATGGACCAGTATCTCCCCTGGGTGCAAATGCTTTTTGTGTAATTCTGTAATACTGTTTTAGTGTGTCCTATAAGGTTTCTCTGAAGAGACTTTGGCTTCAATTGTACAAGCATTCTGCACTAAGTAACAAGATAACAACCTTTCACTATCAACAAAGGACACTTAGCATTAAAATAATATTGGATGTCATTAAATAATACTAGAGCTCTATCAGGGTTTAGAGCACTGTGATGTTTGTGAACTGAAGCAGTTTGTATGAAATTTCTTACAGATACGAGGATAATCTAATTAATGACAGTATTTCCATCTTAGTAATATGCAGAGGAGGTAAGGTGGTGTCCCTAGACATTTCTGTCAACTTAATGGTTAAGAGATTAATTTTAGTTCTATGTAAATCTGAACATTATTTTAAAACATTAGCCTGCAATCTACTGGGAAGGGATGTGGCAGATTAGATTTTACTGTGAGCTAGCATGGACAGAAAAGCTCAGCAAGGCATACAAGCCAAGATCTTCCCACATTGAAACCAAGGAAGTAATTGCAAAATTGAGTCTGGTTGTCCTAGCTGTTCAGCAAAGGAATCCACCTGCCAACAGAAGCAGAGTCCGTACAAACTATCGCATGCTGCATTTCAGTTTTTTTATTGGGATTCATTTGGCAGTCTTAGTGGTCTGCAAGTTACAGTAAGTACCTCTGGTTGAAAATTACTATTTCAGTTATGATTGCTTCCCCAAACCAACTGAATTTATTACTAACCAAAGACTTATCTACTTGAAAACAAAACAGTAAAGTTTGGTTCTGTCACTTATGTCTTTGACTGTGAGCAGTTGAAGCGCATAATATATGTACTAACCAGGCCTGCGTTGTGTCATTGAGCAAGAGTTATTCAAGGCCGCAGCACCAGTATAACACAGCAGAATTCAGTATTAATCCCTCTACGGGAACATGAGTCTATGTAATAAATTGATGTGCCATATGTGTAGGCCATGGGAAAATTGTGTGTGTGCAGTGAACTACATACGGTCTTAAAAGCTTTAACATTTGTACTGCTCTTCCTGTAACAGAATGTATATCTTGATAGCTGTGACCCTATGAGCTTCTGAAAAAAAATGTAAGCTAAAGTTTATTCTTCTTGTTTTAAAATCACTGTTTTGTGAGTTACTGTTTACACAGGCCTCCATACAGCAAGGGGTCTTTCTCCATGTGTTGCTGGGAAATGGAAAAGCAGATGCTGTCTGTAAATCTTGCAGGCTAGAGAGATCAGTGAATGCCTTTCCTGAATCTCCTCCTGATAAGCCGCTTCTTTTTTCTAGCAAATGCAAACAGTGACAATAGCCTGGGCCTTCTGTAGAAGAAACAAATTGTTTGTTAAATGGCCTTTCAGCTTCTATGGATACTTCTTAATTTTCTCTGTATGCCTTTTGAGTAGGCTTTGGTGATATGATTCCTGCAAAGTGTACCTGAGGGCAAACAGTTTGCCTTTTTTACCCTTCCTTTTTCCAAAGCCACTGAAGACCTCAAACAAGAAGAAGAAACTTTACAAAACTCATGCAGGCATGTTGTTAACAGGTAGCAGAAGGATAAACAGCCTTCTAAAAGTACTCCAAATTACCTTTTAATGGCATGCCTACACTGTGTTGTGGCTTCACATCTTGCTTTCATAGTGTGACCTGCTTTAATGGTGTTTGTTACAATGAGGGCCTTTTAGTTTGTCCTAAAAAATTTTACTTGTTTGTCACCATATTAGAATCATAAGGTACACTCTATAAGAAAAGCAATATACAATATACTATACATCTTCTATTTCATTGCCTCTAGTTTTAAGCTAGTATTCATATAATTGTTTATAATCAAAATACAGGTTTTATTGTTCTTCACAGGACCAAGCAAAGTTTTGCCTTGTCTAAATACTAACAGTAACATTTCTATTCAACAAATACTCTTTTCTCATGCTTCTAGTTAACTTGTGGTGGTCTCCATCCTACTCTGACTTCCCATTAATGCACTTGAAAGGGAAAAGTAATGAGCTATTTTAGTGCATGACCTTTGCGCAGTACCTGATTCATAAAGATAAATAGATCCAAAATCTCATTTATGAGATATTACTGATCAGCAAAACAACAAAAACCCTTTGAAGTTCAGCTGAGTAAGTTCTGAAGATCTTGCATTGCTTAGTTTCTCAGTTTCTTGAGTCATTATAGCAGACATATTTGATGAAGCCTTTGCCATGGACACTGGCACCAGCCTTCATCAAAGATTGTTGTAATTTCTGCTTCCCATTTTATCTGGAAGTTTACTGTAATGGAGAAACTATCTGGATTTAAAAAAAAAACCAAATCATACAGGTTTTCTTCAAGTCAGTTCTCACTTATTTGACCTAGTCCTTTGGTAGGTAGCTCCCATTAATTAATTTTTGTCATATTATTAACACAATATCCAGAAAAAAATGTTTCTTCAGAGAAACTCCAGTGAAGAACATTTTGTTCCTAATTGTGGCCAGGATACCTCTGTTACATATTTCAGAGCTAAGTCAATGAAAAGGTGATCAAAGAAGACAGAATATTAAGACAAATCCAGGATTTTACCCACAAGAAATGTGTGTACTTAGTTAAAAAAATGGTACAACAGGGAAGTTAGTAAGTTATTTTTTTTCCTCATTAAACTTTGGTGATACACATAACAGTTGCTCATAAAATATTTGTTTCTTCCCCCACATACTCTCATTTGGAGTCAATAGAGCTTCAAATCAAAAAAAAGTTACACTGTCATAAATGTAGGTAATTCACTGGAAGTCCTGGACAGAGCTTGGTTCTCTTAAGCACTGAAATAACGTGATAAGAAAAGTACCAGTTCAGTCACACTGCCAGGTGCTTAAGATACCATCCAGACTGTATTTGTTATTATTTTCTCATCCTTTAAAATGGCAAAAAAATTCATTTAGGTTTGTGTCTTTGCATTATTTGAGTTCTCATATGTCAAGACTGCATCTGGTAGTATGTTGCAAGCTTGCCTTCCATGCTACCACATGAAAGAGTAGCTGCTTCCTCACTGTTGTGATACCTTTTTGTCTGGAATTTTTTGACATCTCTTCAACCATGTCAATAGCTCCGATTGGGCTGCCCAGTGTCTGGAAATCCTGGATAAAAGGCCACACTAAACGTGCGCAGAACAATTCTGTATCTCAGGTGGGAAGAGTTTTGTATGGCTATGTTGGGTTTACTGCTAGGGGCAGACCAGCTTTGCAAGTGCACTGGACTCATCTCACGCTGTAGAGTTGATGTGTTGTTACATTGTGCAGCTCCTGCAGACACGTGGTCATGCATGTCAGTGTAGCAAATACTAAGGAAAAACATGGAAGTTGCAGCATTTGGAATTTCAGGTGTTGGCAGGAGTATGTGATTGGTATCACTTACTCTCTGTTGTTTCATGAAAACTATCTGGAACAATAAGAAAAAAAAAAAAGGGAGGTGAGGGGGATTGTGAGGTAGAGCTCCTTTGTCAACTTCATGTTCTCTTAAACATCCTTCTTTGCCATCACCACGTGTGGAACTAACACCATTCAAATACAGTGGTCAACACTGATCATCCATCTCACAGGAGTCGTATCTGAGTTTCCATAGGTAAATTTTATACTGAGTAGCTATAATACTGCCATGGGGCAAGAGGTGACTGTCCTTTTTAATAACCACTGTTTAAAGATTTGTTGCTGAAATGGTCAATACCCAAATACCCTGTTGGGACTCAGCAAGTAGGGTTCACTTTCCAGCAAGGTTTTGTGGTAGGAACTTTGAATGTTATTGTGAATCAGGACGGATCTGTGGCGGTCCTAAGCCTTCACAAATAAAGAAGATTATTACAGCACAGTCAAAACTTTGTTCAGTACTGTCATGCCAGAAGCACGGTGTTCTGAACAATTGCAGACTTCCTACCTCCTGATAACCATGTGTCTCCTATTATGGCTAATAGGAGTCTTTGTTTGGGCTAAAAGTCTGCAAAGAACATTGAAACCGTGTCCCACGCTCCTTGCTATACAAAACCGTCAGTGGTTTGATCCTGCAAGTGTTATATTTGCTGGGTAACGCTCAGTCTGTAAACAGAGTCATAGTCGGGCACGTCGATGTGTAACGCATTCCCTGTAGGAACAAGGCAGCACTTTTCCCTGACCTGCATTTGGATTTAAAGCTTAGTCACATGGGCCGTTTAGGCTGCAGTCCTGCGTGTGCTCAGGTGAACGGGTAACTTGCAGGACGCGGGGGCCTCGTGCAAAGTGTGCTTTGGCCAGGCCTTCTGCAAACGTTGTGCGCAAGGGCGGCGGGGCTGCGGCCATACCTCATCAGGTGGTTGTAGGTGGGAGTCGCACACCCAGTATCTAATGCAGCATTTCAGATATCTAAGGACTTATTTCTCCATACATTCGACACGCATTCCTACATATTTTATGAATCAGGTCTGTGATGAATGTTTTGAACAATTTGTTTGCTGCAGTTTCATGGTGTTACTCTCTCTTTGGTTTGCAATGTAAATAATATTGTACATCTGCTATTTTATGATACAAATGCCATGTGAATTGCTTATTTTTAAAATGTTATAGCTCTGTTATGGTTTATTTACAATGCCATCTCACAATATTGGTTTAATATACAATGTATCTGTATGGCATGAATTAAATTGCTTATATTTTACAATGTCAAATATTTTATTTTTTTTTCTAAAATGACTACATTTCATCCTATGCAGTTTCATAAATGTTTTTTAAGTGGCTCATTATGTCTGGAAATATTGCTTCCTCTCCAGTAGTGCAGGCATAAGAACCAGTATTCCTGATCAAAATCATCAGATATATCATCTAGCAATTTCAGATTAGAAATATATGTACAAATATGTGAGCATTTATAGTTAATCAGAACATCTACTATATCTTCCTTGCTTTTCATGTAATGATACATTTTAATCATTTTGTATACTTTCTATTTGTAATTATTTGTGAGTCATACACAATGTAAATAACATGTTTCATAATGCAACATTTCTAGGTATTCAAGATTACAAAAAAGGTGAATTTGTATATGAAAAGAAATTGACACTAGATTGGAATGACATAAAATAGTGATGACTATGTTCTATTTATACTGTTCATTTCCAAATTGTCTGTTAAAGAAAAAACATTTCATTTGCCCTCTGATGTCCAACCAGTTATTTACAGTATATTTACATCAATAAATCATGAAAAAGTCTATTAAAAGTCATGATGAATTATTGAAATTTTCTCTTTTTCTGTTGACAGCTTACCTAAGGAGAGCAGAATTAAAATATACTAAAACCCAATTCAATAGAAACAGTCCAAAACATCGATTAAGATATTTGTGGAAAAGAAACTCTTTTCACTCCTAGCTCTCAAACTTCACCTTATATCACAAATCCAAATTTATTGTTAACCAATAAACTAGTAAAATATGTTATAACAAATTGCTAGATGCTTAAATACAGATTGTGTATATCCCTTGGTGTGTAAGCTTTGGTTTTCATGGACGTTGCCATGTAAAAGCCTCACTAAAGCCTTTGTTCTTGACTGAAGTTTTGGAGTTTTGAGACATAGCTGCTTAAGAAATTTAACAGGTTGTTGGAAAGAAAACGTCTGTTTCGGGTGATACTATAATGGCTAATTTCTTCCAGTGATTGTCAGTTCTCGGTTCTGTAGAACAACAAAGCAGAACCAGATTTCAGTCCTGGAGGACCGAGTTAGGAAACAGGTGACATTACAATGAAATGGTGACACTGGCTCATTGCTACCAATGCAAGAACAAAGGAAGGTGGCACACTGTAACATCATCAAACGTCATCAGCAGCTTACAAATGCTGCTCGTGTTGCCCATTTTTCCATTACTTCTTCATCTTTTCTATATCCCCAACTGAGAACATGACTCATTCTGCTCTGCTGTTTTTTCCAGAAGACCATTAACTAGAATTGGTTGCAATATTTTTCTGTGGAATGTGTTACTGGGAGAAAATGGAATTTCAATTAATTCAAAATGTTGGCAGGAGAGTTTGATTCTGACATTTCGGTACCGAATGTGCTTGGCTTTTATGTGGCTAAAGCTGAAGCTAATGAAGGTCTAACCTATCCTAAAATTTCAGGGATTTTTGCCCTTGCCACAGCTGTCTTTAAGCCTGGTGAACATTTTCCAAGAAAGACACTGATAATTTGCTTATTCCTGTCTTCAAAATTATTCCAGAAAATTATTCCAGAATGTCTAGATGTGAATTTGAATAACTCTGGTATGTGGGAATCTGTTCTGATCTACAGTAGATTTGGGAATACTGTGTGTCAACCAGGAAATTATGATAAAGACAATGCTGAGGGTCTTTTTGGCTGGGAGAGTTACTCTTCTATTAACATAACACTGCGTTTTGAGATCTCACTTTGTCCAATAAAGCTCATTTGTGTGACTGTATGAATGTAGGGAATGCCTTCAGCTTAACCCCCATACGCAGTCCAGATAATTCCAGCTCAGATGGATAAAATAGGAATAAAAAAAAGGTACAGACAAGGACAACAACAAAAGCTGTTGCGTATCTTCCGGAAATTAAATAGGCAGGAATTGCCCAGGTTTGAAAAGACCTCTGATAACGATCTCTGAATACTGTGGTGAAAGGGGATAGAAAATGATTTTTCTGTGTTTCTTACAATGCCAGAATTAGAGGGCATTTAATGAGGTTACAGGCAGCAGATTAAAAACAAGTAATGCAAGAGAAAATACTTTTTTTCAGAGTGTGTAATCAAATTGTGGCTCTCAGTGCCAACAGAACATTTCAGAGACTAAAATAGAAGCAATTAGAAAAGCTGATGGAGGGTAGATTCATCAGCTGATTTTAAACATGTTGAACTGCATGCTGTTGTCAGCGCAGGAAGCCACTAATCCTTTGTTGCAGGAGTCTGGGAGACTGTACCAGTGTCGTGGTTTAACCCCAGCTGGCAACTAAGCCCCACACAGCCGCTCGCTAACTCTCCCCCGGGTGGGACGGGGGAGAGAATCGGAAGGGTAAAAGTGAGAAAACTCGTGGGTTGAGATAAAGACAGTTTAATAGGGAAAGCAAAAGCCGTGCACACAAGCAAAGCAAAACAAGGAATTCCTTCACTACTTCCCATGGGCAGGCAGGTGTTCAGCCGTCTCCAGGAAAGCAGGGCTCCATCACGCGTAACGGTTACTTGGGAAGACAAACGCCATCACTCCGAATGTCCCCCACTTCCTTCTTCTTCCCCCAGCCTTATATGCTGAGCATGACATCATATGGTATGGAATACCCCATTGGCCAGCTGGCCTAGCTGTCCCATCTGTGCTCCCTCCCAGCTTCTTGTGCACCTCACAGAGCATGTGAGCTGAAAAGTCCTTGAGAAGTAGACTACCTAGCAACAACTAAAAACATTAGTGTGTTATCAACATTCTTCTTATATTAAATCCAAAACATAGCACTATACCAACTGCTAGAAAGAAAATTAATTCTATCCCAGCCAAAATCAGGACAACCAGCCAGAGGTCTCGTAATACTTCTTTATGCTCTCCCTGTGTAGCATTCCCTATGGATATTGTTGCAGGCAAGTTGTTGGGTAGATGGACCTTTCAAGAGAAAGTCTGGGTTTATATAGGATGAGAGGAAATGGCCTCAAGTTGCTCCAGGGGAGGTTTAGATTGGATATTAGAAAAAATTTCTTCACTGAAAGGGTAGTCAAGCATTGGAACAGGCTGCCCAGGGAAGTGGTGGAGTCACCATCCCTGGAGGCGTTCAAAAAACGTGTGGATGTGGCGCTTCGGGACATGGTTTAGTGGGCATGGGTGCTGGGTTGATGGTTGGACTTGATGATCTTAGAGGTCTTTTCCAACCTTAATGATTCTGTGATTCTGTGATTCTATGATACTCTTATATGGGAGACACTGGAAGAGGAGAGTCCAGGATGATCTGCAGGTTGAGGGAAGAACGGGAGGAGGAGAATTTGAAAGTCATACCAGCACCAGGAGGAGATAGTGTAATGCACTGGAAACTTACTGTTAATACATGGACTGGACGCCACAGTTGGTCTGGGGGAAAAGAGGTGGGCTGTCTTCTGGGAGCAAGCATACAAGGTAAGGATTTTAGACTGAAAAAGATATTGACTGGAGCAGGAAAGGCCATCTGGTGATTCTTCATTGGGGAACAAATCAAAAAGGTAGATTTCTGCTGAAATGTCTCAGCACAAACACGTTTCATGTGATCTTTCACAGAATTTTCTCTATTCCTAGGAAAAAAAGAACATGTGGACCAAGCAAATAAATGAAGAACCAACGATGGGCCAAGATTAGTGTTAGAAGAAACACTTTCATCATCTTGATGGGGAAAGCACTCCATCATGTGTTGACTCTACCCGAGTACCTGGAGCACAGGCATTGCGGGATTAAGGCTGAGACGTTGTTAATAACAGTTTATAGCAAAAAGGATTGTTTACGTTTTCTTACATGTAATATCCCTCTCTGATTTCAGTAGAGAGGCAGAGAAAATTAGATAATAGTACTGAATAAAGGAGCTATTCCTGTAGGTCTACAGAGACAAATGATTTTCTCTACTCTGTATATATGAGCATATCACATACTTCAATTCTGTTTTACTAGCCTCCTAAGATGTGGGCTTGTGTGAGAAGCTGAAGCTGAGGACCACTTTGATTCAATATTTTCATTAAAGACCTTAGTACAGAGGAGAAGAAATTATATCTGTTGATGGCACAAAACTGGGAGTTGTTATCAACACAGCAAGAGCCAAATGAAATAAGGGAAGAATGGAGTGGCCTTCAGACCACATAAAATAGAAGTAGGATGAAAGGATAAGTAACGTGTGTCAGGATTAATTGCAGGTATTCCTGTAATAACTGGAATCTCATGATTTAGAAATGACAGAGGAAGAAAAAGAGATAGAAGGGTACTGACTGAGAAGTGTATGATTATAGGCACTAATGTCATATGAAAAAATCAAATGTAACCACAAGAGAGATGTTTCTGATAGATACAGGAAATATCAATGTCATTGCATGAGGTACTCATGGGATCGTATCTAGAATACTGTGTGTAATTCTGATTATTTGCATTCAGGAAATTAGTGTATTCCTGTGTCTGACAGCAAGGTAAAGCCTAAGGGAAATATAATTACTTCATTAACCTGTTTCGTTTCCAGTGGACCATATATCTTTTAAAAAGCATATATATAATATAACATTTTAAGTGTGCCTGACGCAATAGTATGTCCTTGAGTAGAGAATACAGAACCATCAAAAATGTTCAAAGTGCTCACGTTGCTTGCTGCTCTGTTAGGCTAAGGAGGCAGAAAGTGATGCAGCTTAAGAATATAGCCAAGAGGTAGAAAAGGCTGAGTTGCCGTCTAGTATCTCTCGACAGATCCAGGTTGCGATTCTCTGTAGGTTTTCCTGTTTTATGTGGTGCTAGAATCAACAGGTGAAGAACTTCAGCCATCACCTCTACTCCTGACCTTTCTTAAAAATGTGAGAAAGAAAGATAAATAACACTATTTATGCAAGGGATCTTTGTTCAGCTTCCTAAACACAGACCTCTTCTGCATTTGAGATGCCCTAGTTCAGCTTGCTTGGCCTCTAGCTCCTAAGTGGCCAGAGGACTTCTGTAGATCCTGGGCCATATTTACCAATGCCACGTTGATCTCTTAGATGCCATAAAATGACACTGTATTCAGGCAACTGAACTAATTACATCATGCTGGGGTTATCATTGATTTCCCAGACAAAAACATCACACTGTTTGAAGGGAAAACTAGCTAACCAGACTAAGATCAGAGGTCTTTTTTTAATCAGTGTACAAGATGAGTTTTACCAGGGTACATTCACAAATGATAAAATAAAACTTTGCATATGGTCCAGAGAAATATTAAAAGAAGTTTGAATAATATACCTAACACGGTAATATAATGATTCAAGTACTTGTACAAGCAAGTAAAACAGAACTGTGATTTAATTTATTTCATTTGACCCTGAAAATGTCTCTTTAAATCCATGGAAATAGACATAATATTATATCATTTGCATTTTTTCCTCCCATCTCAGTTATTTCTGCTAATAGTAGTCCCTTGCTCAGCTGTTATTTCTTGTATAACATGTTTTATTGTAATTCCTTTCAGAAAATTGATATAATCCTACAGTGCACAGATCCAGATAGACTGCTTGTCCTATGGTGGTGGTGAAAGAACAAATACTGCTTTTATTTCAGTTGTCTGTCTGGAGCTGTCAGTTTATTATGCTGCACGTGGAAACGGTGGTGTTCAGAAACCCTTGCAGCGGTACAGGAAGCCGAGTGCAATGCTCTTCAGCCAGAAAGACTCTTGGTTATGTTACTGGCAATCTTCAATTCCCTGTCACAAAGTCCTGTGATTGGCAGCATGTGGCTGGTCAGCTCTGAGTTTCATAAACCTTAGATGGTCCCTCTGCAGTGACAGCAGCCTGGTGATGTGTCAGGTAAGAAGTAGACCTGTTGTCACACACCTGAGTCGTTACAGGGCAGGTCATACAGGTTGTTATTGATATTACTTACTTGTTCCAATACACCTATAAATACTTCTTCCCAGTTTTAGGACTGAATATTACATACATCTTTCTCTCTTTCTTTCTTTTCTTCTTCTTTCATTTCAGGTATTGGCCTTAGGAAATGCTAAGCTGGATAATGAGCTATGACAAAGTGCTTAGCTTCATTTCTCACCTCTCTTTCTTGAGTGCTGGATGCATTCACAGTTTCTGACCCATAGTCCAATTCTTTCAGGTCTGAAGACACCAGAGTGTTAGAGCAGTTTACTTGATTTTCCATTTACATTACTAAGCACTCTATTATCAGAATACCAACAAGACATCTGTGCTAGATATCCCAGACTCTAATAGATTATTCCCCAGATGGACTCAGAGCTTCTCCAGCTCTCTCACTAACACACAGAACCATTCAAAGATGCTCAATGCATTGGGAAAATGCTCTGAAATTTCACACTACTGCTTCTCCAACAATAGAAACATCACTATCTGAGGTGAGAGAGCTCAGTTTGGAGTCAGAGCCACATCTTCTTCTCATATTAATACCTTTATATTATAATATATATTATAATATATATTATATTATATATGCAGGCTGATCCCCCCTTCCATACTCTGAGTTGCCTCCTTCATTACAAACTTGTGGTTAGCTGGCAGCATTTGTAAAAGGATGTTTCATAAGACCTTCATATATTGCACCTGGCTATTATGATGAACAAGAGACTTCCCATTAAGATCTTTGACTATGTGTTCAAAACTGCAACTGTCATGTTTTGGATGACATGGACACTTGTATTTTTACAGGTTATGTTAAGCCTTTGTTTTTGTAAGCATATTATCAAACTGAGCTGTATTTTGCTCTTACTCTGTATTATTTCAACAGCATTATTTCAAAATGAGATATTCTTACAAGTGGTACATACACAGTAAATTCTCCATGGACCAGTTTTAGGTCTTAATTTATAAAACCTTTAGTATACTGAAGTCGTAGGCAATATGAGCACTAAATATCTCCATTTCAAAGGACTGTAGAAAACACTGGGATGGCTGAAGTCTTTGCGAAGCCTACACAGTAAATCCTGGCTATGCAATGCAAACATGCAAATGAGTCAAATTCAAATTTGTGTGTGTGTGTGTGTTGTATTACATACAAGGCTTGCTTTATTGCTGATTATGTCTATGAACAAAGCAGTACACAGCTGAGTAATGATGTCTACCAAGAATGGTTCATGAAATCAGGCTTAAGCTAGAATCTAGAACTGAGCTCAAACTGAAATGAGCACAAATCCTTCTGAAATAGCAGTCCAGAAAAAACCTGAAAGATGGAAGAAGGAGATGGAGTATAAGCTAGGCTAGGTAGCACTTCCTAAGGGCAAAAGAAGAAGAGAGATGCTGCTGTTACCTGTAGAGAACAGTTCCAAACTCTATTGTCAGGAGGTGCTGAGCTTCTGTTTAAATCATGAAAGAATAATACTGAAGCCCATTATATAAATCTGCTGCTGAAAACCCATCCATGGCAGTAATAATAATCTTGAATTCCAGGATAAGCGGGGGTTTAAAATTAGCTTGAGCATTGGAGACAGTAGTTTATAAGGAGAAAAGAATTCTCTCTTGATGTCTGTGCTGGCATTCAAGGGAGGAAGACTTTTTTTTTTTTTTTTTTGCCAGTAAAGAGAAGATTATTGGCAGAAAAAGGAAGGATTATTCTTCGCTTTAGGCTCAGATTTATTTTATATTGGAATCAAGCAAAATTCTTCTCTATCTCAGAAAAAGCTATGAATTTCTCAGATACTCTGGAAAACCAAGACCTATTGAATTTTGATTGTATATAGCAGATCACTACCTCCAGGAAGTGTAATATAGATTAACTGTGAAACTTGGCTGAGTAAATGTCAGTGGCATAACTCATCTGTGACACTGGAAGTGTGTGGCAAATCAATATTGTCTTAATTACAGTTTCTTGGGGCAAATATATAGTAGTCAGAGAAGAATGGCATATTTAGGTTTAGTGTAATTTACAAAAGCTTAACCAGTTCATTAATAAATTCATTGTCTGCAAATAGGTAAAAAAAAACCACTCCAGGTTTTCCCATAATACTAATCTAACTAGGACGTTCTTGGTGGAGACTGCGTAATGGGCTTCGGTCAGACCCACAAGTCGCCATGCTTAAGTGTTAATATTGCAGAGACCCAGAGAGATCGTGGCATCAGGGTTCACCATCCCCATAGAGCGTCCAACAGCCACAACCAGGCGGAGGGCGCAGGGGTAAGTGGTTTGCAAAGCGCTGTATCCCCTTCTCTTGGCCGCTGGAGTATATCTTTGTGGCAACCACTGTTCATCATCACACTTCACATCGAAGTAGTGAATGAATTGCAATGGTTTCACAACGTGATTTGGAAGCAGAGAAAGCAACTCTCTTTGCGCCGCCTGAAGCATTTTCCTGACCACAAGTAACGTGTGGATACGGGGTGGATGGTGCTGCTCCAGCGACTGCAGTGTCTGGAGCCAGCCGGCTGCTGGGCAGCACCACCACCGAGAGGGTGAGTGAGCCCGTGAGCCTCCTGCCCAGGGCCTCAGAACAAGAGTGGCTGAAGAAACAAAGCAGATGTAGTGTGATGACAGGAAGATTTCAGCACTGACTCTTACACCAAGGGCTGGCATGAGGGCAGACAGTTGCAAAGCAATACGAGCGGCTGCCTTCAGCCAAGTCTTCACAACATACGCACAACGTGAGTGGTGTCACATTGCCTTTCCTAAAACAGGCGATGCCAAGCGTCTTCTGGCTTTGTAGCACATGGCAACACTGCCTGATCAATATCCTCATCCCTGAGGACATCGCAATTTCCTTGCAGAACAAAACCTGTAAGAGAAAATGCTTGTGGAATCCTTGGGAGCCTTCATTAATGGCCACACACGGTATTCACCTGCCAATGCGTGGCTTCACTGCACATTGCCATGCACCTACACGGCAGGGGCAGGCTGCTCTGCCCGGCTCGGGGAACCGGGAGGCGGTCAGTAGTATGCAAGGGTGAAAGAGCGATCGGTAAGGTCAAGGAAGGTAAATCCCCTACGGATTGTTGCAGCCAATGGTGTGGGTACAACTTCGCTCCAGAGAGCGGGTAGGCAGCGGGCTGCAGTGGTCCCTGCTCCTGCTCTTGTCACCCTGCGGCAGCCGTGGGCTGCTCCTAGTACTTGTTTCTCCATGGGGGGAGCTACAGCCAGATTTTTTTTTTTTTAAATTTATCTGGTTTAGGACTCTTTTTACATTTTTTTTGAGGTGTGGAGCTTCCCCAAAAGAGAGAATTTATGATGCTTAAACCAGGAGACTAGTAACACCCAATTCACTTTAAAAATGTTCGATACTTCCGTTAAGAGAGTTTTCATTGCCACAGCTGCTGCCGTTTCCTATGCATTTCTAAATGCTACATGAAGGGTGCTGAGACTCATTAGTGCTTCATCTGGCCCCTCCAGAGACATTGCAATGCGTACCGACAGGACAGGCGGTGCAGGAGGAGCAGCGGCAACGCGATGGCTGCCTGCTCCCAGGCAGTGCTCTGCCGTGCTGCCTCTCTGGGTACAAAAGCAGTCACTTGAAATAAACACTGAGCTAAGCCAAACCTTTTTTTTCTGAAAGACACTTCTCACTCCACTGTCCCTCCTCTCTAATAAATGTTTAATGCTATAGTATTTGAAGAGGATTCAAAGAGCTACTACTCAGAGGTCACTGCAAAATACAGTGGTGGCTTTCACAACTATTCATGCATGAATAGTGCAAGATATTCTCTACAACCTGTGTTACTAATGAGTGCAGTTAGCTCAGCTCACTGCCAATCTCACTGCCCAGGGAGAACTCCTCTGCCTGTAGCAGTACTATCACTCATTTTCTTCCCTCAAGTCAATAATTAATGCCATGAAAATGCATTCCTTTTTTTAAACCGTGTGCTGCAATTTTTGCTGTTACTCCGTACAGTTAGGATCTTAATTCCTTAATTAGGCCCCCATGTAGTCAGTTTTGAAAAATGTAAGAACTTGCTCAGAAATGAATAGAGGAGTGAAATGACTCACTGATTGCAATTCAGGCGTGCTTGCGAATTCCTCCTCCCTCCCCACACACCTCAGCAGACGGTGTGGTGTAAATGGAGAAATGGACCTAGAAGAAAATGGCCTTAAAAGGAGAAATGTGGTGGAGAAATGCAGTAAGAAGTAAATATTTATGTAAAGACCAGGAAAACAAAATAGCTGCGAAGAAAGAGGAGAGAAGGATCCAGTTAACCAAGGCTAAAGTATACAGAACTATTCAGAACTATTCTAATAGCCTCTGCTGCAGAGGTTAGGAAAGCAAACAGGTGATAAGGAGAAGTACAGGCAGTAAGTGAGGAACAGCCTGCCCCACGGCGAGACTATTCCACAGTCACATCAGATTGAGCAAAAGTAATGGGGAGGATGACATAAAGACAGGGAAGGCTTCCCTCCTGGTGACAGGAAACTGGTGCTTTTATCTTTTGTGTAGATTGATTATTTTTTAATGCAGCTTCATTTGCCATTCCTCACAGAAAGATGCTGTTCATAATTTAACTCCTTTTTTTTTTTTTTTTTCTGTGCATGGTTCTGATTGGGTTGAGCTGAATTTTCTTCAAATTTCTCTGTAGCAACTTCCACCAAATATATACATTATTTTTATTATTATTTAAATGTTGACTTCTTGATTATTTGCTGAACAATAGGCCAAGACAATCCTTGATTTTTTTTTAAATGGCTCATGACTGCAGATTTTTTCAGTTTGACACATTTGGTGACCACTTCTACAAAGAAAGTTTGCCATAGATAATTCATTTTTACAGTGATGAAAACATAAAGATTCTTTTCTTGGCATACTCAGAGAAAAAAAAGGATGCAGGAGAAGTACTTGGGTGAAGTGAAAAAAGAACTAGAGAATGAGATCCAAAGAGATGTGGCTTCAGATAGTGAAAAATATGAGAGTAATATACCACGAGCCGTAGGGGATGATAGAGCAATGAGGAGCAAACCACATCAGTACGTGAAGAGAAAACAAGGACAACAGAATTCCCAACACAACTGGCTGCTTTCAAAATGGTATTGCAAGTTCGGAGATGCCAAAGAAGCAATCAGTTTAAAGGCTTTGTGTGTGATCTGGAGAGTTTGATGCAGCACTGCATGAAATCTTGTCCCAGGAGCTGACTTGCATAATGGCAAAATATCTTAAGCAAATTAAGGGCCAGAGTACAAATTCCCTTACTAACATCTAGCAAGAGGTGTCAGAAGTTTTGGTGCCTGGGAACAGACTCATTTTTCCCACTGACTTTGCCAGTAGACCAGCAGAGGTTGTCTGCTACTGGGATTGTACCTGGGCCCTTTGCAAGTCCTTACCCTGCCCGTTTACTGCCTGCTCGTTGCCAGGAGGCAGAGAAGCAGCCCTGGGTGCCTACAGCAGCAGGTGATGTGAACACAGCCCAGAGACATCCCATGCTTTGACATCCTCATTGATTCTTGCACCAGGAGAATCCATATCACTTAGTCTGATCTTCATAACTCTGTAAAAAAATCCTTATCTAATTTCGTCAAGACCATATTTCTCTTCTCAGTAGAAAACACCTTACAGAAGGCAAGCCAGGCTTGGTTTAAAGCTATTGGCATGGAGCTCTGCAGGTTCAATTTCATTTTTCTAGAAAGCACCCTCATAAACATGCTAATCCAAAACTTGTAGTGCAGCTGGGTAATTCCTGCATTAGCTTGACTGCAAGATGACATTGGATCTTTTAAAAAAAAAAAGATAAAACACAGCCAGTCTGTGATCTCAACATGGGGAACAGCACTCAAATCTGTCAGGTGTTAAGCTGGAACGTTTAATTGTCCTTCACTGCAGGACCAGAGTAAACCCAGGCACAGCCTGAATCTCTGGTAGGGAAATGATGTTTCAGGCTTTCTATTGCAAAAAATTAAAATAATAAATAATGGAATATTAAAACCATGTACCAGGCACTATTGCATCAGCAGGTTTAATAACTTTCCTCAGATACTACTTTATTGTAATTTGTAAAATGACCATGACCACATCACCAGTGTGGGTGACTACTGTGTTGGTGAGATACAGCTATTGCAGTGCACATTTGCTATCACCATGGGCTCACAGATAATAAACATAATTACCTCCACGGTACCAGACAGTGCTTCTCCTCGCATAAATTATTTTGCAATAGCGTGACCTATCCTCATGTGGTGTGCTGTGCTGCTATTGTATGACGTGATCCTATTTCAGTACGGCATTAGCTGCACTGTATCAAAGCCATGGAACCGTTGAATGCAGCTCCTAGAAGATTTCAGCCATTTATTGAATTCCAAAGAAGGAAAGATTCATTTCTTACCAGAGCTTCAAGAGGGTCCTTGGGGTTTTGTCTTGGTAACGTCGTGTAATTTTTTCCCTGTACCACGTTGCATAGGCATGCTTATAGAATCTGATTTACACTTCTAGATTTACACATATATCTGATTTACACTTCCACCCCCACTCCTGGGACAGTCTAGACAGCTTTATGGGATTGATAGACAGAAGAGTATCTCAAAGGCTGCACTTTTCTGTCCAAAGCTGCTCAGATGTTTAACACCCTTTGGCATGAATGTGGGGGAGTAAGCTCAGTTCTTTCAGATGGCAAGAGTCCTTGGAGAAACAGTGCTGCGTCAAACATACTCAGCTGGAAGCTGAAAAGCATGGTCTTGCACACAATGCGTAATATCAGCAAGCTGTTAGGCAAATGTCAGGTTAGCTGATCTCTGGGAGCACAGCTGCCTTTTGGAGCGTCCTTTCTCCCCTAGTATTACTTCCCTGCTTCACACCCCTCCTCCCCTAGTACCAGCAGCAATATCATTTTCCAGACCTGAGATGGACAGATGCACCCCTATATTCAGTCTGGGGCAAAGCCTGTTTCTAGCAACATAATCCTTATTTCTGATAAAAGCAAGGACGTGTCTGACTCTTTATATCTATGTAATATTAAATCTTTGGAAAGACTGCAGGGCTGCCTTGTTCATTCTCTGTGAGTGAGTGGTCCGCCTCCTTTTGATCTCCAATCTGACAACCATCTATTTCCTATCAGCATCACTGTGTGTGCACGAGGACTTACCTGCCAGTGGCATGAGACACGGGGAAGGCTTGTCTTCCATGTCTGGATGTTGACTGCTACCAGGCGTCTTGGTAGGATCCGATCGGGAAGGTTTGCATGTAACCCGTGCTGTGCCTCACTGGGCACCAACTCTGTACAGTACACAGATTTGAGTAGAGAAAACAGACATCACACTTAGCCATGAAGGACTTCTAAGAATTGCCCTTTGCTTCAAACTGCCTGGTATTCATCACAGGACATGCTCACAGTTTGTGCTTCTCTAGTGAATTAAATTCTTTGTACTCTTCCTCTTATCTCTTGTGGGGTTTTATACACTTGATTTTTGCTTTGTGAATCTTTTAACATTATTATTAAGAGTACAAGGCTTCTCAGCAGGTTGCAAAAAGGAATTCTCCACTGGCATAAACAGCCCAGGCCCCTTCAATTCAGCCTGTGAAATGGTTGTCTGCTTGTTTCTTAGAGTGATCTGTCTTTATTGTTTAAACTGATAAGTAAAATCCTAGTTCTTCAGAAATTACACAGGTGTGAAATTATGCATGAGCTATAGAACAAGGCAAAACAAGGCAAATGAAAGTGGAGGGGGAAGAAGTAATGGTTTACTATGCAGGGAAATAAATGACATTTTAAATTGTCATGAAAACTGTGAGATATTTATTTGATTTTCCTTTGCATCAGCATAAGCAAATACATATTATCTGACCAGTAGCAGTGGGCTCGTGGTGGGGTCACATCTTTTCTGCATTTCATCATGACAGGAAAATGAAAAAATAAACCTGAAGAGAACCTGAGACATCAAAGCATCCTGAGGTGAACCGAACACCATTGTCATACTGAAATGTGAAATTTGTGCTGTAACTACAGTGATTTAGTAGATTGTGTCTGACAAAAGACTCAGATATTGATCTCAGTCCTTCCTTTGAAGTTCTGGTTACCAAATATATTTACCGTGGCAAGAGTTACAGGATTGAACTTCTAAGTCTGATACAAAAATGGAATTGGAGTTTGCCCTGTAGTTATAACTGCGATAGCAGGGATTTGCCTGTGTGCACTCCCAGTGTACTTAGTCACTCATTCCCTGGGGGGGGCCAGGAACTCCCTGGCCAGTCTCTGCATCAACGAGACATGCGACTGGTTTGGTTCAGTGGACAGATGTGTGACAAAGTGCTCGGCTGATCTCCTACTGGCTTCACTGTGAAGCGTTTGACCAATTTCGACAGCTGCTCTCCAGGGGGGTATTTTGAACAGCCCTTGCAGATTCCCCCTGGGCAGCTGCTGCTGTGCACGGACCGACCGACAGACGCGGCTGCTTTGCCTCCACGTGCGGAGTCACGTCCCGGGTGGGGACTCTGGCCTTCCCAGAGGCGCCCTGAGGCCGTTCCCACAGCAGAATTGACCAAACTGTATGTAAATAGGACACTTGAATGGTCAGTAGAAACTGTTTCTGCAGATGCAGGAACAGTCACATAGGACAGTCCTTTATACATACTTAAGATAGGAAAAGCTTTTACATAGTTGAAGAAAATGAGTAGCAATGGATCTTGCTTGTGTAAGAGTGATCACGTAGGACCATGTCCCACCTAGGTATAAAATATCCCCATGACTAGTTTGGGGTGTCTCACCTGATCCAGCTGAAGATGCTGCTGCAATGACCCTTGCAGAACCCCATCACCAACCAGACAGCAGCTGATCATCCTTTCTGAGAGATTCAATTTCCCTTGTGAGTATTATCCTATGTAGAGATCTCAATAAATAAGTTTATCTAACAAATATTCTCTGTGAGTGTCTGCACCACTATGAGAGAAGCCTTATCTTCACATGTAGAAAACTAATAAAGTCTTTATGGTGGAGCCCTAAAAATAACTGGTGTCTTTCAGAGATGCAATAATCTTCTTAAAATAATTAATTTTAAAAGCCTTAGTAAACAATAGTGGACGCTTTCCTTCGTCACAGGTTGTTAAGCAATCCTGTAGAGTTTTATGGCACAGATATAGTTCCCAGTAAGTCTAACTATAGTACTCTATAATTTCTTCTCACGTTAAACTTCACAGTATCTTCCCATAGAGTTGGGATGAAATTCATATGCTACCATTCCTTCAGCTCTCAGGAAACTGCTACTACTTTAAAGTTTATCATCACCACTCTAGCTGAAGAAAGACTAGAGGTCTGACCATAATGGATGAAATGAGTTTGTATGAAAATAATACAGTAGATATTAGCAGTTGTGACACAGATATACATTGTTTTAGATTATTTCTGTATTAATAGCAATAAACATTGGCATACTGCACTAATGCCTTAGATTCTCACCAGATGGAATAATACTAAAAGAAGAGGTATATTGAATTTAAAAATACACAATCATATAGGTTTTAATTCAGAAGAAGAAGGAAATAAAGGAGAGAGAACCAGCATGGAATCAACTGTGAAAATTTTCCTACATGATACGTTTGCACAATTTTAATGTACAGCCAGTCTTAATAGATGTGAAGAGGCTTTACAGGCTTTTCTGGTGAAAAAGGGCTCACAAAAACCCACAGTGCTGTCCTGCCATTTCCTCTGCCTAGCAGGAGAACTGGAGAGACATCTCTGTGTTAGTCCAGGCTATGCACAGGCGCTGAGGAGAGTCTGTGAGGAATTTCAATTAAGTTTGATGTCTTCGGGAAAGAAGACATTCAAAGCTTTCTTAAGTTTTTCTCTAAAGTGACAAGTTTGATCTCAGATTTCTGCCGTTTCTCCACATCTTCTTGTGTCTTGGTGAGAAATAGAAGGTCAGTTACCAGCTCAGCCTTATATTTACAGGATCACCATTGCATTTCAGCTGCATCAGAGGCTGCCTCAACCAAAAAGCCGGTTCCTGTAATACCATGTTAAGACAAAATGTTATTGTTTATCCAAACAACATACATTACTTCCCCCCCCAGCTCCCTTCCGATGAGCTCAAACACTGTGGGTGATCAGAGTGTCCTGTAAGTTCAATTTTCACCCACGTGGGTCATATCTGGAGCCTGAAGAAGAGCATTCCAGAAGTACAGAGTCTTTCTAGCGTGCCTGGGCAACAAATAAGTGATTGTTCTCAAATAGCCCAAGGCAAACCTATGAGCAAGCCTGAATCACTGGTGCTGGCCTTTGGCACCATAACCATCTAAAAGTTTTTAGTAGTGGGCACTGATTTTGCTTCTTCTGCCATATTTCGGTGAGTTATAGTGATTTTTCAGGAGAAGAGAGAAAATCCGCATTGCTAGGATTTGGGGCCTGAATTTCCAAGGTGGCTCACCCTTCTTGTGCATGCATGTAGGCTTTCTGGTCATTGCTCCCTTCCAAGTCTGGCCTGCCCAGCTGTTCTGGTGTTACACTTGAGGTCAAATCCTCCAGGGCTTGATGCACTGCCCAGGGGAAACCTGTGTGTGTCCCAGGTGCAGTAGCAGCGAAGTGCATGGGAGGGATGCCAGGAGCACCCCACAGTGCCCTTTACCTACTCCCTTTCACTAGGAGACATGCCAAATCCACCACACCGTTTTCCCACAAAGCAGCATGGTGCAGCTTGCCTTGCCTATGCCCTCATGCCATGCCCTGTACCTCCATACAATGCACCTATTAAAAATAAATTCCACATACAAGCAGCAGATACGGCCCTTTCAGGCTATGCAACCTGCAGCTGATGGTACTAGATACAGCTTGGTGGTACGGTCTGATGTAGGAAGGCAGTCTGTGTGTTCTTCCTCATTTGAGCAAAATATGGACAGGAACAGAGGCTTGGAAAAGCCACCCACAAAGGACATACTTATGGGCAGTTACTGACCAGATTAACCAGCAGAGTCAGAGCTGGGAGTGCACCACAGGTGTCAAGACCTGGCCTGATCAGACCAGGGGGTGGTAAAAGTTTCGAAATTCCCTCGGGCTAAATTAAGGTGAAAGGACACCAAACAATCGGTTTAAGTGTTTTTATCTAAGGCAGAAGCGAGCTGAACTGGGAAAGCGTTACAATAAAAACCCAAACTTAAAAAGCGTAGTGATAGGCAATGTGGGTTCCATAAAAGCATTTAGAAGAAGAAAAGGAAAAAGAGAAAAGAGAGAGAGGGAGAGAGAGATAGAGAGATAGAGAGATATCACCACCCTTGGACCCCGCAATGACGACGATGACGGGTGCAGCGACCCTCCGGTGGCGGGCATGTGCCGGCTCCTCGGACTGGTGTCCTTTTATAGTTGTCCCCCACCCCTCGGTTGCATCAGCCACGCAGTTTCTAGAATTTATCGCCCAGGCACTGTTGTGGTGAGGGGTGGTTGCAAGAGGTCTCTCGGTGGTCTTCAGGTGGTCGTGAGCCCCTTCCTCAGATAAACTCTGTATGAGCTTTTCCTGTATATGGTGAGATGTCCGACTTGGGCAGAACAGGGAGCTGCGCACCCTCCGGCACGCCCCACCTGTCCTGTTATCCAGCTTCATTTGCACCTAATCACTGCTATGCAGAACCCATTTACAACAATGTTTGAGGCATCAACTTCACGTTAACTCTTTCAGTCTCTCACGACAGGTTTCTGGCAGGGTTATACGAGTCTTCCTATCCCTGGTTTGTGGCTTGGCAGTCATCCTTGCTGCTTTAAAATCTATGTGGGTTTTAAAATATTGTGGTACTAAGGATGTTTCCCATCTAACATAGTCTTCAGCTTGATAGAGATATCCTGTGCTGTTAGACAGTTAAAATAAAGAAACCTCAGGGGCCAACAGAGCAGGACCATACCAGCATCAGCTGGAAATGCAGAAGGAAAGTATGGGGTTTAGCTACATCAATGGCTAACCAGGCCACAGCGAGGTGCTTCTTTTCCCTCAGGAACCTCTGCTTTGTCCTGTCTGATGTTCGGTGACCACCCTTACAAGTTTTAGTTTGCACATGTGCAGTGAAGACCCAACCCAGTGTTGCTTGGGAGTTGCAACTATGAGGCAAATCCAAGGTTTTATATCAAATTAGACAGAAGTGATATGAACCCATGTCTCTGCCATACCTTCGCCACCTTCTCCATTGCTAGACTGTCTTTAGCCTCTGAATTTCTCTACAAGTTGGGATTAAATTCCTTGCTGTTAATTCAGGGTCTTTCCTGTTTTATATTGAGTGAGTGTAGATGGAGACATGTCTATTTGCTAATTAGGACCAACTGATTTGAGATGTGATAATGGCAGTCTTGGCTAGAGAGACCATGAAATAGTGGAGCTGGAGAGAGGCCTCTGACAGCTGGAGGAAGGCAAAGGGTCTCCTGTTTTCAAAAAAAGGCAGTTCGGGGAACTACAGGCTACTCTGCCTCACTTAGATCCCTGGGAAACTTATTGAGCAAGTCCTGTTGGAACACACTTCTGGGAACATAGAAGAGAAGAAGGTGACTGAAAGTCATCTTCAGCACAGGTATCAAGGGTAAATTGGGCCTAACAAACCTAATTGTTTTCGATGACAATATAACTGGATTTTTGGACAATGGGATAGCAGTCACTTACCTTGGTGTCCTGGTTTTGGCTGGGATGGGATTAATTTTCTTTCTAGCAGTTGGTATAGTGCTATGTTTTGGATTTAATATAAGAAGAATGTTGATAACACACTAATGTTTTTAGCTGTTGCTAGGTAGTCTACTTCCCAAGGACTTTTCAGCTCACATGCTCTGTGAGGTGCACAAGAGGTTGGGAGGGAGCATAGCCGGGACAGCTAGGCCAGCTGGCCAATGGGGTATTCCATACCATATGATGTCATGCTCAGCATATAAGGCTGGGGGAAGAAGAAGGAAGTGGGGGACGTTCGGGGTGATGGCGCTTGTCTTCCCAAGTAACCATTACGCGTGATGGAGCCCTGCTTTCCTGGAGACGGCTGAACACCTACCTGCCCATGGGAAGTAGTGAAGGAATTCCTTGTTTTGCTTTGCTTGTGTGCACGGCTTTTGCTTTCCCTATTAAACTGTCTTTATCTCAACTCACGAGTTTTCTCACTTTTACCCTTCCGATTCTCTCCCCCGTCCCACCCGGGGGAGAATGAGCCAGCGGCTGTGTGGGGCTTAGTTGCCAGCTGGGCTTAAACCACGACACTTGGCTTTACCAAGACTTTCAAAACTGTTTTTTACAATATTCTGGTATCCCTGTTTCGATGTTATGGTCTGGATGGGTGGACAAGCAGATGGGTAAATATCTGGCTGGATGTTCATGCTTAGATGAAGATAGTGGTTAATGGGACATCTCTGCCTGGAGACTGCTAACAAGTGGAGTGTCATAGGGACACCGTACTCCAGGTGTGGCCCCACCAGCACTGAATAAAAGAAAAAGGATCACCTCCTTCCTGGCAATATTTTGTCTAATGCAGCCGAGGATAATATTTGCCTTATTTGCAGCAAGGGCCCGTTTCTGGTTCATCTGGTCCACCAGAACCCACAGTGCCTTTTCTGCAAAGTTGCTTTCCAGGTAGGTGGCCCCCAGTGTATACAGGTGTCATGGGGTTGTTCCTCTCCAGATGCAGGACTTTGCACTTCTCGTTGTTGAACATCATGAAGTTTGTGTCAGCCCATTTCTCCAGCCTGTTGAGGTCCCTCTCGAGGGCAGTACAACCCTCTGGCGTATCGGCCACTCCTCCCAGTTTTGTGTCACCAGAAATCTTGCTGAGGGTACACGCTGCCCCACCATCCAGATCATTAATGAAGATGTTAAACAGGACTGGACCCAATATTGACCCCTGGGGTACGCCACTAGTTACTGGCCTCCAGCTAGACTTCATGCCACTAATCACCACCCTCTGAACTCAGCCATTCAGCCAGTTTTCAGTCCACCTCACCGTCTGCTTACCCAGCCCATCAACTGCTTCACTGTGAGGATCATATGGGAGACAGTGTCAAAGGCCTTACTGAAGTCCAGGTAGACAATATCCACTCCTCTCCCTTCATCTACCAAGCCAGTCATTTCATTGTAAAAGTTTATCAAGGTGGTCAAACATGAATTCCCCTTGGTGAAGCCATGCTGACTCCTGGCAGCAAAGATGGCCAATGACAGCCTGGGCTGTGTGAGCAGGGCCAGAACAAGAGATGGGAGGAGTGGTTATCCCCCTCTATTCAGTACTTGTTAGATGACATCTGGATTACTGAATCCAGTTTTGGGTTCCCCCAATACAAGACAGACTGAAAAACTGGAAGAAGTTTAGGGGAGGCCACTGAGATGGTGGGGCTGGAGCACATGCCCTGTAAGAAAAGCCTGGGGGAGCTGGGTATGTTCAGTCTGGAGTAGAGATGGCTTTGGGAGGAACCTAAAAGCAGCCCCCTGTGTGTATGGGGAGGTCACTGAGGAGCTGGAGCCAGGCTTTTCACAGTGGTGCAGGGTGGGAGGCTGACAGACAATAGGCATAAAGTGAAACAGGAGAGGATCAGACTGGATCTAAGGAGACATTTCTTCCCTGTGAGGACAGTCAGGCAGTGGCATGGGCTGCCCAGAGAGGCTGTCCAGTCTCCATCCTCAGAATTTTTTAAGCCCCAGCTGGATGAAGCCCTGAGCAGCCTGGTCTGACCTCAGAGCTGACCCTGCTATGAGCAGGAGGTTGGACCAGAGACCCCTGAGGTTCCTCCCAGCCTGAACCATCTTGTGATCCTGTGGTCTTCTAAGAACTGTGATTAACCTCTGCATGGCTGCTGTCTGTCTCTAAGGAACCCTTTTCTCATTCCTTCACTTACCAAGCTTTTCTCCTTATATCCCTTTTACCATAATCCAGTGTTGCACTGTTGTACCCATTTGGGTACTCTGAGTTACATCTGCTTGACAGAGCACTCGCCAAATTGGAGAGTGGTTAAGGGTGGGCTGAAATGTGAGATTTATCAATACAGAGGAGGACTCTACTGTAATTTTTTTTCACTGTGAGGATATACATAGAAGTTTGTAGAGCCTGATGTTCGTACAAATACGTTTACCTGTGGGAGGGAAATGACTCATCTCTGGATTTTGAAAATGGAATTGATGACTGGATTGTTTTTTGGAGATAGGCTTTTACACCATCTGCAAAGCTGTCATGTTGCTGTGAACAGACCCAAAATGCAGTCAGAACAACACTGTAAAATAGACTTATGTGAGAAATTCCATTGACCATACTGTGGGAATCTTACTAATAGCAGTGAGGAATGCACTTCATATGAAAAATAAAGAAGCCTGGTACTGAGAGCCTTCTACTTGTTCCTCGAAGTTAGAGACTGGGTTTAGCCCTGAAAACTGAGGCTTTATCTTCTTTCTGACATTCTTGCTGGCATTAATTCATGTAACTGTTCAAATTCCACTCAACCTTGCAGAATCCTTGACCTCAATTGCATGTCTATCTATTGCTCCATAGTCTAATTATCTGCTGTAGGGAATGGATTTTATCAGTTTTCATTCTGCCAGCTTTCAGTTTTGTTAGCATATCTCCTTGTTCTTGCATTACGAGAGAGAGGAAACAGAAGTTCCCCATCTACCTTTTCTATCACATTCCTTTATTTAGTATAGTTATTTCTCCTGTCCTCTTATTAAACTCCTTTCTAAAGGAAATAATTCCGCTCTTTTCAATCTCCCTTTAAATGTTTTTCTGTGTTCTTAATAATTATGCACTTCTCTTGAGCCCTCTATAATTCTGTGCAATTTTTCTCAAAAAGTGGTGGTTGGTATTGTAGAACTAGCAACATAATTGCATTACTTTTGCAGTATTCTTCCCCCGTCCATTTTTTTATGCCGTCTGACTTATCATTTGCTTTTCTCCACCACTGTGATGCATTAAGTAGAGGTTCCAGCAATATATCTGTAATGATATGCAGCTTCTTTTCCTTAGGTGATAAAGTCAATAGACTTGTAATTCAACTGTTGAAGAAAGAGTAGTTTTGTGGGTTTTTTTGTACTTACCAACTTTACATTTCACTTGTCCGTATACTGTCTATTCTGCATTCTAAAGTTCTTTCTCCTATTTTCATGTTCTGAATAGCCTAAATAACTTTATCAGATTTCAGATTTTGTGGACAGATTCTGTAGGTAGAATTCTGCTGGTTCTTTTGTACCATTCTTGCATTTTTCTTATGCATAGTGAGACTTCAATTTTGATTTTCTTGTGCTGAGAATATTATATTCCCCCTAGAGCAAGCAGACCTACCAACTTCCTCCAGTTCCTATTTTCCACATATTCACCCACAAATAATACAACTCACAGATAAAGAACAAAGGAAAGGAGTTAAATGGATTTCCAGCTCGGTCCCCTGCATTTTCAGATTGCCATAAAGTAAATATTAATTCAAGAGTTGTCTATAAAAGCATCTGTTCTCCATTCCTTCTCCCATCCACACAAAAAATCAGCAAAGACCAAATTTAAGTTTGTAAAGCTTTCTAAAGTTTGGAATTTTACCTGTAGTGCAAATAAAAATTCTGAAAAACATTCAGATACTGAGCAACCCCATTCAAAGGCATTGCTAGCACACTGTGACATTAATAATGTCAAAGTACACCTTACAAAGTGAGACACTCCTCCCCCCCCCCCCCCTTTTTTTTTTTTAATTGGTAGCTGTAATTCACTAGAAAAAGAAACAAGAACTCACTTGATTGTTGTGGAGGGTTCCTGCTCCATACACCTAATAATATGGGAGAAGATTTACTGTGAAACTTCCTTTTCTTCCTTCTCCCATGCTCATAGATCAAAATACCCATGGGAGCAGAAATGTTTGGCAATGTGGCAGTGTATTTTGATAATGGAACTGTCTCATTGATGAAAGCAGGACAATGGCATTAATGCAGCCTTCCTTTTACACTGGGAAGCAGGACCTGGTAACAAAATGTCATGCTGCCATGGGTCTACTAATTCTCCTATCTAAGTTTGTGTGTATAGGGATAACTGCTAAAAGATATTGTGTGACAGTATGCAGACATCACTGCGCATCGCCGCAAAACTTGAGTCCAGGAACTCCAGACTTTATCTAGTAATCAGTATTCAATTTGTGAAGACTGATTAACATATTTTTTAAAAACAAAATAATGTGGTGTATTCCTGAAAGAAGTCAGAGGTCTTCAGTGTGTTTGTCTTGCATTGTTGTGGCATTGGGCTTATATAATTTACAAAACACTCATTTTTTAGCTATACCGGCCAACTAAACTCATAATTTTTCCTCCTTTCTGCCCCTTGCTTCTTGCAGCTCCTTCCTCAAATGGGTATAACTGCGCCAGTTACGCTGGTATTGCTTATTCTGATTCTGGAACCAAAGGAGACTCTGCCAGGACAAAGCTGCCCTATACTTGTCCCACCTCAGATTCTCAACTCACTGATTTAACAGCGAAAACCAAGCCCAAGCTATAACTCAAGTAAAGAGCTCACAGAGAGACCCTTAGAAGACTGTGATGTTGTTTTGGTTTCAAACTGGCTGCCTGAATGACCTGTGCTGGTAAATTGTATGGATGACACTACCTGTTGCTACTAGGAGACCCTGCAGTATGGGCATGGGTTTACACCATCAAAGTCCCCTTGACCTTCATTGTCCTCCCACACTTGCCCTTAATGAGTAGACATGTTTTACCAGGATTTATTATGCAAAAATATTTACAGTGCTTGAGCATACTGGTCCTCCAAGAACCATGAGATTGTCCATGAAATCTCAGTGTTACTCTTGGAGAAGGACTATGATAGGAGTGTACTAATTCAAAAGAATTAATCCACATACAGATCATAAATTCATTCTAGGGTAAAGATACATTTTAAAACAGCCAGAATTCACAATCCTAGCAAGCCATCAACATTTCTAGGTGCCCACCAAGCCTGTATGGCATTTCCTTGAATGAGGTTGCGTGACACTTACCATCCCCACCTACATTTCTTTTACTCCTTTAAGAACCTGTTTGGGTTTCCGTGGCAAGGTTTTGGTAGCAGGGAGGCTGCAGGGGTAGCTTCTGTGAGAAGACACCAAGAGCTGCCCCCATGGTGGACAAAGCCAGTTCCAGATGGCTCCAAGACAAGACTCACCGCTGGCCAAAGCTGAGCCTATCAGCAACACTGGTGGCACCTCTGTCATAATATATTTAAGAAAGAGTAAAAAATGCTGCTCAGGAGCTGTGAGAGGGAGGAGTGAGAAAAATGTGAGCGAAACAACTCTGCAGACACCAAGGTCGGTGAAGAAGGAGGGGGAGGAGGTGCTCCAGGCACTGAAGCAGAGATTCCCCTGCAGCCTGTGGAGAAGACCATGGTGAAGAAGATTGACCCCCTATAGGCCATGAAGGACCACGGTGGAGCAGATACCCACCCTACAGCCTCTGGAAGGCCCCATGCTGGATCAGGTGGATGTGCCCTGAAGGAAGCTGCAGGCCGGGAAGAGCCCACACTGGAGAAGGTTCCTGGCAGAAGCTGTGGCCCGTGGAGAGCCCACACTGGAGCAGTCTGCTCCTGAAGGACTGTATCCCTTGGAGAAGACCCATGCTTTAGCAGTTCTTGAAGAACTGTAGCCTGTGAGAAGGACCCATTTTAGAGAAGTTCGTGAAGGACTGTACCTCATGGGAGGGACCCCACACTGGAGCAGGGGAACAACATGAGGACGAAGGAATGGCAGAGACAAAGTGTTGTGAACTGACTTCAATCCCCATTCCCCATCCCCCTGTGCCACTCAGAGGGAGGCAGTAGAAGAGTCAGGAGCGAAGTTGAGCCTGGGAAGAAGATGGGGCTGGGCGGAACGTGGTTTTATTTATGTTTTTATTTCTCACTGTCCTTCTCTCTTATTAATTGGCAATAAATTAAATTGTTTTCCCCAAGTTGAGTCTGTTTTGCCCATGACAGTAAAGGAAGTCCTGTCTTTATCTCGACCCACAAGCTTTTTTAATCTATTTTCTCCACCTATTCTGTTGAGGAGGGAGAGTGATAGAGTGGCTGGGTGGGGGTCTGGCAGGCAGCCAAGGTCAAACCCACCACAGAGCCCTTCTCTGTAACCTCAGCAAACCTGACATCTACCAAACACATACTTGCCAATAAAAAGATATTTTTCACAGTATACATGGTCTCCAGTTCACTCAGTGATTATATTCAAATGCAAAATCACCATGCTTAACCTTTTCCACAAATAAAGGTGTAATCTTCTATATATTGTACTTTGCATCTGAGCACCCAATGCCTGGTGTTAGGAATCACAGGCCTTTGTGTAGAGACATTATAAAAAGCTTCTCATCATGGATATACTGCGGGAGGTAAGAGGGCTTTATCTTTTGATATGACTGGAGTGTCATGCGCAGCTGTGCAACCATTTCTCTTTCAAAATTGGTTCTGTCCCAGAAGTTGCCAACCCACACAAAAGGCAGAAGTAGTGGGACTGGATAACTGGGCCCATCAGTCAGTCTGAAAGAAACTTAACTTTCAAGGCTCCTGGATGTGACTCTCTTAATGCAAAATTAATAGAAAGACTTTTCTTTATTTGTTCAGGCAGATGAATTCCTGCTGAAATTGTCTGCTACTAGACTGACCTGATGATACTCAGTTTAGAATTTTTAACACCTTCTAGAAATACCTTTAAAGAACACTTTTTTTTTCTTTTTTACCATGATCAGACTACTCAGAAGCTCCAGACACTGAAGAGATCAGAAAGCTGGGAATGGTTATTGAGGAACATAGGAAAGTGTCTTTGCTTTGCCCTCATTTATGTAGACAAGCTGAGAGAGTTGAAAGCATACTTTCAATAACAGATAAACCTGAGCATGGGGAGTTCACACTCCTATATGGAGCAGAAGCTCCATCTCTTCTGTCTTAAAATGGTATGAACCAGCAATTTGGGATCCAAATGTTTGGAAGTCCTGGCTTTCTCCACTGCCCTTTTTGCTCATACTCGTTTCTTCAAAGCCCCTTGAAAGCCATAAAGCAGCCTGGCAGAATCAATTTTCCACCAAGAGAACCTGACATTAGATTAGACCAGCTACAAAGAAGAGTGGTAAAGCAGAGAAAATCAAATCACAGAGATCTGTCTCAGAAAGAGGCAATATGTGTGGTGTGAAGTGCAGACAGCTAGCAAAACAAAAAGGGCATTCAGACTGAAAACAAAACTTGTAAGGCATGTAGAACCTGTAATTGCTGCTGAAGCAGCTATGTTATACTGGTACTGAAGTAAAGAGATAAAAAAAAGCAATAAAACAGCCAAGGCTGATGGCGGTAAGCAGTGAACAGGAAAATCACTTTCTGTGCTATAAGCTGCTGACGAAAAAATGAAATCAAGGCCACGGAAAGAAGGGAAGAGTTTAGATTAGTTTTCTAGAAAATATTTCTTTCTAAGTGAATTGTTAATGGTGTAGAAGATGTATGAACTGCCCTGCAATGGCTGTTTGTATTGAAAAAACTGCTGTGTGGATTGTCAGTGGAAAATAATGGGGTTTTTTTCTTTTGCATGCATTGCATAAATTAGATTCCAGCTTCTGAGCCATAGAAAGCAAAAACCTGTTTAATATCATACTTGCTCTGAGAGGAACAAGCCTCCTGCCATATTGTATAGCAAGCAAGAGACTAGTGGAATGTATAATTACTACAGGGATGAAATCTTGAGATAACTGAGAAGCTTTTCACATGTGACTGAATTTGCCTCTTTGTCCACTCTATGTATACTTATCCTCTGGAGGAACTTTAAAACCATGGAAAAGTTCATTTTCCACTTAATACCACACATTTTCATAGAATCATAGAATCATTAAGGTTGGAAAAGACCTCTAAGATCATCAAGTCCAACCGTGAACCCAACACCACCATGCCCACTAAACCATGTCCCGAAGTGCCACATCTATGCGTTTTTTGAACGCCTCCAGTGATGGTGACTCCACCACTTCCCTGGGCAGCCTGTTCCAATGCTTGACAACCCTTTCGGTGAAGAAATTTTTCCTAATATCCAATCTAAACCTCCCCTGGCACAACTTGAGGTCATTTCTTCTTGTCCTATCTCTAGTTACTTGGGAGAAGAGACCAACACCCACCTCGCTACAACCTCCTTTCAGGTAGTTGTAGAGAGCGATAAGGTCTCCCCTCAGCCTCCTTTTCTCCAGGCTAAACAACCCCAGCTCCCTCAGCYGMTCCTCATAAGACYTGTGCTCCAGACCCTTCACCAGCCTCGTCGCCCTTCTCTGGACACGCTCCAGCACCTCAATGTCCTTCTTGTAGTGAGAGGCCCAAAACTGAACACAGTATTCGAGGTGCGACCTCACCAGTGCCGACTACAGGGACACGATCACCTCCCTGCTCCTGTTGGCCACACTATTTCTGATACAGGCCAGGATGCTGTTGGCCGCCTTGGCCACCTGGGCACACTGCCGGCTCATGTTCAGCTGGCTGTAAACCAGCACCCCCAGGTCCTTTTCCGCCGGGCAGCTTTCCAGCCACTCTTCCCCAAGCCTGTAGCATTCCATGGGGTTGTTGTGACCCAAGTGCAGGACCCAGCACTTGGTCTTGTTGAACCTCATACAGTTGGCCTCGGCCCATCGATCCAGCCTGTCCAGATCCCTCTGCAGAGCCTTCCTACCCTCAGGCAGATCAACACTCCCACCCACCTTGGTGTCATCTGCAAACTTACTGAGGATGGACTTGATCCCCTCGTCCAGATCATTGATAACGATATTAAACAAGACGGGCCCCAAAACTGAGCCCTGGGGAACATCACTTGTGACCGGCCGCCAACTGGATTTGACTCCATTCACCACAACTCTCTGGGCTCGGCCGTCCAGCCAGCTTTTTACCCAGCGAAGAGTACACCCGTCCAAGCCATGAGCTGCCAGCTTCTCCAGGAGAATGCTGTGGGAGACAGTGTCAAAGACTTTACTAAAGTCCAGGCAGACCACATCCACAGCCTTCCCCTCATCCACTAGGTGGGTCACCTGGTCATAGAAGGAGATCAGGTTGGTCAAGCAGGACCCACCCTTCATGAACCCATGCTGGCTGGGCCCAATCCCCTGGTTGTCCTGCACCTGCCTTGTGAGCTCCCTCAAGATGAACCGCTCCATAATCTTCCCCAGTACCGGGGGAAGATTTTGTAGAGATCAGTTTTGTTGCATAGAGACATCCCTTATAATCTCTTTCCTCAACCTCAGGAATAATTTATCTTTCTATGCTAGAACCCAAAAGTTGGTCTGACTGTGCTGGAAAGTATCTGGGGATATTTAAAGTAGACATGACTTTAGCTAACGAAGAATGTAGAAGCTCTACACAATTTTCCTATCTGGAGGAGAAATCTGGCTTTAGATCTGTACATACTAGGTTTCCAGCATGCCTACACTTATGACCATCTGTTGGGTGGCACTGTGCCCATTCTCAGACACATAATACCAGTTTCAAGGAGGAACAGGCTCCAGTGAAAGTGGAGCTGACAAGGATAGCCTTCACATCTGAAGACAGCCCTTACAACAAGCTGAGTCAATTAGCACTATACACCTCTGCAGGATGGTACTTCTGTGATCAATCATGACTCTTTTCCATGGGTCAGAGGTAGAGGCTGACAGAAATTACTGGAGGCACTAGTGGGCACATCCTTCCAATGCCTTCTGATGATGCCTTCTGAACTAGTTTCTCTCTAGTGTTCCACTATGCCCTATTTTCTCTTGGATACCTTGTAAACAGCAGGGAAATTGGTGAAAACGTGCCTAATTGGAAGTAAGAAAGTTGCAACCCACTTTGTTATAACTTTTTGCTACCAAACAAGCAACCTATGGAAATGCTTGCAGCATGGATAAGAAGGTACTGTTTCATACATATGGAAAGGCAACCTGATTCCCTAAAACTTGGAAAGAAGAACTAATGAGTCATGCTTTAGGAATCTTTTGAGTTGGCTACCAGCAACAGAGCTGCCTCCTATGTACCCCGCACACAGGAGACATGAGTTGCACACTTGGGAGGGTGCCAGGCTGAGGGTTTACTGGGAAGGAAATGCCAGCTGACTGGACCCCGAGGTTACTCCAGAATAACATACGTGGATTGTTTTGAGAATGGCAAACTCCATGTTGTGGAAAGGACATTGAAAGACAGAGGTCTAGCTACATAGCTGAGCAATCAGCTTTTCTTTAATAATTAAGTATTATTGATCTGCTTGCTTAATTTTTGCTCTGAAAGGGTTACTTTACCTTAAGTTGCGTGACGACATTGACCTTACCTAGACTGGAAAAGCTGTGGGGAAATAAATATTAAAATGTATATGGTAATAAAAATAAACTTTTTTATGGCTGCATGGGTTTTTTATGACAGGGAGGCTATGGACTCAGTAAAAAAATGGAAATTACAACACTGAAAGGTTTGTCTTTCTGAAGATAAGATAAGATAAAGAAAGTGTGCCGATAGCTCACTAGCATGAAGCTCAGGCACCTTATTGATTTGGGTTTGGATGTTGATATCTTCTGACTGCTTATCCCGGTGGTTTGAAACTTATGGATCTGCTGAGCTGGGAGGACGTTTTTCCTTTGACTCCTAGGCTTTTCTGGTTCTGTCTTGTTAGAAAATTGCGTGGAAAGAGTTTCCTGAATTATATGAGTTCTTCCATTATTGGGAGGAACACAGAAGACAGACATATAAGTAAGACACAGTAAAATACGCTTTGAATTGAGTTTTCATGATAACATTTATGCTTCCAATGTAGTGCTTGATGGGGATTTTTTTCCAAATTATTTTCTCTGAATTTCAAAATAGGGTATCTTTAGATCTAGAAGTATCAGTCAAGAAGCACAAATTTTTCTGCGATTCTCTTAGATTCTGATTTGCTGCATGAACCCGGGAAAGAAACTACTTTCAGGGAGCAATTTCTTGACTTTCATGTGGCAACCCATAGACTCCAATAGCCTGATTTATTTCTGAGCAGAGGGACTTCTGCCATCATACTGACTTTCAAACCTTTGGTATGCAAGCTGGACCTTGATCTCACTTCCTCTTATTAAAAACAAAAACTCTAAATAAATCATTTGCTGCTTCACTGCCAAGTTGTTACAAAGCTGAGTTTAAAAAGCTTATTCAAAGTATAAAAGTATCATACTTCTTTTTTTACTGTCAATGAAATCTTGCTTCCCAGAGGAGTAGCTGCCTCATCTACCTACCTTCCTACCTACCTACCTACCTACCTACCTACCTACCTCTCTCTTCTCTGTATCAAAAAATGCTAGAAATAATCTTCTGAAACTTCTTAAGGTATCTGTTTGAACAAGAAAGCAAACAGTATTCTGGGTAGTGAAAACAACTTGACAAAATTCCACTCGATATGCCAGGAGATCCTTTCCCTCAAATAACAATTCTTCTTTTAGTATTCAGTTTGATGTGACTACAGTTATGTCACAGCTGGGATGTACTGTGTTCACTATCATGTGGTATCCCGCCATCTGTTTTTATTCACAAGCCTGGTTAGGTATCTCTCAGTGACAAAAGTCTGATGACCAGCATGTCTTTTGATGAAGCTGGGCCTGACTAAAAGAGCAGCCAGCTTGTGATGGGCCAGGGAAAAGACTGACACTTAGAGCCTCATGTTTTCACACATGTCATAAATACTTAAAGCCCACCACACTCATATATTCTACTTTTTGACAAATTAATATGCTCAGTGCCTACGGGAGCACTAACCCTTTTAGGGAGAAAGGAGGAAAAAAAAATCATGAGCTGCCAGAACTAACAATACACTTATGAATTTATAACTGAAATTATGAAAGGCATTGAAAAGTAATTTTCAATTATTTATTAATTGTTTCAGCTAGAAAAATAATTATAGCAATTTATTGAAGGTTGCTTTAAAGCAGAGATTGCTTTAAAAAAATTTTCCAGTTGACTCAGAGTAACTTGAAAGAAATTCACAGTAGTCTTTTCATTACAGTTAAGGAAGGAGACACTCTACAGCAAGGCAAAAATGGACTGTTCTGAATTGCTTTAGTAGCTTTTCTGAAGTGGTCTGCAGCTGGACTGGCATTGTGTGTGTTTTTTGTGTCTGGTTTACATGTATGCTTTTGCTGAGATCCAATCCAACTACGCTGTCAGTCAAACCTGTGGCTAATCAGCAAAATCATGCTGGTTACTAGCAGCTTGTGGCATTGACAGCTTCGTATCAGGTCCTGGTTAGGAGAAACATACAAAAATGGATAAAACTGGAGAATTAAACAAAAACCAACCCACACAGAAAGATGATTTTGCCTTACCAAGTCTGATAATAGCCTTGGATCTAGAAAGGTCTTTCTCCTTCATAGTCTGTTTTCTCTTTCCCCTTCTCCTTTTGCCACAAGTCCTTACTATTAGTGATGACTGTAATGAATTGGAGGTGTATTTTTTGATTTGATTTTGAAATTCTTAGGTAATAAAAATTCATTTTTTTTTAATGAGGAATTGAGCAATGTTCTCATTCACTTCTGGATTTAAGGGTAGGATTCAGATAAAGGTTCAGACATCTACAGGTACGTGACACAATGCCAGTCCAGCTGGGGGCCATTTTAGAAAAGACATTAAAGCAACTTAGAATATTCTAATTTTGCCATGTACCAGGACTGCTTTCTCTCTAATTATAATGCAAAGACTGCTATTAATACCTTTAATATCTGAGCCAGGCATCTAAGCTCTCATTATAATCAAGGAAGATCTAATCAAGTCAGCTAATGGAGTATAGAGAGTTATTTACCTGACCAAATGTAGGTGTTTGCTTTTAGAGGAGACAAATAGCTCCCCAGAGTCCATATCTGTACCGGCCAGATCTCCACTGGCTGTCATCAAAGGTTAAATTTCTGGTTTGCATGCAGATCCCTAAATTTAGGTGCCTAAATCTTCAGATAAATTATCTTCCCAGTCCCTGAATTTGGTAACCAGCAACGTGTCCAACATTTATTTATGCAATAGACATGCTGACATAAAATAGTCTAAAAATCAATTTTCCCTGCAGTATATACCATTTTTTCTGAGCATAAGTAAAGAGGTTTTTTGGTAACATCAGAGAGTCCCAGGCAGAGAATGGAAGCTGTTGTGCTCAGCAATGTTTGCAGACATTACAGAAGAGTCCCAGTTTCAGACAGATATCACCTACATAGACCAGCGTTGTAAGTAGATCTGTATGTGTGCAAAACTGAAGAGTCAACAAAAAAAAGGGAACAAATCTTAAATGTTTCTTTCATACTTGCCAAATTTTATTGATTCTTTGCACTTGTATTTATCTAACCAGTCTGCTGTCTTGTGGCTTTTTAAAGGTTGCAAGACGTACATTTGTAGAAATGTCCTGCTTTGTCTCTGTTCTCCCCCTGGGGCTCTCCTTCCACAGGTGAGTAGATGATGTCCTTGCTTGTCCATTTCTTATTTTCATCCTTTCTGCCTTCCAATTGTAGAGCATTCAGTTCCTACTTTTTCTGTTTTCCTTTTTAACCTGATTCTTACTGGTCTGTTCCTTCGTCGGTTTTTTCCCCACCTAACCACAGGGCTACTCATGGGCTCAGCTTACTTTGCTTCTCCCAGAAGCAGAAGCATATCTGTTTCAATGTCAACAACTATTCCCTAAAGGTGAACTTTGCTTACAGGTTTGAGTTCCCATCCCAGATCTGTGATGCATCAACTTTTTTTTTTTTTTTTAAGAAAACAAGGAATTTCCACTATTTTTTAAAAAAAATATATGCACTATCTGCAGAAAAGCAATACAGTTTTTTTCTAGGCTGTCACCTTGTGTTTTCAACTCCCTATTGTAGCAGTTCTTTTTTATTGGATTGCAGTGTAATTGTTCCTCACTGGTACAGTGAAATGTGAAAGTATAATCATCCTGCCGACATTTCTTTTTTGGCTGTTTATTAAACAATAATGTGAAATGTTGGTAATATGATGCAACATGCCTATTACAGTTAAGGACACTTAAACACATGACAACAAAAAGAAGAAGAATAAATGCAACCTTGTAAAACTCTGAAGAACACTATAATGGATATTATTGCTCAAATGCCTGAAAAAGCACATTGTATTATACATCTGGAGAAATAACATTGTCATATAAGCTACTGGAGTCACACTGAAGCACTGGAACATTTTCCTAGGTATTACATGAGTACATGATCAGCTTTATGTATTTATTTTCCAAAGAGCTCAGTAAATCTGATCAGACATGACTGGATTGCTAAGTCCCAAGGAAATTATGACTCCCTGAGTTCAGTTTTTCACTTAGCTGCAATGAAATACTGGGAAGAATGGTTGCAGCCCTGTGTCTTTCTTTAGCAGGAGGAATAGCGGCTGAGGGAGATGATATTATGCTGACCATCAGGCTAGACAAGTCCATCTCCTCTGTAGCTAGCTTGGATGCAATGTCTCCAAGGCGAAAGCAAGCTGTAGATCCAAATGAAACAAACATTAAAAATTAAAAGAAACAAAGAGGGAAGCACAGTTCAAGTAGCAAAATTGTCTAATTTGTCAAACATCATAAATGTACAGAATACTTTTCTGAAAGCAGAGATATACTCACTGTTTTAAAAGGAAAATCTGTTTTTCTGAACCTTTGTTCATACAAGCAACCTTCTTCATTTGAGTATTCCCACTGGAATCAGTGCAGCTTTTACCAGCAGTGAGCAGAGCTGGTTTTAGATTTGACAGCTGCAAGCAGAGCTGGCAGTCAAGAAAAGAGAAGGTGGAAAATTTATTGCGGTCTCAGTCTGGCAGTGGTCTTCAGAGTGTGATGAACTTAATATTTATGCACACACCTGAGACAAGTTTTATGCCTCTCTCTGTCCTTATGGCAAAGGTTGTTATCGCATCCATGGCGAACACATCCTTAGTTAAGACAGCCTTAGTTATCTTGGTGACCGGCTCAGCTTTAACTCAGCTAAGTTCTTTCTCATAAAATATTTCAGATCCAACCTTTTCTGATTATGTCACAATCATCTCTTTCAGAAAATGATAGGAAAATCGGTAGCCCTTTTCATAGGGAAATGAGACAAATGACCGATAGACCATGTTTTATAAGATGTCTTTTGAAGCTTTTGTTAGCTAAACTATTTGCAAGTCTGGAGGGCACTTGTAGTCTGCTTGCTCTAAGTGTAGGAGGCTGAAGGGAGCTTGTTTCATTCTGCAAGATGCTATTGTGAGTTAATATTTTAGACATCAAGCTAGAGGGAGGCCATACAGCTCCTTGGACATGGTACTGTGATATCAGTTGAGATAACAGTAAGAACTTGATATAAAGGAGCTGTCAGGTTTGTCCCCTCCAAAGTGAATATGAACTTAAAGCAGCACCCTAACTGACACCTTATTCCCTTTTTATAGCAATTTAAATATGTGCACGAGTCATACTGTAAGGTAGAGGTTGCTCTTTTGTACGGCTTTTCTTTCTCTCTCCTATCCACATACTAGCTGTGTCTGACTCTGTGGCAGAAAACAAATTTGAATTTTAGCTGGAATAATGCATTTGTGTTATAGCTACTTCCCATGCATCAACACTAGAAGAATGGACATGGACTGGGACAGATGATGCACTAACTTACGGGTCAGGTTTAGAAGGAAGAGTAACATGGGTGATAGTGTGGTGGAAATCCACTACAGACTGCCTGAACAAGAAGAAGTAGATGGGGCCTCATGTTCACAGGGCCTGGTCCTCACGGGGGACTTTAAACACCCAATGTCTGCTGGAGGGAGAACACATCAGGGCACAAGCAATGCAGGAAATTGCTAGACAGCGTTGATGACAACTTCCTGACACAGGTTGTTGAGGAGCCAACAAGAGGAGATGGGCCTCGTGCTTACAAACAAGGCAGGACTGATCGGGAATGTGAAGATTGGAGGCAGCCTTGGCTGCAGTGACCATGAGTGGTGGAGTTCAGGATTCTGAGAGGAAGAAACAAAGCAAATAACAGGATCACAACCCTGGACTTCAGGAGAGCAGACTTTGGGCTGTTGTGGGATCTGTTTGGAAGAATCCCATGGGATATGACCCTGGGGAGAAGATAGTCCTGAACAGCTGGTTGATTTTCAAAGATTGTTTTCTCCAGGCTCAAGTTTGGTCCATCCCAATGTGTACAAAGTCAAGCAAAGGCAGCAGAGGGTCCGCATGCATGAACAGGGATCTCCTGACAAAACCCAAACACAAAAAAGAAAGCATACAAAATGTGGAAGCAGGAAGAGATGACCCAGAGATGCTGTCCAAGGGTGCATAGACAAGGTTAGGAAAGCCCAAGCCCACCTGGAGTTGAAACTGTAAGGGACATGAAAGTCAACAAGAAAAGTTTCTACAGGTACCTCAGGAGCAAAAGGAAGATGAGGGAAAATGTGGGCCTGCTGCCAAATGAGGCAGAAGACCTCGTGCCAACGGACATGGAAAATGCCAAGGCACTCAATGCCTTGTTTGCTTTGGTCTTTACTGATAAGATTTGCCTTCAGGAATCCCAGAACCCTGAAACCAATGGGGAAGTCTGAAGCAAGAGATCAAATCAGGGAACATGTAAACAAAACTGGACATATGCAAGTCACTGGGACCTGATGGGTACACGCAAAAGTGCTGGGAGCTGGCTGATGTCATTGTGAGGCTTCTCTCAATTATCTTTGAAAGGTTGTGGTGATCAGGGGAGGTTTTTGGGCACGGGCAGAAAGCAGATGCCACTCCTACCTTCAAGAAAGGCAAGAAGGAGAATCCAGGGAATTACAGACTGGCCAGCGTCACCTCAGTCCTGGAATAATCCTGGAAACTGTTTCCAAACATATGAAAGACAGGAAGGTGATTGGGAGTAGTAAGCGTGGAGACACAGGAGAAATCAGGCCTTAGCAACATGATCACCTCCTATGATGAAATGACTAGCTTGGTGGATGAGGGGAAAGCAGTGGATGTCGTTTGTCTTGACAGTAGTAAAGCTTCTGACTGTTTCCTATAACATCCTCACACACCAGCTGATTCTGTGATATGTATGGAATAGACAGATTTTGATCCCAAATCAGATTGCTTTTCTTGTATTAAATTTGCAGATGTGAGGGTCTGGAGTAGTCTGGATTTGCCAGCTCTTTTGAAAACTGATTCATTTGAGAAAATGATTAGTTACAGATTTCAGAGCCTAAATGTAGGCACCCATCTTTTTAAAGTCTTGGCCATGGATTAGGCTTCTAGTTATGCTTAATTCTCCTTTCTCTCTTATAGTATTTTAAAGCATATGGCTGAAGTTATTCTGCGTCTTGCTAAATGTGTCATCCAAGCAACTCTGACACTTAAAATGTTAATCAGATGGTAGTCTTCTATTTGACAAGTAGGAATATGACATTGTGAAACTCTTGGTTTCTTAGATGCTGCTAAGTATATGCAAAGTATTGTGATTTGATGGGAATTTCAATTTGCCATAACCATGCATTGCATGAGAAAATATAAACAGATAGGTCACCTTGTGATAACTAGGAATAAAATAACAAATGGGGGAGTTATTCTACTTTTATAGCACTATAACTGAGAGTAGAAACTGACTATTAGGGCATTTGCTGTCAGGCTGAAGCCTGGCCAATAACATTTCAGTTCCTGACTGTATGAGGTACCGTGTGGATCAGTATGTGGAGCTATTGAAACTCACTTCTCATAGATTATGTCTTATATCCATCCCCGCCTGCTCCCTCTGCAGCATCCCCAGGTTCTCTGTGTTCCCTGAATTCCCATGATACCATCTATTTTATCACATGCCCAATATCTCTCTTGCTCCCCTTTCCCCATATCATTTCCTTACTATGGTGTTCCCTGTCTGTTTTCTGTTTTCAAGGCAAGAAACAACCATGTCCTGTAGCTACGTAGGAATTACAAGTGCGCTGACTGGCCCTCTGGTACTCTTGGCAGGTTGATCAGTTGTCTATTACCTCTCAGAATGGATAAACACTGAATTCTGCTCTCCTTTTCTTCATTATCAACCATCTGTTGATTTTCACAAAACTTGTTGGTGCTGGGTTCTCATGTGATGCCTCTCCCAGTTTAACTCTAGTTGAAATTAGCCAACACATTTAGAGGTTACAAGTGGAATGGGATAAAATGTTGTATTCCCAAAGCACAAGGGAACCCATAAAGATGGTTTCCATGGGTAGAGAGGATAAGCAAAGCATAGCAAACAAAGAAAAAAGCAAAATAGCTGCATATTTTGAATCCTACCTACTGGAAATCATTCTTTTCAACCCAGAGGGCTAGAGAAAAAGTAATATTTTTTTGTTTAGGTCTTCATTCTTTTTCATTCTTTACTTTGTGTGGTGCTATGGAACAAAAATGACCGTTGCTAGGATTCATGTCATCTGAATTAGATGTTTAAACTCATCTGTCTATGCCGCTCCATAATCAGTGGAAAGAAAAATATTTGAAAGAAGATTCATTTTATTCCACGGTAGGTCAAATGAATCTAACGTTGATCTTCAACTCTCACAGAGTAGCATTAACTAACAAGAATCCCATCAAGTAAGACTAAAGATAGTTCAACCTGATTTTTTCATTTAAACATAAGAAAATTTTTTTTTTACTCTACGGGTGATCAAACAGTGGAATAGGCTTTCCAGAGAGGTTGTGGAGTCTCCATCCTTGGACACATTCAAAATACCACTGGACATAGCCCTGAGCAACCTGCTCTAAGTGACCCTACTTTAAGCAGGGTGGTTGGACTAGATCATCTCCAGAGGAGCCTTTCAATTTCAACCATTCTGTGATTCTGTGATTCTATGATCCTGATTTCTTTTGCTACAAAATATGTTGTCTAAGCAAATGGATGATACTGACTGATGTACTTGCACCTTGCAATGCTTCCTTCAAGCTCATTATCTATTCTCCTGCCAGGCTTAGTGCTCAGGCAGTGAAAAATTTATACAATTTGTATGCATGAACTAACATCCTACAAAGTTGATTGTCTTGAAAAGATGATGCTTACTGATGATTTCCTAAGTGTTCTCACAACTAACAGGAATGTGTAGTGGAGCACACAACAACCTTGCAGTAGACTTTTAAACAACTTCTTAAAGCTGAAGTACTCAATGTTTTCTTTGCCTCAGCTTCTCCAAGGCCTCCTGTGAAGAGGTTCAAGGAGGAGAAGAATGACTATCAGCAGATGAAGACTGAGTCAGGGAATGCTTGCAAGAACTTGACCTGCATGGGTTCATTGGACTCAATAGGCTGCATCCAAGGATGCTGAGAGAACTGATAAAGTCCTTGCAAGGCTGCTCTCTATCATCTCTGAAAGATCGTGGAGATGGGAGAAGGTTTCCCAATGACCAGAGGAAGGCAGATGTTGCACTCATACTCAGAATAGGCCAACAGATGAACCTCAGGAACTACAGACTGCTCTGCCTCATTTCAGTCTGTGGGAAAATCATAGAGTGAGCCCTCCTGGAGGACATCGCTGGGCACATGGAAGACAAGAAGGTAACTGGGAACAGTCAGCATGGATTTACCAAGGATAAATCATGCCTAACCAGTCTGATTGCATTCTACAATAAAATGATTCTATGATCAGTGGATCGCTATGAAAAAAAAAGACCGCAGCCTACTCTGCCAGCGGTAATAAAATTAAGGTTCTGATTATTTATTTTGACAAATGACAACTCAGATAAGTATGAGACTGCTAAACAGCTTGTTGTCTATTAGGGGACACTTTTTGGAGCACATCCATATTTCATTATGGAATGTATATCTTCACATAACTATGACCTGAGGCAGTCTGGTACAGATATACTATGTCTTTTTTTTTTTTTTTTTTTTTTTTTGAGAAAAGGAACTGTTTGAGTTGTTTTATGCTTAATTCTAAGTATGCTGATACAGCTTGAATAGCAGCATTTTTATTTCAGGTAATGAAAGCACTGAACCCTAAGGTGATTATCAGTCAGTGCTAGGAACAACAGATGAGGAGCAAATTGCCATAATCTAAACCCAGCAGATCTGCTTCTCTTCTTATCTCCTTCGGACATGCCCACAAAGAGTGGGCTCTCACCCCTCCAGGTCAAGGGCTTGGAAGCAGAGACAAAACTCCTCTACTCACCCTCTCTCTTCTTCCTCCTCAGATAAATAAACACACCTAAACACCTAAACCCAGATAAATTGCTTATCTACATTTTCCATTATCTGTTTAAGTCTTGTGGTTGAGATGTACACATACACTAAACACTTTCAAGATCCATTCCTCCATGGAAACAGACAGAATGGGATAAAATTATTTTTATTTTCATAAGCAGATTGGATTCACTTGCATGTAATGTAGCTTGAAGCCTTTCTCCAGCTCTCAAATGAGAGCACTGAAATAAGCCTCTGATCTTTGCTCATCACATTAAGTCCACGTGTTCATCAAAACTGGACCGACTAATTTGTCCTTAATTCAATTTGATTTTCCCTCTAGATCTTTCTACAAGATCCATTACTCCATTTGCATTTTAATATTATTTCTAGTGGGACTTAATAGGAAAGAAATTCTTCTGAAATTAAAACCTCTGCAGCAAAATTATTTCCCAGTGTAACTCTTTCATTGGCAATGGATTCATTTAGTCCCACTTTAAAAACTCTTTCACTACTTAGGTATTCATTTTATATTTATACATATGTATATCTAAAATGCCACGAATATAAGAAACCCCTATTAGATCAATGGAAAAAAACAGCCAAAGAATTAACAGCTGAAGTAGAGAACAGTGCAATTATCTGAAATGCCAAACAAATAGAAGCTCAGAGACCAACCGTGAATCATAGAATCATAGAATCATTAAGGTCGGAAAAGACCTCTAAGATCATCAAGTCTAACCATCGACCCGACACCACCATGCCCACTAAACCATGTCCCGAAGCGCCACATCTACACGTCTTTTAAATACCTTCAGGGATGGTGACTCCTCCACTTCCCTGGGCAGCCTGTTCCAGTGCTTGACAACCCTTTCGGTGAAGAAATTTTTCCTATTGTCCAATCTAAACCTCCCCTGACGCAACTTGAGGACATTTCCTCTTGTYCTATCTCTAGTTACTTGGGAGAAGAGACCAACACCCACCTCGCTACARCCTCCTTTCAGGTAGTTGTAGAGAGCGATAAGGTCTCCCCTCAGCCTCCTTTTCTCCAGGCTAAACAACCCCAGTTCCCTCAGCCGCTCCTTGTAAGACTTGTTCTCCAGACCCTTCACCAGTTTCGTCACCCTTCTCTGGACGCGCTCCAGCACCTCAATGTCCTTATTGTAGTGAGGGGCAAAGTGAAGTCACATCATGATTGTCTCATCTGTAGCCCTGTAGCCTAGTAATACAATATTGCCATTACTAGTAACAGGGCACGGGGTTTGTACTGAGTTGGCAAGGCTTTTCTTGACCTGCCTAGAGATTTGTTTTCATTTAATTACAACAGCAATCTTTCTAATGATCAACTGGTCATGTCTAACTTGTTTTACTGTTGCTTATCTTGTATGGCACAACTATAATTTATGTATAGATAGTAGTAGCAAGTAGGCATTCTGTGTAGTGTGTAATATTTATGACTGTGACTTAATAATGTGGTGTGGAGAAATTCTGGTCTGTAAGATAGCTGAAACTTGGAAAAATGGTTTTGCAGGATGCAGTGGCGAGGATTGCAAGATGGCGTAAGAGATGGGGTACAAGCTTTGTACTAGAGAACCCATGGCTCTAGTGCAATGGGGACTCTCACCAATGGTTATTTAAAGAAATGTAGACGTAGAGCTGGACAAAACTGGGTTTAGGGCTAACAAAGAACAAGTACCTAACATATGTAACATGTACCATACACAGAAAAATTCACATGCAACATGGCATTGTAGACCAATGAAGAAAAAGAAAGTGTATAGGTGAGCTGACAATCATATGAAAATGCCCCAAGTGGATCCTAGAGTGAAGAAAGAAAAACCATCACCAGTCCTTCTGGTGGAGGACTCAGGATGCTGACAACTTGCTGAATCCCCTCCACCCCCACCAGACTGAAGCCATCAACCTATGAGTCAGAGGGGCAGTGGTAGCATGACCATAGCACCAGGAAAAAGAGTACTGTATACACACATGGAAATATGTGGGTAACAATTGCAACTGTATTATTATTGTTACTGGGATTTTTTCTTGTATAATAATATTTCTCTTTTTTTAATTTCTAAAAGTTATCTTTTTTGTTGGAACTTGCAACCTATCTCTTCACTAGTTTATATTAAGACAGAACAGCTCATCTAAACTCTCATCTGCAAAAATAGACTAGATTCAGTGATCCCCAAAGTCTAATCTAGTTCGTTGTTCTCCTTTGTTTAATTTAATATAATGTTATGAAAGGAGCTTCTGGGTGATGATGATTCATATCACTCAAAGTCTTTTGTGTAGAAAGTGAGCTTTAGTCAAACTCATTTGACAAAATCTCAGTATGGTGGTGCCGTGGGCTCTGAGGCAAACTGCAGGAAACATAAAAGGTGGCCTCCCTCAGCCTTAATATCTGCATTTGAGTAGCAAATGATTAATGATTGCTTTAATAGTGTTTTTAACCATTACAGTTCCAGGAAAAGTGTATAACTCTAAATAAACTAGTTTGAATTAGGAACTAACTTCAGTGCTACCACTGCACTGCCTTTGGGAACACGGTCCAGACAAAACTTAGTTCAAGTCTTAGCGTGCTCAATACAGATCCATGAATCCTTCTTGGCACCTGCACCACCAATCATTCCCTTACCACAGTGTATAAAGGCAGCTCAAAGCCAAGCTCTCTACAAATCCTAGGTAGCCCTGTGGCATGCAGATTTAGGGCCATGTGAGAAAGGACGCTGGATTGTCTTGTTTGCCTGGCAGACATGTGATAATGTGATGGAGGCAGATGGGATATCCAGTGGATGGACTGACCACAGTAGTCCCAGACAAACTCCAGGAGAGTGCTAGCTTCTCCCACATTAATGGGTAGTGCAGACACAAGATTTTTCTTCTAGTGTTCCTCGGAGAACATTTGGGTGCCTGGGCAAAGTTTCTGTCCCCACTGCAGCTGAACAGTGTCTCTGGACTTTGGTGTAGGCTGTGACTGAGAATATATGTGTGCCTGAGTCACTGATTTTTCCTGTAGCTGGACACTAACAGTTCAGGCCATGACATCTGCTGTGGGTTGTCAGGAATAGCCTTCACCTTCAGCAAAGTTTCTTTTCAGGAAAAAAGATCAGAAATCTTGGGGGGCACTTGTGTATACACTTGCTCATTAGAATTTCTTTGTTGCTTATGTCAGTTTTGCAGCAAAAAAGACCTTGGGAAAACACTTGCATCTTTGCTTGCATGAAGTTAACTTTGTACTTTTAAGTTGCAGAAATGAGAATCATTTTGTGTGTGAGTGGGGTAGAAGGAGGAATGAAGGCCAGCATGTTTCTAATGAACGAAGACGCAATAGAACTAAACCTCCTGTGAAATAATACAGAAGTTGCATCTAGCATTTCTTTAAGTCTGCAGATATAATCTGTGCCACTGAAAGATGGGACTCAGCAATGTGAAGAAGTATGACTTCCTAGAGGGAATGAACTACTGTAGAACACGACATCCATACTCTCTGTGGTGACTGATTTATGCAAATCTTCCCACCTCCTGTCCAACATTTATCTATTTATTCATCTGTCTGACATTATTACCTGCCAGCACTCTAGATGGCAGGAATGTCAGTGTAGCTCTTTCCTCTGGTGTCTAATACAGTAGCTCTTGTTTGTCTAGTACAGTACTCCTTGTTTAACATTCCTGGCTACCACTAAAAATTGAAAGAGTCACATATTATTTATATTAGGAGTTAGGAATCTTGAATAGTAGTAGGATTTAATTTCGGCCAGCTACTGAACTAAGCACTTTATACTCTGACAAGTTACGATGTGTTGGTACAGGGATTCAAGTGTGAGAAAAAAAGGTACAGAGGCTGTGAATGTCTGTAAGACCAATATATAAACAACAAAGTCTAAGGCTGGGTTTTTTTCACTGCTGTTGAACACAGGTTGAGAGATAGAGTTATGTTTTTCATAGGACAAATTGATCATATCAATCATTCTTCCTTCCTGGATCACACTGTAATAAGTGTGCCAGGCAGGTCTGCTGTAAGAAGTAAATTACTATTTCCTTGTGCTGATCAGTACAACCAGGGCTGGGGGATCAGTGTGTGACACCTAGGAGATGGTATGTGATATCTAGGAAGTGGGTATTGCAGAACCTATGTTTCTGTGAGGGTGCAGCCCTGGGGCTCTGCTCAAAGGCTCTGAACACACCTCTGACTGTGCCTGTCTCATTCCAGGTCAAATTTCATCCTATCATTCGTGGATCATGATATTATTTCACACATTCATTGGTATCAAGGTCAGACTTCCAGAAGAAGTCTTTTTTTAATAGCCTGCAAGCTCTTGGCTTTGCATGTTCTTTTACTGCCATCTGAGAACAAATCTGACTTTTCCAGTCCTCAGCTTTTCTGGTGAATTCCTAAAAGCCTGCTTTCTTCTGCATGGTGTAGGTGCTTCCAAAAGGATCCAGTTCTTCAGCTAGAGTAAGTTTGTGGCTTATTAAAAGAGCTTGAGATGACTCTTAAATTCTCCTTTTCCTTTTCCCCGCACTTCTCTTGGAGAGAAGCTGAAGGGACTGTGGAAGCTAACCCATCATCTCCAGTTGCCAAAATTCAGGCAGAAGTTTCAGGTGGAACTCCAAAGCAATGAACACTTAGTGTATTTTAAAACAGAAAGCTCCTTGCTGGCCAAGAGAGAGGAAAAAGAGAAAAAGATCTTCCAGGCTTCCTGCTCACAATTATTTTTGGGTGAGCTGGAGCTAAAAGCATGGGTCAAACGATAGGTGTCTAATCCCAGCGTAGAGCCCCATGATTCACACCACAAATTGGACTTTGAACTCACCCAGAAACAATTATCATTTCTATGCTGGTGGTAAGTAAACCTTTTCTTCTTTCTCTTCAGTTCTTCCCTTGACACTCCTTCGTATAGACATTCGGCAGCTAAAGCAGAATTATAAAACTACACTGAACCTATATGATAGGAGGAAGATGGTTTCCTTAGCAACTTCAAAGCAAATTTTAGAGCAATTTCTCCCCACTCTGGTACATTTCAGCATAACATTCAGTACCTGCTGGCTGGAAAACTCTGTATTTGTGGCCACTTGAACTCACTAGTCAGATCAGAAGGAAAAAAAAGTGACCCAAACTGACTTCTTCAGTCAACAAGCTCATGCATGAAGGCACCCCAGACAAAACCTTGAAGCTCCCCTGATCTCCAGTTCTCTGATGTTCTCCAATGAAGCAGTTCCCAGACTGAAGGAATGACAAACCGCTCTGTCATGCCCTCGGTCATGTCTGCAGTGGAAGAGGTTTCTGACCAGAATTTTGTGTTTGGTCATCGACTTCCTGAAAGTCAAAGGGAATTTAAAGGCAGCAGAAGTTTCATCACCTTTGGTCCATGTATCATGGTTTAAACGTTAAAGTAAGCTTATCTAAAAGCATTTCAGTAAAGATGTGAAGTCAAGTGAGACAATCAAACCTTTATCTGCAACCTTCACAGGTAAAATGAAAGAATCATTTGGACTTCAAGGAGCTTTTAATGAAGCCTGGGATTCCAAAATTGCCCATACAGCCTGGATATAAAATATGCTATACCTTTTTTTTGTTTGTTTGTAGGAAAAAATCGGAGGCATAGCCAATACTCGAGTAGTGTCTGCAGCCATATTAGCAAATGTGCCTTCTCAGACATGAATTAGTATAATAGCAGAAAATTATGCTTGTCATAATGCTTGATAAGGTCAATAAATGTTGTATACATAAAAGGCATGAGGTATGCTTGTCAGTATAAATGAGATCAAGGAGGAAATCTTCCTATTGAAATTCACTGCACAATGTTGAATTTAGTATTGATAAAATGACTTCTGAAGCCAGGAAATCCTTAAGAAAGACACTTGTAAAGCACTAACAACTTTCCTTCTTGAAAGTGTACAGCTATACATGATCATGGACATCCATTTTAGTTAAAATTTTCAATTAATAAGAATTAAGTATGGATAATATAATTTATGCAACAAATATAATAATACTCAAACAAGACTTATTGCTTCCATTTTTACTTCATTAAAAAGTGTAAACCTGTGTACTGTCAAGCTCTCCTATTTATGTTCAAGAGAGAAATAGTCCCTATGATCTCGGATGGGAAATGAAACCTATAGATAAAGCTCTGTGCTGTGCATAAAGTAACTTGCAACGAGCTCTCACTGTTGAAAAGATATTAATAAATACTGTAAAATATTAATTCAAATTTTTTGGTGCTTTTCCTCAGGATTTCACTCTGTCTGTTAATCAGAATTTGACAGAATTGCACTGGAGAAAACAAACATCCTGTGCTGCCAGGGCTGGGGTACTGAGCTAAGCTAAATATGTGTTATGAGGTGCTAAAGATAGGATTACTTTTTTCCCTTTCAAAACACAAACATCACTGGAAACGCTAGGTACCATATGCTAACAGCTGGATATCTAAGTGACATATCCAAACGTGCACACATGTGGCTCTGAAATTTTAATTAATCTGCTCCAGAGAATGCTTTCACTTGGAAGATTCAGAGAACAAAAGGCAAAGCTGTGGTGCAGGTTTGAATTTGACTATTAAATCTAATGTGACATCCAGAGCTCCCTCTGCTTTTCTTATCTACATGTTTTGATTATTCTACACAGTGAGAAAGATATGTACAAATAGCTCTCACAGTCTTGGTTAGCCTGATGCTACCGAGGAAGTGGGGTAAAAAATTAGCTCTGGTACAAACTCTTCAGAGGAAACCTACCTATACCAGCTACTTCTGTTTTGATATGTTTTGGAGAAAACTTAATTTTATTATTCTCTTTTGTATAGGAAAATACTATATTAGAATACAGATATGAACCAGCAGGTATTTTTTAAGAACAGTAGAAAGGTGCTATTGAATACAGAGGGGTCAGCAGTGAAGATACAGAAGGAATATATTAATAAGGTAGTTAAAAGTTTGTCCTTGAAAGAGAATATGAAGAAAAGTTGGATGGGAAAAAGGTCCAGCTTGACCACATATTTCTTTATTAATAACCAAGTGATTGCACAAGAGACATATAATTCTCTGGTTACATACTGTAGTCTTTATTCAAGGATTTATACCCTGGTCTTCTCTGGGATAACAGCTGCTTTATCTTACTTTGCTTGATTCCTTTTCTTCAGTCCTGCCATTTTGCTTCTCTAACATGCAATTTCTATCAAAACACATCTGACACTCACTTGGACTGATTTACAGCTGTATAATTTACACCACTTCTGAATGTTGACCTTACAGTTGACAATATAACAACCATTATTTTTGGTGCCATCAAAGACTGAAACAGGAATGTCCAGAGAAGAGCATGAGCCTCTGCAGAGGAAAGGATAATTCCCTGGGCTAGGTCTGCAGTGGGTCAGTCCTGCCTGTGGAAGAGTGACACGTCCCACAGTGGTGGTTAGATTGCATTGGGCTAAGAAATTGCGTAGTGCTATGAAAAACCTCAAGGGCTACTTGGCGGTATTATTTATTTAAGGGGGAGTTCCCTGTTCTCACTGACATCGGAGCAGCACCAGGAACATTAGCAGTGTTTGACTGCCTTCGGTAGACTGACGTGGAGCTGCTGCTGGTATTTAACAACATGCCAAATAATACCCACGTGCGAAAGATGGTTAATCTCTACCAACAGTACATTCACACTTGGGTACCCCCTCAAGCTAACTGTGGTGAAATGATAATATGCTGGAGTCAGTGGGAGAAGTATACGTGTCCTTGTGGTGGTGCATTTCCCCCTCCTCCATCCTCCTGGGCCGCTCTACGATCTCAGGAACTTGGCCTTTGTGTAATGAGTTGGGCGGTGAAGCGTCCCTTGACCATACCAAGAACTCTTGTATGCCTGAGGTGGGGGAATGGCACTGACCGTACCAGAACTCCTGCTGCCTGGCCCACGTAGGGGATGAAAGTGGGGATAATTCATCATCCCCTGACACCCTTAGCTGAGTCGTAACTCGAGTGGAACGGTACCATTGTTACTGAAATCGTGAGAATTTTAGTAACTACCACATCGGACTGTGATCAGGATGGAAGTTTATGGATGACTAAAGCCAATCATCTTGCAAACCTATAAACAGTGGTCCTAAGTGAGACCCTTTGAGCTCTCCTGGACCACAGTGGGCTGTGCCCAGTATCTCCCTCTGAGTGGGACACCTCTCACAGCTCGCGAACTCTCTTCGAGATATTTGGAAGACCGTTGCTGACTGATGACTGGACCTGGGCTGAAACACTCCTCAAAGCTCAACCCCTTCGCCCAGAAATGTCGAGACATCTGGTGAATATTTCACCAGGCTGGGGGGAATTTTTAACAGGTATACCTCTGTATATTTATCTATCTTTGTGTCTGTGTGCGTGTGTATGTGAATTGATGGAGGTACCCGCTAGCAAGTATAGTATAAATATTACCATCTTGAATCTGTAATTAAGTCACTGTTGTGATTGTAGTCAATTCTACTAACCTACTTTGTAAAGTTAAACTAGTCAATGACTAAGTGTTGCTAAAATCTTGTGATCCACCTTAAAACTCTGAATGAACCTTAGACTGCTGCTAAACACATATAATCGCTTAGACATAAACCGTTGCCCAAGTCTGGGACTAGGAGTGGATCCAGCTGCACCTAAGATCTATCAGGAGTTTAGAAAGCAAGGGGGTCTTCTTTGAACCTCATGACTCAACAGGAGGGTCTCCCTTACCCTTTTGCATCCTTGGTCTCTACATAAATAGTGCTAGCTCGGTTCTAACTCGATTTTCCTTTGTATTCTTCATCCACATAGTAAGTGAGAGTAAGTAAGTAATGTTCATTTACTTAAACCTTGCCATCAAACTCTGTTAAGTCGCACTTTTATAAATTTCTATTAAAAACTCTTTCTGCTAATACCTTTGACGGTGATTCTTTAAGTGATTTAAATCACTCATTTGTGACAGATTGGATTCTGCGACAATCCTCAAAGGCTGTCTTTTTAGACAGTGTGTCTAAAGGCTGTGTGTGCCCTGCAGTGCTGGTGCCCCCAGTCAAGCAAACGGGGTGGCATGCATGAGTGCACCAAAGGTACTCTTCTGCCTGGTAGGGCATATCTAAGCCTCACAATGACATGAACACCTGGATGTCATATTTGGGAGCTGGGAAATGCTCCAGGTCCTCTCAGATTAGAGTTAGCCCTTGGAGCACCATGCCTGAAGGCACCCAATAGGCAAAACTAGGATAAACCTTCAGGAGCAAGCTCGTCCCCTTGGTTTTAAACTTTTATTCCCCTCCCCGCCAAAAAGAATACTCCTTCAAGCTCTTAAAGATTCTGGAAGTTGTCAAAAGCCAAGCCGAGGCTAGGAAGTAGTGAGGCATAATGGGTACCATTTGGAGAAGCAAACAGATTTAAGGACCCAAAGTCTGCACTGTCTGTGTGTTTCCAAGGGAGTTTCACCTGGACTAACTAGCTCTGGTCTGGCCCTGTGAGTTCAGGGCCCACCAGTAGCCAGATCACTGAGGTGGGCTCCTCTTGGTTTAACTTCAGCTGGAAGAACCCATTTGTGTGCTGTGAGATCACGCCACGCTACAAATCACAGTGGGAACAAAAGGCTATTTTCCTCCAGACCACATTCCTGGTCAAAACTGCAATGCTACTGTAGATGTATTAAAAGTTAGATGGTATTTCAGAGCAGCTCTCTTGAAGTCTCCTACTTGGGGTAACCTAGAAGAGATTAATTTTCAGCAGGTGAATTAGCTAACATCCTGAAATGATCAGACCACTTTAAAGCATTTCTGGTGAGACCATTAAATGTGGATTGTATCTAAAATCATCAGTCACATATGACAGCCGTGACTGCAAGCTAAGAGAAGTGTAGATATAGGTGAGAAACAGTCATTCCTCTTTTGCTCTTCTTTTCCAGGGAAATATTGCTCACCAGCAATAGTCCATGCAGCTTTCTAGTCAGAGTAATATTCTTCAAGACAACAGAGGGCGTATGTTTTTAATTTTGTAAACCAAAGCAAACTTGAGACATAAAGGAGTCTTGAGAATAAACTCAAAAGCTATAATAAGTCAGATGCAAGAAAGCTGAACGTTAATAAGGTGCCTGAGTATAAAGTAAACACCAGAAAAAAAACCCCTGCAACTGCCTGTAGTGAGGAAGAATTAATAAAATGGTCAGTATTTGCTAGGTAAAAGAAAAGGTTGCACATTTCAGCTGGTTGGTAGGCTGCTCCTGATCCAGGGACCATTAGAATTTCTTAAGAGGAATGTCCCTTTTATTCTTCTGGCTGCTGAGGTGCCATAACTACTGCCACTTCTGGGGACATATCTGTTGTGCTTTTGAATGCTTGAGTTAGAAGAGGTTGTGGTTTGGTGATGAAGAAGAAAGGGAACCAGAACAGGCAGGGGAAACAGGAAAAAGAATTTCCCCTATTCTGCTTTATTGATCTTTTTGCTGTATATAGGTACAGCAAAATTGATCAGTGTCTAGCTTTTCTGAGACTAGCATCTATTATATACTTTGGTTTTGTTTCCAGTCCTTTCATCCACACTCGGGTTTCGCTTGTTGTTGATGTAAAATTACCATTTCAGATGGACTCTTGTTCCCTTTGGTCTTATTTATACCTAAGAATTTAATAGATTCAGTTGACTTGACACAATCCTTGCTGTGTACTCCATTTTCATACAAGGGCTCCTGATACTGCTGTTGAAGCTGAGCCATCAGCTGTAGGAAAAATTAAATCTATCATATTTAATCCATTGCAGTCATCTGATGTAGGCAATGCTATTTCTTTCACATCCAGTCACATGCCTGAAATACGCTCTCATTCTTCTGCTAGCTGGAGCTACTGCCAAAGTAATGGAGGTAATGAAAAAATCTGATAAGGTTTTCAGTAAACTACATCTTATGTATGGGGAATACAAGGCATGTCAGCAAGCATGGAGTTACAGAAAATAAGTCTTACTGAGCAAACTGTTTGCCTATTTTTTTGGTACAGTTTCAGATTTAATCAGTAAAAACTGATCAAGTATGGTAGACTTACTGGAGTTTGAGCTGACATAATGCAAGATTTTTAAAAAAAGCTTAGTATCAAGAACTGGGTATTAAATGTTCAGAAATGTTAATAAGAAGGTGCCAAAAGATAGAAGTTCATGAAAAATGAATTGTTTTTTAATTGAATGGAGGTTTTTTTCTAGTAAGGGTATGCAAGGTTATAGATAAAGTCTCATAATACTCAGCATTTTTACCAGTCATTAGGAGGTAAATATGCATAATGCATAAAATCTCAGATGGCAAAAAGTGATGAGAAGAGCCCAGTCAGGGGGTGGACTATGGAAAGCAGTGGATCTGAAAGGGCTAACACATCATAATGGAAAAACATTTGGAAGTGAGTCCCTAGTACTCACTTGGAAGGGCAAGGGTGGAGGGAAACCCTGGGTTCAGAACTGGTTAGAGAGAGAATTTTCTGTTGGTATGTAGATCTCCTGGAAGGAAAACACAGCGGTGCATAAGCAATCCAGGAGGTTTCTGGCATGAATTGGTGGCAACTGGAATCCAAACATATGGATAAAAAATTTGTTGGGAATAATCAGCATGGATTTACAAAAGGAAAATCATGCCTGACCAACCTGATGATAGCTTTCTGTGATGAGACGGCCAGCTCATTGATGAAGGGAAAGCAGTAGATGTTTTTCATCTTGCCTTTAGCAAGGCTTTTGACACTCACGTAACATCTTCATAGACAAACTAATGAAGTACACACTAGATTAGTGAACAGAGAGGTGGACTGAAAAACTGGCTGAACTGCCAGGTTCAAAGGGTTGTGATCAACAGCACAATGTCGAGCAGGAGGCCAGTCAGTAGGGGGATGCCCAGGGGTCAACACTGTGGACAATACTATACAACATCTTTATTAATAACCTGGATGGTGGGGCAGAGCACACCTTCAGCACAGATCATACAAAACTGAGAGGAGTAACTCACACACCAAATGGTTGTGCCGCCATTCAGAGGGACTCGGACAGGCTGGAGAAATGGTCTAACAGAAACCTCATGAAATTCAACAAAGGTTTGCCAAGTTCTGCCCCTGTGGAGGAATAACCCCAGGCACCAGGATGGCCTGGGAGTGACTGGCTGGAAAGGAGCTTTGTAGAGAAGGACCTGGGGGTCCTGATGGACAACAGGTTAACCATGAGCTAGAAATGCGCCTTCATGGCAAAGGCGGTCAAGGGCCTCCTAAGCTGCATTAGGCCAAGCATTGCCAGCAGGTTGAGGGAGGTGATCCTTCCCTTTTGCTCAGCTCTGGTGACACACATCTGGAGTACTGGATTCAGTGATGGGCTCCCCCCAATACGAGGGAGACACGGACATAGTGGAGCTACTGTGATGGGCTACTAAGATGATTGGGGATTTGGAGCATCTATCATACGAGGAGAAGCTGAGAGAGATGGAACTGTTCAGCCTGAAGGAGGGAAGACTCAGGTGGATACTGTCACTGCGACTAGAAGACCTCCAGATTTCCCTTCCAAACTCAGCTATTCCGTGTTTCTGTGATTCTGTGTGACTATGTTTGCATATGACATTGGCTATACACAGCTATGTTTGCGTATGGCGTATGTCTCTGTACAGCATAGTATACTCAGCAGTGGAAATACTGTGTCTAGTTATGGTGTTCATATTTTAAAGGATATTGTAGAAGGCTACCCAGTATGATTGTGAGGGACATTCATGCCCAGAAGGATGGGCATGTTAATAATTTCTCTGTGATGAGCTGACTGTATGTAACTACAGGTCTTTGCTATACTGTGCTTCATCAAAGGACCCTAGATAAAGGAGATATGCCAGATGTCCCCAAAACAAGAGTGGTATGTGGACATTAGTCATATGTAGATTTACAACACACAGATGGCTTCAGTGTCTGGATGTTGTTGTCTCGCGAGCTGTCAGTATAAGGGAGCTCAGCCAGATTTTGTCATTCTTCCTCCTCCCCACTAACCCCAGGAGGTGTTTCACAGTCAGGAACAGACTGAGGGCCAGCACGCTCTGGTCCTGCCTGCTGATGCAGTGTTTTGCAAAAAAAGGTGCTGTAGAGATTTTCCATAATTTCCAAATGTCTTACTCCATAGTGTTCCCTAGAGGCCAAACCTGCCCAGTTTATGTTACCAGAGCAGTAAAATGATGTTTACATTCAACAGTCTTTCCTCCTGCCTGCAATTTCCATGCAAAGTCTTGGATGATGCCAGAGATCAAAGAAACTAAGGAACCACCCTCCCTGCTAAGAGCTCTAACAGGCTCACAGTCTTTCTGGGACAGGCAGAGGGGACAGAAATACTCCTGTTCTGGTAAGTTATAACTGGTTCCATGTGAATTCAGATGGAACAATACCAACGTCTTAATCATAAGGAACACTTTAAACCACTGTTAAATCAGTGATATAAAGTTATAGATGCACACATTGCATCCAGATACTGAAACTGTCATTCTTGATTCAGTGTATTATACATCGAATGTATAAGGCTGATGTAGTCTCAGCCAAGAAGATACAGCTGTGTACATCTGAGATCTGAATTCAAGCCCTTGTGGTCCAGAGGAAATAGCCCTACTCTCCTAATATGAGAGAGATCTCCAAATTAGCAGTGCTACCAGAGAGGGCTAAGCTAGTAGACTTTGCGAGCATGGGGGTGAGCTGAGTAGATCTCACCAATCTGCTAGATCAGGGCGGGATATTTGTGATCAGTACATTACCAGCATGATGACTCTTTTCGCTACTTGTGCACAGCACAAAAATAGACTGTAGCTCTTGCATTTGTCCTTGCAGTTGTTCAGTATCAGGTGAGTGTTCCCACTGTCTGATTTCTGATACCCAATCTTAGAGACTGGTCTCTCTCCCATTATACAGCATTCATACAGGATTATTCTGGTACAGAAAGGTCAAAGGTTTTTACAACCTCTTGTAGATTCCTGAATACACTGGCAACGTAGGTTACGGATGATTTTCCTGAACTCTTCTTCTAAAATTAGTAACTTAAATTTTAACCTACATCTTATTTTGATGCTTGAAGAACCTATTACATGCCAGTCCACAAGAAAAAGGATATCCTCAGAAAGAGCAGCTTCTCTCCAAGAAGTTGGGAAACCTAAAAACTACCAGTAGCTCTATTTGTGGGGAAATGAACAAAAAGATCTGTAGATTTGGCTGAACTATAAAACTGCTAAGAATTCTTTTTAAAGGGTCTTAAGTAACTTTTGTCTTATTAAGAATTCTTTTGAAAGTTCTTAAATAAATTTTTCAGTGATTAAGCCAGCTCCAGAAATGACATAATGCTCTTGTTAGTTTCGTCAATCTACTTCTTCATTTTGCTGTAAAGGAGCATAATTTGGTGCACACTGCTTCAGAGACTTAAATTACATTCCTGATTATTTTTAAGTAAGTTTTAAATCAGTTTACCAAGTATTGCACAGTAGAGAACAGTGATGTCAAAAAAAACTTTCTCTGCTTGAGATATGATCTGCCTCTTGATGATTAAATTTTATTTTATCTGGCACACTTCGGAAAACAATTTCTTCACTGCTAAGATTTAAGAAAACATAGAAAAGCTCCTGTACCTGGATCACAATCTTCCTGTTGAAAATAGGAGTTTGTCCCTGACAGTCTAAGAGTCACTAAAAAGATGGAGATATTTTCACATGTTTCTGAAGAGCACATGGCTTTCAGTTTGAGACGTGTATTTTTCTGTAGCTCTCTGGACAGGGCCAGGTGATATTTTTTTGTGGAAACTCATCCCTTCACCAGGTCACCAAATGGAAAGCAGAACAGATGCTTTTATGAAGCAGAAAGATTAATCTTAAGCATGGCTTTTTTAAGGACTGGAACAGTCCATTGGATGGCTGTGACCTGACAAGGTGTGAGGTCTCTGACTTCCTCCAATTCCTTTCAGCAATTGAAATCAATTGCTGGACTGACAAAATGTACCATTCCTGCCCTGATTCCATCATCATTACTTACACTTAGTTACATTTTACTATTGAAATCCTCCACAAGTGAGTGCAGGGAAAGTTCCTACTCATTGTAAGTGCTGGGAGCTGTAACTAGTATCTAAACAATAAATTTATATCAATATCATCATCAAATACTCTATAGGATGCTTCCACAGAGAAAGTAAAATGTCTGTGTATTTCTCTTTAAGAATGCAATAAGAATACAAAATCAAATCCCACACACCTTTTTTCATATCTAAATAAAAGTTCTTTAGCCTTTTTCATCGCCAGTCTTAAATTAAAGACAAGGATGGAAAACTCTTAGATCTTTTTGGGATGGAGACAAGTCAGAATGACTTCTAGAAGATAAGCTAGTCCAAGAGACTACTCTGCCAATTTATTCTGCCAGAAGTCTGGAGTAGACCACCAAAAGTTGATAAAGGTCACACTTTATTTGAACACAGAAAAATCAAATGCCCTGAAAGAGACTGTTAAGGAAATTGAATAGTCATGGGGTAGTAGAGTGCAGTCATAAATTGGTCTCTGTCTACGGAGACAGACAAAAATAGAAATAGGTGGCTAATTGCCAAGATTGGTGACTGACAGCATGATAGCAGACAAAATTCAGTCTTGGCAAAGGACACATCATTGGACTGTGTAAACTGAAAAGTTCATGCATATTACAAGGTTCTGGATGAACTGATTAGCTCTAGCTATAAATATGTATATAGTTATATACATATACACGCATACACACACTCCTATATTTTAACTTCCTACCCATCACAGTACTCTGTAGTTTTCATGATGCTGTTGCCCTACCCAAAGATCAATATTAATTCTGAATGGTGTTATCGTCTTGTCTCTGTTTCTCATTCCTATAAAGTCCTTCATTCTTCTAGTAGGGAGAAGCCTCAGACCCATTGATAATTACTTCTCCCCTGAATGCCAGGGCATGAGGGGAATATGACAGTCATCCAAAGCTGAACATACACATTTGCCTATCTTTTCCGCAGGTTTATTAAATAAGTATCATAGAAATAGTGCGTAACTTTTTTTTCATAGTTCTCCACTTCCATTAACTGGAAATACAAAATTTTTGTGAATTTGGCTTTGTCCTTCATAGAATTTTAATGTCCATTAACATGAAAACAAAATGCACTGGACATTATCCCTCTTCCTTGATGTAACTCCCATGAACACATTGGAGCTACATGAAGAATCATTTTGTCTTCTTCTATCTTCTTAGAAATACATGTCAACACTTCTATTCTATTCTATTCTATTCTATTCTATTCTATTCTATTCTATTCTATTCTGTTCTGTTCTGTTCTGTTCTGTTCTATTCTATGTTATAAATAGTGCAAAACTATCTCTCTGTTGTATTCACAAATGTGGAAACAACCACAGTTTGTACTGTTCAGGGAAATCTCAATGTGATTGTGTCAGATATTTGAGATAAGACCATATCAAGATGATGTTGAAGGACTCTTTTTCTCTGACCTAAATAACAGACTTAGGAGGAAAAATGTGAACTGAATGATATAAAACAAGTACTTCAGAAATGCCCCTTGGAAGACAGATGCTGTAGCCCTAATATTAAGAAAATTTAGCTAATTCATTCACTTTTCGTGTTTGCTGAGGTCACTCACCCTCTGCTTGAACTACTTGGCTGTGTGGCTTTACAAGTCAGCTTGTTTGTCAGTTCAGGAGGAAAAAGTATCTTTTAAAGCTACCAAAGCAACCAACTCTGAATTGCAGAACATTGTCTAGGTAAGACAGATGATAGTCTTTATTTATATTCTTTCTATTTTTATAAAATAACATATCTTCTAAAATGTGGAGCTATTTTCTCTCATTAATTATGTGTAATTTTAAATTTATTTTAACTAACATAAAAAAGAAGACAAGTGAGACTGTTGGCACAACCAAAAGCAGGGTCCAGAATATCCAAATATATACTCTGTGGAAGGAGTAGGACTGCAATTTGCATTAACTAAACATGCATCTATGGCTGCCTTGTCAACTAGTCTTGATCATCCCTCTCCTGGCTCACACTGTGTGAATACTGCTCTTTTCAGCCCCGTGCCTCTTCCCAGCTCATCACTTTTGCTGCACAGCCCCTCCACCAACACACCCGTGCCCTCTCCCCCTGCCCCAGGTGTTTCCTGGTCCCTCTACCATCTTAGGGTTCTTATTCAAGTCCTGTCTTCTTGTCCCATCCCTTCGCTCAGCCAGATCTGAATGCCTCCCCCCTCCAACATGTTAAATCTTCCCCCTAGTCCTTTTTCTTCCCTTCTTCCCACAGCTGAAAAACTCACTTTTACCCTTTTCCCACCTCACTCATTCACCTGAGCTGCCCTTGCCCCACAGCATCTTTGGGTCTGAGCTGACAATTGAAATCCATCTTCCAACTGATTTTTTATCTCCATTTCTTCCTAATCTCTCTTTCCGTTCATGATCCCAGCCCCCCTTGTCCTCTGCTTCTCTTTCCTTTTCCATTCTTTCTAGTCTCCATGTGACAATCTTTCCTCTCTTTCCCAGCCTAACTTCTATTCCTTCTGCTAACCTCTGGCCTTAAAAAGATATCCTTACCCTGAAATCTTCCCAGGGAGTTTCAGTGTGAAGGGGAACCTGAAGATGTGTAGTCCATTAAAATCTGGTGGAGAGAAGAGATAAAGGAAACAAACCAACAAGCATGCTGAAAAGATGTTCAGTTTGCATATATTTTTTAATCAATTTTGAATTACATTTCTGTTGAAAGGGAAAATGTGCCATAAAATGGAGCAAAGTTTATAACTTCAGGATGTGGGAAAGTCTGACACCAATTAACCATGTCTAAGTCTGGCTAGGATGAATGATCGTCTTCGCCTAAAGGAACAATTTGCCATCTTGTGGTACAAAAGTCATAGGCAGTAAATGGGAGAAGACAGTTTATCTAAGGACTGTTTGCTTTTTCTTAAATATGTATGAAGCTTTATATTGTTCTTCATGGTACATGTTCTTTCCTTTTCAGAGCATAAGTGTGAAAAACTGAAGCAAATCTGTGGTATAATGCTGGAGCAGCACAGAGTGGTGGTGTGATGGCAACAGCAGGAAGCTCCAGCAGCCAGTGCTGCTTGAACGGAGCAGAAGTAGAGGGCAGAACAAGAAATAGCGCACCGAGGTCTCGTGGGTGCCTTAAGAAAGCAGCCTTTCCTCTAAAAACTGCTCACTTTATTTGGATGCCAAATGTGGGTACACCACTATTTTGGGTCACACATCAGACAAGCCCTACTCAGACATTCCTCCTCACAGTCCTGAAGCATTGCCAGGACTGTAGCCTGTCTCCTGCCATACTCCAGAGCATAGGGGACAAGATACCAACCCAAAAGTCTTGACTTCTTCACTGTCTGCAAGGGAGTTTGAATCTGGTCCTGGGACAGCATTTTGATGAAGTGATAAAGGTGAGGAACACATTTCATTGAGTTCTCTTTCCGTATCACCTGGTACTCACACATACCACAAGGTTGGGGCATGGAAGATGTTTCTCTTTGTCAAACTCATAGAATCTCCATCATCAGAACAAAAGAGATTTTTCTGCACAGTGAGGGGCAGCTATCAAAAGCAGAAGCAGCTGTGGCTCTGCATAGAGGATTTATTAGCAAATTAGTGGGGTTAGGATCACAGAATAAAAGGCTGGAAAGGACCTCAGAAGGCCTCTGGTTCAACCTCCTGTTCACAGCAGGGTCAGCTTCAGGTTGAACCAGGCTGCTCAGAGCTTCATCCAGCCAGGGCTTGAAAACCTCAACATGTGGAGATTGCACAGCCTCCTTGAGCAATCTGCTCCGTGGCTTCACTTATTGTGCATACAGGTCTCTTTACTGGAGCACCTTGAGAAGAAACCTTTTTTATCTATGCAGTAGGGAGATCAGCCACCAAGTGATGATAGTCTCACATGAGAACATATAAAACCAGAACGATGACTCTTGGTTTGGATGTGATCTGCACTTTTGCCATCTGGCATCATGCTGAACACCAGCACTTTTCATGCATCTAAATAATTCCCCACTCCAGGCAGCAAGCACATATCTCCAGCTAAACCAAAGAAGAATAGCATTAAATATTATAAAGTGCAAACTTGAACAGAAAATATTCTGAGTTTCAGTGCCTTCCACATTCTTCTGCCATATCTCTGGGTTTGAGTTTTTAAATGATGGGTGACTTCTGAACCTTCCCCTTCTACCCTATCCAGGCACAATAAAAGATAATGAAGGTCAGTTATGTATGTTTTTGAGAAGTCTAGGAGGAAAAGAGACTGAAATAACAGAGCAATAGGCATGAAAATGATGTTGAGGGCTGCTAGGAAAATTGTTTTTGACAGGATCCTGGGAAAATCTAGTTTGGAAGGGGCCTCTGGTTGTTGTCTGGTCCAGCCCCCTGGTCAGGACTCTCTTCAGAGTTAGATAAGGTTGTTCAGGGCAACCTTGTAAGGACATTGAAATTCTCGGAGTTTTCAGCAAGGTTTTGACAGGGGTGATATTTGTCCAATGCTTCAAGTAGAGAGGGACAGCTGTTACTGTCATTGATTTCAGTGGTGCTGTGTGGTAAGTAAAGGAACATCCTGGAGTAAATGGGGGCAGGGGGTAGGAATGGAGAGATACACCCTCAGCATCTACACACTGGGAGAAGCCCAGAATCAAAGGCTGCCTTCTTATCTGCGTGAGGGCATGTACAGACGTAGTGTTAGGACAGGCTAGAAAAAGTCAGGGGACCAAAAGACTCTGTTATGTGATGAAGCAAACAACTGAAGGTCCCAACAGACTGTGCTTCCTCTGGACATCCATATCATTGCCTTGAAGGTGCTCAGACTTAGTGTTTTAGGAACAGGAATGATTGCTGTGTCTGTGCAGAACTCAGTTTCACCTCTTTACCATGGAAGACATGGTAAATGAGAACCAACTTGTTTGATCCAAAGTTTGGCAACCTGCACATGGCACAGTTTGGCTGCAAAAAGCAGAGGAGAGGAAGAGCCCCAATGTCAGACTCCTCAGAGGGAGACAGCTTGTCCTCTGTCCTTGCCCAAGAAGCATCCTGCTCTAGAAGCCACTGCTGAGCATCTTGTGGATCTCTGAATCCCCATGGAAAACACCTCATGCTCTGAATGACCTTTCCATGGCTCTGGGGAGCCCATGACTCTGTCATGAGGAGACAGCCTGGTCTGTGCATGCACAACACATGGCAGGGTTATGTGAAATCAAAAGGATATTTAGGCAACACACCTTGGACAAGAGCTTTTCACAGCAGCATCTGCTATAAACCTGAGGTGTTATTTTCATAGAGACCCAAAGAAATATAACTGACCTAGCCATCATCTGATGTGGTATGATGTACCATGACATGGGGATATGCTAGAATGTGTGGGACAATTCCTACAGCAGTCAGCCCTCATCTCCATTCACATACCTGTTTCCTTTAATTTCTTGCTTTTACCTCTTCTGTAATTTTTGTCTTCAAATAATTTGAATCTAATTAAACTCAATTATGCCCATAGTAAAAGGGTTATTTCTTCAAGCTGATCCTTTCTGGCTCCACTTCAGATCTTACAGTGATTGTACATTCACCCATTCATCCACTATACTTCCAAACAAGTTAGTTTTAACAAACAAAAAAACCTCCATAAATTCGCTTAAAACACATTAATTAAGGTAGAGCAATTGGAAAATACTGGGGTATTTTCTGTACCACATTTGTTTATTCACCTTAGTGACATCTCATCAGCTCAAAATGCACTAACAGCAAGAAGAAAAAAAGAAGTTAGATGTTTGCTGGAACTGTTTGGGGTTTATTCTGTTGTAATAATTTTTGGTACTGAGGACAGGAAGTATAAATCGGTAGCAGTTGCAAAGATAACTGCACTAAACAATGTAATTGAATGATATAATAGTAATAATGCTAAATGATGCCAAAGTAATTCGCTGATGTAGAACAGACACAAATTTAAAGGCAAGATATAAATAGCATTGGAGGAACTGGACATGTACAGGGGAGTAAATAATCAAATGTAATATAGCAGGTGTCTGAAAACTGAATATGCATAAAACAGAGCAGGTAAAATAGAGTGTGAGTACTAATCAAGGATTAATTCTCATGTTTGAGGTTTTCCAGAGGAGGTGAGCGAAGGCAGCAGGGAGAGAGAGCTCTGTGCTTGGGTAGAACTGAGGGATCCCCTCTTTCACGGTGATAAAGGAAAGCCATAACCAGGTGGTGCTATGGCAGTGAACCTGCAGTCTCTGCACAAAGAATACAGGTTGGCTAGAAAAAGATGAAATGAAACAACTATTATCTAATTATGTCTGATGAACCAACAATGTTAACTTTCTCCTTCCATCTACTGTTAAGGATTTGCTATCTTTCTTCCCAAATATTTGCCATTAAGTGAATTTTTGTGGCCATCTTCACCACTTCTGATAAGGAGAATATCCATACCCACATCCATATCCATCCATTTATATATGTATCTGACATGTATACTTTCTTCAGCTTAGGTAGAACTACCCTTTTGAAATCTGGGAGGGTCATAGAGATTAGATTCATTTTAATGGCAGGACCAGAGTACTCTTTACATTTTAGATACTGCTGATAGAATAATTCACTAAAAAAACCCAAACCAACTCAAGCTGTTTTTTTTTTTTTGTGATGGCATATTATTCACAAATTTCAACCTATGGAAGGCTTTTTCTTTTTTTTTAAAATGCTTCACAGTGACTACTTGCTACCTGCTGATTGTGATTTGCTCTTTGAATTGCACAGAATCTCTGCTTAAGATTGGTGACCGGCATTTTTTAAAGATGAGACTAGTGCATGAAAAATAGTGAATTACTTCCAGCCCTCTCTCAGTGTAAATAATTGTCCATGCTAATCTTCATGAAATGTTGAGTAGTCACGTAAACATTTATAAATTAATTGGTGGTCAGAAAAAAATTATTATCACACCATGAAAAAATATGCACAGAACTCAGTATGCTCAATTAAGAGAGTATTAGAACAATGGTGTTTGCACTGTCTGGTTAGCTCCAAAACCCAAAAATGGAAAACTGTATTTCCAAACTTAAGTTTTCCATCATGATCTTTCTTTCATTGATATCCAGTCATTGGGTGCCCTTTAAATTTCAATGTCACATTTTGACAAGAAAATGCAAGGAAGGCATGCTTTGCAACTGCTTTTTGCAAGCAAATGGTGTAAAAAAATGTTCTATAGTTTTGCCCAGCGTTAGAAATGCTTTGTCAAAACACTGCTTCAGTCAAATCTAAGGTTTTATTTTAAGGTAACACTGAAATATTTAAGCAAACAAGTAGGCTGCTGTTCTAGGAAATGCATTTTCTGGTTTGCAGAGCTGTGCAACCGAATGAGTATTTCTCATTATCCCTGATTTATTCATTGCAGTTAGTTATTAGCCAGCTCTATTGAATTTCCTAGCAGGATGCCATTCTATTTTAAAGGCATATGTGTGTTATAGCAACCCTTAATTTATTGGTCTTTTACAATATAAAAGCCCTATTTGTTGTTGGTTAACAAAGCTGTAATCATGCTAAACTTTGTCATTTTATTGGCTTTCATTGAATGCCTTGTGAGTAACATCTTTAATGTTATCATTAACCTTATTAGTCAATCAGACCAACCTATAGCTTGGAATAGTCTTCTCAAATTTTAAGAGATGCCTTTCTTATTTCACTTCTACGAACAAAGATGACTATAGCACCAGTGCTGTTTGTGGTTTTGCATGTAAAATTGCTCTGCTGAAAACTCTGTGAATAGCTGGGAATTCAGAGGTTTAAAACACATTTTTTAGTGTTTTGAGGAATGAAAGCTATATCTGAGTTTTATCAAAATGTCTTGATTTCCTACCACATTTCCTTTTAGCTACAGCTAAAAACAACTCATAGTGAATAATTTAAGAAAATGCGGTTCTCATTTAATCTCATTTAAAATATCCTTGGGATGTCCAAGGGCCAGAAAAGCAGATTAAAAATTATTTTACAGATCATATGAGATATCGCTTATTAAAGCACAGATTAATTACTTCTCTGTTGATAAATTACTTCTGACTCGTGTAATTAAAGCAGAAGATTCAATCATTAACTTCAATCAGGGTGAAAGTACACTTAAAAAGAACAAATTGTAATGCACAAAGGGTAATAGCCTAATGGTAGACTGCATTTTTTATATTTTAAAATATGTTTTACTGGAAAAAGTTTGTAAAAAAAGTCATTGTATTTATCTGATTTTTCATACTTGTAAATCCATAAATCACTAAAACAACATGAAAGGAAAAAAAAATGCTTGCAACATAGATAAAAAGAAGCTTTGGAGGAAGAACTATTTGAAATTGTAATCATGGTATGGTACATATGTGTAGCACACATCTATGATGTCCCATAGATGCAAACAGACTGGTATCTGACATTGCTAGTTATTGTACAAACATGCAGAAAAAGGCAGTCTCTGACTCAAAGAAAGGTTTGTGACATTAATAACTACATCTCTGTATGATTGCATCACACTGCAAGGAGAAAAATGCTATACTACCTCAGAGAAAGGCCAATGCCTCTTAGCCTGGTTAAATTCCTCGCTAATGCAAAAATGCAGTGATTTTCAGTGAAATGGCTGCCTTGGAGTATCTCACTCACTGACAAATCCACTTCGAAGTGGCTTGTAAGAACCAACTCTGTGTCCCTTCCAACCCAGATTTCAATGGTGTTACTACATTTCTGTAGAATATTAGTTATCATCTGGATATTGTGCCATTGACTACTACCAGATTTATTACTATTCAACTCAGTAGTCCAGATGAGTTTCAACCCACCCAAGAGTCTGCTTCTCCAGTGTACACTTAATTAGCTTCTAGATTATACTCAAAGTATATTATATTTTATTATATCAAGTTCTAAATGTCTCCAAGGATGGAAACTCTACACCCTTCCTGGGAAACATCTGACAGTGTTTGACCACCCTCATTGCAAAGATTTTTTTTCCCTTGTACCTAACTGGAATTTCTCTTGTCACAACCTGTTTCTGTTGTCTCTCCTCCTTCATGCTGAGGAGCCTTCTCTGCACCTTCCCATCAGGTGGTTGAAGACAGCAATAAAATCTCTCTAGAGACTTCTCAAGGCTAAACAAATCCACTTCTTTCAGCCTCTCCTAATATATGATGACCTTCAGTGCCTTGATCACCTTGATGGCCTCTGCTGGACTCACTCCAGTATGTCTGTGTCTTTCTTGTGCACATTACTCCAGATGTGGTCTCACAGTCACAAAACTGAGAGGAATAATCCCTTAGTAGTAACTCCACCCTGTTGCTGCCCTACCGTTGTCTGTCCCTCTCCTTCTCAAAAAGTGCTGATGCACACGGGGTCTGGGAATAGGTTTTGGCTGTGAAGACTTACACAAAAAAGGTGTCAGATATCTCAGCTATCTCCATATCATCCTTTACTAAGTCATTTTTATAGCCTGTCCTTTTTTTCCAATTCTCATATTATTTTAATTTTATTTTTCTTTTATTTCATGAAGAAGGTCTTCTGTCAAATTTTCTGGGTTGCTCCTGCTCTCTCAGTAAGGTATTATTTATTTATTTGTTTAAAATCACCCAACTCTTCTGGGCACCATTCCTCTGAAGGCAGCTTCCCAAGAGATTCTGTCTAGCAAAGACTTAGACAAGTCAAGGTCTGTTTTAAGGAAGGCGGAGTCCTACCTCTCCTGCTTATCTTCACAGCTTTCCTCCACATCCTGAACTCAGTCACACCATGGTCACTACAGCCCAAATTGCTGTCTGTGACTACACTGCTCAACAGTTATCCCTTGCTTATGAGCAGTGGTCAAGTAGAGCATTACTCCTGACTGCCTCCTCTAGCATTTGCATCATGAAAAGCATAGCAACATCCTGGACTGCTTGCAAAACGCTGCGTTGCCATCCAGGTAGATGACTGGATTGTTGAAATCCACCCTAAGGACCAGAGCCTGCAATTGGGAAACTTCTCCGAGTGGTTTGTGGAAAAGCTTCATCCATTTCATCCTTTACATCAGACACTCTGCAATAGACCCCCAACAGATTGTCCCCAGTATTTCTTTGCCTTCTCTTCTTGACCCTCAGGCTCTCAACAGGGAAAGGAGGAATTTGTGTCTCCTTTGTTGATGTCTGTTACAGAGAAAGGGAGATAAATCTGAAGGACCAGTGGTCAGGCCTGATAGATATTTATTCTGTGAGAGTTTTGATGTGTTTGAGAGTTGTTTTCCTATTAAATTAGGAATAGTATATATATAAAGGAGGCTTATAAGAAAGATGGGGACAGACCTTTTAGTAGGACCTGTTGCGACAGGACAAAGGGTAATGGTTTTAAACTAAAAGAGGGTAGATTTAGACTAGATATAAGGAAGAAATTTTTTACAATGAGGGCGGTGAAACACTGGAACAGGTTGCCCAGAGAGGTGGTAGATGCTCCATCCATGGGAACACTCAAGGTCAGGTTGGACGGGGCTCTGAGCAACCTGATCTAGTTGAAGATGTCCCTGCTCACTGCAGGGGGGTTGGACTAGATGACCTTTAAAGGTCCCTTCCAACCCAAACCATTCTATGATTCTGTGATAAAGTGGAAAAAGGTTCTGACTGTAATGGTGTTTTGAAGTCTAAGCCTAACTATTCCTAAAAGTGTCTGGAGTAAGATAACACTTTTGGAAAGCAAAAGCTGGAGCCTGGGCACTAAGGGTAGAAGAATTCATCTGTCAAGCCAATGGGAAAGCTGTTAAAAGATCTCCTGTGGGCTGAGAGACAGAAGATGCTGGAAACTGATTTGATTATCAGTGCTACCAGCATTCTCGCCGAGAACTGGAACATCAGTGTGGGTAACAGCTGGCAGCGAGGCCAGGTCACCCAGGAACCTCTAGCGTGAGTGTCTGGTGAAAGGAGGTCAGACCAGAGGTGACTTGCTTGAGTCCTTGCTGCTCCCCAAGGATTAACAATCCCAGTGAGTGAATTACATGCTACTGCAGGAGAAAAAAAGCAGTTGCTCAAGTTATAATCTCCGTTGTCTATACAATGAGTGCAGTTTATGATAGATGTCTAACTTTTAAAAGCCCAAATGAGGTGAAATGAATGCCACCTATAAAGGTGAAGTACTTGCCAAAGATCATAGAGAAAACAGGAAATAAAAAGCAACACATTAGTCTAACATAACCTATAATACAGGGGGTGATTGGGATACAGAGCTAAGTACAGCTCTGGCTTCATTTATGGAAATGAAGTTGCATCCACTTACATTAGAACAGATTATAGCTCCCACTGTCTCGATTAAACAGCCCCCAGGTCTCACATACCTAATGTGTCCAAAGTTCAGATTCACTCAGCCTTTCCTGACATTTGAAATAGCAATTTGAGGCTTCAATTCTTTCTGTCTTTCTTCATTCACAATTGCTAAATTCTAATTATATTTTTTATTCAAGCAGCAGGTCAGTGACTCTATTAAGCCTGAAGGATTTTTCCTTTTTTTTTTTTCAAGGAGGGAGTAAAGAGATCTCAAAAAAGCTTAAAACTTCTGATTAAAGATATCAGAAGAAATGTGTGTTGCTTAAATCTACATCTCAGCCTGTTATTGGTACCATAATCATCAGATATTTTATTCAGGTAGACCTTTTCTATGTGCCTGTTGCTACTCAGAGTCATAGGATGACAGGACCACATGATCACAGGATAATTCAGGCTGGAAGGGACCTCAGGAGGTCTCTAGTCCAACCTCCTGCTCACAACAGGGTCAGCTCTGAGGTCAGACCACGCTGCTCCGGGTTTCATCCAGCTGGGGCTTGAAAACCTCCAAAGATGAAGAGTGCAAAACCTGTGCCTCTGCCTGACTGTCCTCTTGGGGAAAAAGTTTCTCTTTATATTGAGAGTGAACCTCTCCTGCTTCAGTTAATGCTCATTGTCCCTTGTCCTCCCACCTGCACGGCTGTGATGAGCCCAGCTACATATCCTTGATGGCCTCCACATAGGCACCGGTAGCTGCTGTTAGGTTCCCCCCAAATCCATCTCTGCTCCAAGCTATGCAAGTCCAGCTCCCCCAGCCTCTCCTCAGAGGGCGACTGCTCCAGCCTCCACCATCTTTATGTCCCAGTAGGAAAATAAAAAGAAGAAAGACCTGAAGAAAAAACCACTATTTTTTCTCTAGCTTTTCTTGCAGTGTGTATTTTTCTTTTGGTCAGCTTGCCTATCTGGTTTCTTACCCATCCAGTTACCCATTCAGCCTGACTGTGGTGTTCAAACATGGATGCTAGAACATTGTGGGAGACAGTATCAAAAATCTTGCCAAAGTGAAGATGAATGGCATCCCCTGCTCTCTCCTTGTTCACAAATCCAGCCATGTTATTGTAGAAGGCAATCAGGTCGGTCAGACATGATTTATTGTGGCAAACCCATGCTGACTGTTCCCAGTCACCTTCCTCTCCTCTCTGTTCTCAGAAATGTGCTCCAAGGGGAGAGAAATTTGTGCTTAGGGAAAAATGCAGAGCTGGAGAATGCAAGAAGTCATACCTACCCTTGTATGCATTCCCAGTTTCCAGCACGCTTCAGGTTAGATGCTTCCTGAATCAAAATGTCTATCTTTGTATTAATGAACTTTAAAGTATGCTTTCGCCCAATAATGCCCCTAGTAACTTTTTGCAACCAACAGGTAGCATCTCCAACAACCTATGACAGCGAGTGTCACACTTTAATTTCATGCTCTGTGAAGATGTAGATGCCTCATCTTTGGGGTTGACAGACTTCTGATCATCAGTCTCTTTATATTCAGTGGAGAGAAGTCGGTTCCTAAGTCGGAGGAGTAGGAGGAACAGGTAGTTGTTTTTTTTTTGCCAACAGACTAATTTATTTTAAACTGCTTGCTTGGGAAAGTAAATAAAAATCTCATTTTTTGAGATGGAGAGAACACGGGATTGAGGACTTGTATAGAATGAAAAAGCAGTTCCTTCCCCTGCCCAGTGACTCTTGTCTGGATTCATCAACATACTCAGCAATCATAATAATTTTAATTTCCATTTAGTTTTTCTTCGGTGTAGAAACACTTCATTATAATTATTTCGCTTATACATACAGTTTGCCCAGGAAAGGTCAGGGAGTTGGAAGTGCAGACTGAATGTCTGGCTAAGCACAATAAATGCAGTTACTGAGCAGGTTCCATGAGATCCCCGAATCACACTGTTAGATAATCTCTCTTCTTACAATTACTCAGATGCATCTTCTTTGTTGTAGGATACTTCCTTTCCAAGGACTTTACAAATACTAAATGCAACCTTCTGCATTCAGCTCCTGCCATTCAAGATGAGATCCATAATTTGATCATAGCCACTTACTACACAGTTATTAGTATAATCTGGACTAGGGCTAACATGCAGAATTTCACTTGAGACAACAGCAGCTTTAGTCACATACCCTTAGGCTGTGCTTCAGAGCATACACCACAGCCAATTTCTGTGTGTACATTACAATAACTACCTTGAATAACCATTAATTTACACACAGCTGTCAACTTCATTTTTCCCACTGCAGGAAGGTGTGACATACTGAAGACTGAATAATTTTTGATATCGTAAGGAGTGGATGAGCGCTTTAATGTGTTCATATTTTATACTTAGCTTTGTTTACACCTAGGCCCAGTGCTTTGAAATTTGCATGGGAGTGAACAGTATTGCTGCTTCACTGGTGACCCTGGTCACTGCCATAAACATTTCTGGGAATGGTCCAGCTCCTGTAGCTGTTCAGTATTCATGCTGAGACTTTATTTGTGATTAAACACACCCTCTTTCAAGTTAGATCCCCAAAAAGCTGTTTCTGAAGGCAGAATGCATCTAATATTTGTACTTCATGGAAAAATATGATGTATTGCTGTCAAAATAAAAATATTTATATAGGCATTCAATGATAACATCTATTCAGGCAGGTGTGTGTGTATGTCTGTAATATGGCTGGATTTCATACATATAAATGGATAGTTCAAGCAGTACTGCATTCTTTTTAAAAAGAATACTTTTTTATGTAGAAAGAAGGTATGTACATATGAATAAGTATCTTTTAAATATTTAAATAGAAAATATCCTGCTGCTGTTTTATTAGAAAAATCAGCAGCTAATCTTGAAGCATCTCATCTGAAATATCTGGACAGGGTACACTTGCAAACATGAGGTTATAATTTCTAATTATAGAGTGCAGCCAGCAATAACAAAATTTAAGGAAAATATTGCAGTTTAAGTAGACGTTACAGATACATTTAATATAAACTCCTATTACTTTGTAATATGTAGTTTCTTTATATAAGAATACAAAAGATAATATACTTGTGGGAAACTGAATGAATGTAAACCAACTATACCTCTTTGAGGAAAGCATTCAACCGAGAAGAAAAAATTAATGAACCTGGTGGCTGATGTACCAAATAAGTGACACCTGGAAGAGGTCATTGCCTATAACTCAATACCCTTCAAAATACTTTTGTACTTAAGTGCTACTTTTTCTTGTGAATTTTCAAATATCATTAACCTACAGGAGACTGCAAAAATGTTTGTGACAGGGATGTTATTTTTAAAACAGAACTTGGAAAAAATTATAATATCACAATACTGTTGGTGTAGAAACTTTAAACTCTTAACTGCAGAGTCATGGAAGAAGATTACATTACAGTTCTACTACCCTGAGTAGTAAGTTGAATGAAGTTTCTATCCTGCTTTGAGTGAAGGGAATAATAAAATCGCACTTGACTTCCTTGGGGACAGGATCAGGCCCTGTCATGCTAAGGATGATAAATCAAAATAATATATCAGCAGCAGATGGTTGCAACAGATGATTGAATAAGCACTATGTTTAATTTTTATGAAATAACTTTTTTTTAAATGTACAACTTGTCAAGAAATTAAATCTGACTCAGATGAATTCTAAAATGTGCTATATTTTCATAATGCTATGTAGGGGGCAATTTTACTTGCCAAATTATCTCTATAGCAATAATATTAGACAACAGTAATATAATATATATACTTACTCATTCAAATTCAGAAAAAAAATAATGTTGCTGTGTGTAAGAAGAATGCAGCAGAAATAAGGAAAGAAAGGACAAAGAGACAGTAGGAAGAGTTTAAAAAAAAAATAGACAGTCTCCCTCTGGGACGCTTTACTCACACTACAAAGGCATTTAGGTACCTATTCCCTGTGAAACTGGGGGAGTTTGGCTTCTAAAAATGGTGAAGCACCTACATACCTCTGTGGATATATCTCCCGCACACAGCTGAGTAGGGTGTTATATATAACATAGCACTGAAACGTAATGGATGTTTTGACTGATCCTGTCAACACACATTAAAGACAGTAACAATTGCATGCATCCCTATGGCTACTACATACGTGGCTGGGATTTCCCAGCTCGATAGAAGCATGAAGCACTCTGAGTGCACAGGCAGGGAGCCTGATCTGTCCTGGAGGCATACAACAACTGCTCATTGAGCAGAAAAATAATCTGTGCATCTACAGCTATCTACCAGACATCCAACAGCTCCAGCCAGGTGTGTCCCAGCTGTTCTGGATGGGCTTGCAGGTACTTGTGCACCCTGGGGAAGGTGTCAAAGGCCTTCACTTCCTTCTGAACGAGCCCAATAGTGTTTTATTACTACACCCCTGTAGTAGTGTGCCATAATGACTGCTCAGGCTTGCATAAAAGCTGTGTTTATACTATGTGAGTAAAATCACAAGGCATTGCCTGCCCTCTGCCTTGAGCATGGCTTGCACCCACACAGCTAACACCGTACATCCAGCTAGGGGGGCCTCACCTAGTGCACCTCAGTGACTTTCAAAATAAATATGCACTGTGGACATCTCCCTCACCCCCCTTCAGATTTTTGAAATATCAGTATCCTTCAGTCTGTTGTAGGGGGAAATCAGTTTGCTCAGGCCAAACCCATGCAAGGCAGAGTGCTAAAGATTTAACAGCGCACACAGTCATACAATGTGCTTGAGCTCAAGGCCGGACTCTCTTCAGTTTACTTATATAGTCATAGCCAAAGATGCATAAAATCTGTTCAAACACGTCAGGAAAGGGATGAACACAAGTTAATCTAGGAAATCATTAGCTAGGAAAGATCCTCTTTTTTCAAAGCATTAAATTAATTTAACACCAGGACTCCAAGAACAAAAAGGATTACCGGATTTATAATTCCTTCCCTAAACAAAGCAAACCAGATATCAAAAGTTTATTATTGGAGCAGACTTATGCACATAAACTTAACATCTGAAAACTGTGTATTCAGTGTGCTCATGGCTGAAAGAAGATGTTAACCAAATTTCATGCTAGAATGAGTTGTGCCTTTTAAAAGGCAGTATAATAAATTATTGGGACAACTGATCAGCCACTGTGGGGTGTTTTTAGTTACTGGAAGACTTGAAAGCAATATAGGACAGTTGTCTAAAAGCAAGCATTATCTCAACCAAGGACTCTGGGCTGAATTCAGGTGTTACTGGATAAAATTCTGAGTCACATAAAAGATCAGAGAATTCGATGGTGGACACAAGGCCACCCCAACAAGGAGGGGCAGGTCTACCTGGATGTATACTTCAGGATCTCTTCTTTCTCTCTAGAATTTTCTAGGTGAACAGACGACCAATGATGAAATGCCTGCCCATGGGTAGATGCCTTATTTCAGGTTCTTGATGCACAACAGCCATTATTCTATGATCTTTGGACACTTCTATTTTCAGAACTACTCCTCCAGCTGAGCTGTCTGAAGCCTGAAATCCTGGAAAATGTACTGGAAATCCTGAAAAATGTGCTGGAGACAACAGTAGTAATAGTGGTCTGAGGATTAAAGATGCCATAGTTTTCCCCGCTCTCCGAGTGCTAAGCAGTTGCCATGTCTTAGTTTGGTAGCAACTGGATTGCACAGTCACTGATCTAGGGATTGCTGTTCAACCAGATGTTTGCAATGTCCTTTGGGACCATCAGGGTGAAAAATGAAGTATAATCATCAGATATTATAAATAGCAATGGACTCAAAGAGGCTCACAGACTCTGTACGGTATGTGCAGCATTCACAGAAATCTGGCTTTGCATTTGCTACGCAAACAGCAAAACAAGTCTGAGAGTGGACCACCTCCCTCACAGCTCTTGTAACAGTCCAGGTGCCCTGAAAGGTGATGGGAATCTTTCCAGTCACTTCACAGATAGTTGGACAGGATCCAGATAGGGCAGAAGAGGACTCTATCATTTTTTTCCTGCTTAGCATCATCCTGTGAAAAGTATATGCCAGGAAGGGATAAATCATCTGAGCCATTTTCCATATCAATTTCAAGTAAACAGAGCTTACATGGTTACAGAGAAACTATGAGTTTACAACGGACAGCATTCCAGGAAAGAATGGTAAGTTAAAAAAGCAGATTAAAGGAAAGAAAATTGTTTTCTGCACCAAAGAATCTCAGACCGTATCTAACTGTGGTAATTCAAGGTTCTTTTCTGAAACACACATCAGTATCACCACAGAAATAATCTTCCTGTGGCATATATGGAGACTGATTTAGTTTAAAAGGCCTATGCACTTTGGACAGAAAAGCGAAATCTTAAACTCCATCATCAGCACTAGCCAGTCACAACATGAACACTTTAATGTTGACTGGTGCTCCTGTGGGAGTTGTTATGACTCCTATGTTCCCTTGATAAATTCTGTTCTCCGAGATGTTCCCAGGGCTTGTGTACATTCTGCTTGTGGCTGCACTGATAGCAAAGTCACATTCCTCACCTCTAAAAACCCAAGAAATACATTGCATTGTTTCATGAGATTTGTCTGGCTTTGCATTGGAGAGCCAAGGAAGAGGGCATGACACGGCCTTTAGCATATAGTCTTCTGCTTATGAGAACATCTCTTTTATTTGTATGTTTGAGAAATACACAGCTCCTTTCAGGAAGCACGTCTTGCACAACCAACATGACCAGCATTGACCAACTTTCTTTGGCCACACATGGGAAAGAGACATCTGAATGATAGCATGCTGTGACTCGTGCTACTGAGTCTTAAAATAGATATTAGGAGCATAAAACTCACCTTAGAGAAATATAGATACCTTGTTCTAACAGAGCAGTCTATAAACACAGCCCCTAGTCTGCTTAGATGCCTAAGACATCACTGCTGCCTGTTTTCTCTAAAATTCTTCCACCCAAACTCCTGTCCCCCATTTGCTCAGAGACTTTGCTGTATTGGGTTGATCTGAAAAAATAGATCCTTATTTTTCTCTTTAGACGGTCTGGAATTCACCCGTGTCTCCTGAGGATCCTGATCTTTTACACTTAAATCATACTTAACACACTGATTAACCAATAACACTGACCTTATTCGCCCACAAATTTAAGAATTACGGAGCCTGCAGAGCCAGTAGGGAGATCATGGCTTCACTGATGAAGCAGTAATGCTATGCCACTGGGAGGGAGCGGTGCTGGGATTCTATCTGTTTTCAATGCTATGACTTTCTAGGCGGATCCCACCTCTCCTCAGCAGTTTGTGTTTTTCAAAGAAGGTCTTCTGGTCATAAGAGCCAGAGTGATTCCTATGACGCCAGCCAAAGAGCCAGTTCATATCTTGCTGGATGTGCCGGCTCCTACCCAGCCTTTCCTTTCACCAGGAGGATCAAGGGGACACCACCTGGGCCCCCAGACCTTTCACTTGCACCCTTGGTGCAGCAATCCCTAGTCACCCTTAATACGCCCAGGGTCTCCCCTGGAACTACAATCGATGCCCACATGGATGACCACCAAGGAGTAATAGGCTGAGGGCTGGGTAAACTGGTTGACCTCTTCACTACATCCCAGATGTGGACACACAACAAGAAACAAGCATTCTATGATAGCATACCTGGATGGCAGGTGAATGTTTCTGTCTTCTACAAAGGGGAACCTCCAACCTCTTTCACCTGTTGCTTCTTCTTAGTGCAGATGCTTGTTTCAAGTTTGATCAAATCTGAAGTCTCTCATGGTGGAGTTTGTTCCCCCTGTCAAATCACAGGGCACTGAACCTGTTCCTGCCTGTCTGCAGATGTAGTAGGAGCCTTCCTCTGTCTCATGTCTCCAGCCTCCTCCATCTCTGTCATCCACCCCTCAATACAGTACAGCCTCTGGCTGTCCCTCCTTTGGATGCAGGTTCAGTCTCTTGCCTCTGAAGGGTCTCTGTGCAGATCCCATTAATCCTCCTGGATGTGGCTAAGCCTGCTCACCTTCTCTGGCAGCTCCTTCAGCTGGCAAGTCAGCTCCTCAACCAGAGCATGCTTCCAGTAGGTAGGACACCATTAGTCCCAGCCCCAGAAGCACCAGGCACTCCCTGTAGCCTGAGTCTTGGGTGGCCATACCCTCCCTCCGGAGCTCCCGCTCAGTTGATGCCCCTGATGCTCCAGGGATAGCTTCTCCACTTTGTGATGTGGACCATGCCCTCTGGCATGTCCACTGTTGTTCAGCAGTCACTTGCTCTCCTAAGCAGTTTTTGGGACACTTCTACACCCTGTTCTGTACAAGCTGCTTCATCCATTAGCTAGACAACCATGTTCCTGAAGAGGTGGGTCCTCACGAAGTTCAACAAAGGGAAATGCCAAGAACTGCACCTGGGGAGGAATAACCCCAGGCACCAGGGCAGTCTGGAGCACTTATTTATCTGAAGCTATTATTATACCAGTTGAAGGAATATTTCTTATTTAGAAGAAACAACAAATTCTAAATAAATAAAAGGCAGTTGCAGGGCTGTTCATCACAGTAGATAGGATGGTCTGAAAAAAACCAAATGTCACATCAACATTCCTGATGATATAAAGTCCCCAAAAGACATTCTCATGATAGTTACTGTACCACAGATAACATAGTGAGTCAGAAACTTGAATTCCACCCAGAAATGAACGGGGGGAGTCAGGAGAGTGTCTAAATCAAAAATTAAGATAAGGGTTAGTTTTATCCCATGAGCTCATTAAATGGGATCTTTTGGCTGCAGTTGTATGACAGCAACTTGACAACTGGGAAAGAGACAATTTCAGTACATTTATCTTCAGTATTGCCCTTGGCATGTTAGATTCCTGGAGAATGGAGTAAGACCAGGTCTCAGCTTGGTAATGTATTTGATCCCCTAGTTTAACCACTCCTAAAATATTTTCGATTTCTTTCAGTATCATGAACTTTTTTTTTCTTTTTTTTTTTTCTTTCTTTTTTTTTTTTTTTTCTGGTGGTTTCAGACAGCTGTAAAGACTGATGAATGTGAGGTTGTCTCCTGGGGAACCCCCTGCAAAGCTTCTCTGAAACTCAGTCTAAGAACCCCAATACAAAGGCTTCGTTTATAAGCCGCCTTGCAGGACTGAGTAGCCAAAAGTCCTTTACTCTCTGTAAGCTTCAAATGGACACCTAGCAGTTTGTTAAAGCTGTAACTCTAAAATGTCACAATTAATTCTAAATGTCCCACTGTATTATTCTTACCAAAACTGTGTTTCATCGTAATGAGGTCTAGAATAATGAAAGAAATTTATACAAAATTTATGCATATTGCAGGAACAAAAAGGATAATGGCAAATATAGTTACAAAGCACTGTGGAATTTGGCCCTTGGTACCTATTATTGACCTTTCACGTGTAGTAGAAATTGTCACTATGTTTCCATCACCAGGTAGAGTTGTTAGCTGAACAAAAATGGTAGCAGTTTTGTATGGTACTGATTAATGGCTAACGTCAAGCATTCAGGCTCTTTTCTCTCTGTATCTATCAATTAATTTCTTCATTAATTGGCCTATAGAGTCTTGTATTTCCTTTCTTTTCACTTTTTGAAGAAACTGGTTACTCTCTTTGACCTTAAACCCTCTAGCACTTCACCAGCACTTCTCTTGTTCTCTGCCAACTGATCGTCTCCAATTACAGCACTGACTGCAATTTTTCAAAGGTCACAACAAGAAGTAGCATTCAGGTCCAGCAAGACTGGCTGGCCAGCTAACCAAATGGGGGATAATGCTTTCCCAAACATACCTTACGAATGTCATGAGGCAACCTATTAGATTAATCATCTTTAGAATGCTATGATGCTCTCTTATATTTCAACACAATTATGCCTAAAGTATGTTAAGTGACAGGCAGCCTAGTCTTTGTGGATCATTTTTTGTACATACTTGTAGTGTCAAGCACAGACAGTCCTTGATGCCCCACTTGATCCTGTCTGCTTACCACCATAAAAGGACTGTATCTTTTATGATGATGATTCAATCTCATAGTAATGGTAAAAGAGTACAGTTCTTGCTCAGAAGTACTTGGAATCTGGTCCATCCCTTCTTTTTAGTTTGCTTTTATTTTAGGTTAAGATAGTAATGCTAGGTGATGAAAGCCTGATTTCTCCTCTCCTTTTATTCTAGTTGTGTATATCTGATGACGTCCAAGACTACATGCAAATGTTTATGGGAATCCATCTTCAGGACAGTGACAAATTATAAACACCATCTAATTTGACTTCACAGGCAGAATGTCTCGGGTGCTAGAATTAGTGTCAAATCTAGACAGCTCCAGACTTCACAGGCACCTCCAAACAGAGGCAAAAAACCCAATCAGTGTAGCTTGGAGACAGCTGGCAACAAACACTGAGCTGCTGTGTTATCTTTGTATGCACAACTTTGCCAGACGTAAAAGTTAATTTAGAGTATCGGCAGAATGTAGTAAATATCCTGACCTTGGCATAAGAAGACCATTTCAAGGAAAATTATCTGGAGGTCTGTTCACAGATAGCAATAGCAGAACCACAAATCAGTCATGCTGGGATTCAGCTCATTTAACTTTCAGTGCCTGCAATGGAGACACTGGCACGTGTGACAACACTATAAGCTCTCTGCACAGTTCATAGAGAGGAAGTTGCGCTTCTAGGACATAGGCTATCTCCTGCCCCCTTTCAGGTATCTACTTAAAGAAGAGTTAAATTGAGCTCTATCTTTCCCTGACCGTGCTCACTGGCAAGTGGGTAACATATGTTGGCAGCCCTAGAAGAAGAGTGAGATACTTCCTCTGAAGGAGGTAACTCTTTTCAGAGCTTGGGTCCAACTTTCATTTGAATTTATCTTTGCAAAATGGCAGAGATGTGGCAGGCAGGGCACTAAACCACAAACGAGAACTCAGGAACCTAAGAGTGATTTCTGCTGTTTAAAAGGCAAAAGATGAAAAATACAACTTGTATTTTCAGATTACCTTCTAAGGCCAAAACTCCAATGCATTTCCTTTGTATCTAAAGAAGTCCTAGTTTCTTCCAGTCTAATCAAGGTAAGACTTTCAGAACAGTGCTGATGACCATTTCAGGGCAATAAGAGCTAGGAAGGGTGTTAAAATGTAACAAACTCATAGATGTCACCTAATCTTTGAGCCATATTCACTAAAATCATAGATCAACTTCTCCATCAACCAGGAAAAGTTATCAAAAAACCTGCAAATAAAATTTCCAGACTGTTCAGTGTAAATATCTGCAGATACTGGGAGATTGGTAAAGTTTCTAATGCCTCTTTTTTAGTTATGTTATTATATCTGTATTCTGTAGAAGTGCTTGAGGCCTTTAGAGAAAAGAAAAACTTGTAACTATCTCCTTACACATTTAATAAAATTATCCATTACCTTATTGTCGTATCTCACGTTTTCTCTCCCTATCCCTTTCCACTTCCTACCAGTCATTACTCTCTCTCCTTTCCATCAACATAAAAAGGACATTTCAGGTAGTGTAATAGTAATTAAGCCATGTGAATGGTAGCAGGTCGGTGCTCTAGCCCGTGTTCTAGCCCTATTCAGTTTATTGGTGTTGATGCAGCTCCAACACTACCACCACAGTTCATGGAGAGAAACAAGCAATTCAAGAGAGCAATTCATCATATGCATATTAACTTGCTCAGCCATCGTCTTGTACTTACCTATCTTTTCCCTAGAGTAGTCTTTTTTGACTAAGATGGCTAACTTGGATGTTGAAGTTGGAGCAGATGAAAAGCATTCTCACTTCCCAGGTGCCCAGTGTGAGTACAGTTGTCAGTGGTACTAGGCAAGTAAACACAGTGGGAGCTATACTATAGGTAATTAATTGCAAATAGTCTTAAATTAGGAATGTAATATATGAAAGGCGTTCTTGAAAATAGTTTTCAGTGAGCTTCAGTTCTCCCAGTTATCACAGGACATGTTAGTTTTCTTTCTAAGCGTTCTGCAGCACGTCACCTGCAATTAAGGTCAGTCAGTAGTACAGCTGTAGTTAGCCCTCAGGACATTCTTTACTGGACATTGTCTTTTTCATTTCTGCATGGTCTTTTGTTCATTCATTCTCCAGACTGGAAGAATTGTGATGAGCAGCAGCCTTCTGTCTGGAAAAATAGGTGAATGCATATTATGTTAGAAACTTCCAACCACGCTTCTTTTACACATGCTATCCCTGCACACCGACTAGGACAGATACTAAGATCACGAAACTGTCTTCATGGCTAAATTATTTCACTTCCTAACTTGTATGCCAAGTCAAGATAAAACCAGTAAAAGTAGCAGACTGCAAAAATTTCCTAAAATCTTTCATAAAGCTAACAGTGATCAAATTCAGGAGCAAAGCATATCTTGGCTTAAGAATTTTCATTGCTCCAGATCAAGAGTAAAATTTCAGATAAGTGTGGGGATATCTGTCAACCCCACAGAGAAACATGCAAGGGGAAGCTGCTTTCAGCCTGTGCAAGCAGACACGTGGTCCCAGTAAGTGCACAGGAATAACGTCAAACAAAAAAATAGCAACCAATATACAACAAACTAAAAGAATAGAGAATGTGATGGGGATTTACTTACAATAGGTTGAAAGCAGAAACAACATGGAAAAGTCCAAGAACAAATACCACTTTCACTGACTATGACACCTCGAGTAGCCTGGGCAAATGTGATTCTAAAGCATGCCTGATATAAATGTCGTTTATTATCATTGTGTTGAGAAAAGGTACTTTCCCTACAAAGCCTTCCATGGTCTGTTCAGTGTATAGATAGATTCATCAACATTCATTTAATAAATTGGCTAATTATGATGAGAAGTATTTGGTGACCCTAACAAAGCTACCTATTTCTTTGCCTTTCAAGCAAGCAGCTCAGAGTGCAGCAAAAGGAGTGTAGTTACAGATAATAGAAACCGACTGGAGTAACTAGGCAGAAGCATGGCTAAATAGCTTTTAAATGAGATTGGAAGAGTGGGAGGGAGGAGACGTGATAGAGGTCATCTCAGAGGGAGTGCGTTGCAGAGTGGAGTGTGGGAATGAGCAGCTCTTGCAAGTTGAGATAAAGAGTTGGAAAGATGTTTCTCCCTCACTGGATGACTGGAGATTAACTCTGAGAGTGCCAGTGTTACTTACTTTCAAAACACCATAAATAATTATTCTTTCATTTTCCTCTCTCTTCCTGCCTTTCTATCCTATATGAAGCTATGTGCTTTCCACCTTCAGAAACAAATAAAATCCATCATTCTCATTCAATAGCCTAACTCAAGCTCTTTATGGGCACAAGAACCAGTAGACTCTCTCACCAGCCGAGAAACAGTCAGTCACTATGGGTGTGATTAGTTTTGCTTTGCCCTGTTACATAGTAAGTACAGTGAAAAACTTTCAAAAAATGAAAGCCTGTGTAAGAAGGGGCAGAGCCCAGACTTCGGCTCCTTAGCTTTCTGAGGTGTCTTTTCTCAGTCTTACAGTCAGATTCATCTCCCACTTAGCGGAATTTCCCTGTAGAGACTCCTGTCACGTACTATAAATTATGGAGGGAACCATAAACTCACTCCTTGGAGATATTTGAAGCCTGACAGAGCATGGGACCCAGAAACCTGCAGGAGGTGACCATGCTTGAGCAGAGGGTTGGGCTAGATGGTCTCCGGAGGTCCCTTCCCACCTCAGCCGCTCTGTGATTCTGTGAATTGCAAAAAACCATGTTGGGCCAGATGGCTGCGTTTTAGGTGATTGAAGTTAGATGAGATGAGTCCAAGCCTTTGAGGTTATGCTAGATCCTGAAGAAGAATATGCCCTATAAAGAAAAGTCCTAACTAAGCTATTAACACTGAGCTGGTCACTCACCACCAGGAGTTGAACTGCGCTTCCGCCTGTTGAGGTCTCAGCGGAAAAACAGGCTAGGAGAACAGTTACAAATAGTTGTTTTCTTTCTAATGTCATCTTCTTTTTTTCCCAATTTCTAAGACTGCTGAAAGGAAGAACTGGGATCCCACTGCCTGTCTGGGAAGAGAGCTGATCTGGTATGCATAATGATAACCAGAAACACCTGGGCACATCTGGCCTGAAGGCAGTGTTGTAGGCAGTCATGGTTAGTGACACCAATTGTAGTTATCTCCCCAACTTGTCAGAGCTGTCTTTAAAAATAGGTGACATAGTGCCTGTTTTAGAAAGAAGGGCATGAAATATGCATTGGTTTTGGCTATAATTAGTTCATACTAAAAGAAAAAAGTAATTTCTATGGTTCAACACATTTTTGCAGAGGCAAGTGGCAAGATTCTGCCCTGAATACCCATGACAGCATGCAGTAGGGCATGGAGGGCTGTAGTGCAGAGCTTGCACTGAGATGATCACACAGCACCATCCTGCACACAATGCCATGAGAATGTCGGTCACTGAGGGCTTCCACACAGTGAGCAGGGGCTGCCGAGGGGCAGCGCTTGCTGCACCACACAGTGCTAATATGGAAACATAAAACCACTGAGGTCCTTCTTGCCAGGAAATCCTGAACAAAAGTCTGTAGGGTTGAGCAACAAAACACACTCCGACCTACAGAAAAGAAAGGCAATGGGACTGGGAAGGGAAAGAAACCAATATAAGAACTGGGGTAATGATTAGACATCTTACTGGTATTACTGTTTCATGAAGAGATGAGGGAACTTCTGGAACAATACTCCTGAAGTTTGGGCTTGTCGACAGCAACACAATTTAGTGAGTAGTTCTTATAAAACCAAACTGTGAGAGCAGTTACTGTCACAGTTTCCACTATTATTAAATCTCATGAGATTTTTAGCTGCAATTTTACTTGAAAGCAGAATAGGAGGTGGAAACTGTCTTAAACCTTTTCTTTCATTCAAAATTAGATGTCATTTGGGTTTTATACCAAATCCTAGGTAATTCTCTGGTGCAACGCTTACTGCATTCCTGTTTTTAAATGGACGCAGAGTTTGGCAGTACTTCTCAGAACTTTAATACCCAATATAAGAGAAAGAAACTAAAGTGGAAAATGTTTTAGTTGTTCATTTTAAGCTTAATCTTAGCTTTTTTAACCTTACACTGCAGACCCCATGAATGACTGCTATGGCTTTTGTAGGGCACAAGACGTGTAAGAACTGATGTTTGGTCCAGAAGCTGCATACATTTATGCTTGACTTTGAGCATTTGGACAGTAACCATGAAAGAACACTCCCATATTTAGTTCATGGTCAGGACCTCATAAGAAAAGATAGTATCTGAATGTCTGAAAGTATAGACAAATGTATCAGCGTGGCAGATGCCATACTTCCAGTTGTACTGCTTGATAATGTGCAAATCTAGCCCTGTACTATACGTATTACATGGTAATGGATGATTGTAAATGCTAGAAGAAAAATGTCACTGTGTTGCTTTCAGGGTAATTGCTAGGGAGCAAGGCTGATTGCCTTGAAATGTGGAGTCAGAGCTCTTTGATGAAAGGATCGAAGAGTTCATTTTTATCTCCAGTATAGAGAAGCTGGATGTTTACTCTTCATTTTCTGTGTGCCTTTTTTTCTCCAAAGGAATAACAACAAAAAACTCTCTTCTGTCTGCAGAATTTGAAAGGATAAGAAGACTTTTTGGTAGCTTAAATATCCCTACAAGTTTACTCATTTCTCCTAGCACTACCTTTTGGGTTAAAACAAAGCCGTTTCCAGAAAGGTTTCTTTCTTTTTCAAAGCCAGCTTTTCTACTAAACCCTGGAACAGAACCTGTACAAGGATGAAATATTCCCATAAAATTATTTTCAAAGGTGGTGTAAATTTTGATACAGCTTTCACAGCTTCAGCACAGAGAAGCTGGCACAGAAATGTTCAGAGACTGAATGAAAATCCTAGGGAAAAGCTGAAGCTCAATGATGCAAGCTTTCAGTTTGACAAGCCCAAAGAGTAAATAAATAATCCAACATTTTATTCACCTTCTGGCTACACTAATTTTAAACTTTCATCTGTTACCTTGAAAGGCTAAGGCTTGTTTTTTACCACAGAAGAGAAGAGAAAGCTGGAACTGTCACATAGCATGAGGATACCAGCGGCTGCTACTTGCGTGAAAATGCAATCAGTTTTGAAACCAAAATAAACCCAAAAAACTTGACAGGTCATTTTATAGCTGACTTTCAGATAAGAACTCAGGGCTGAAGGCGTTGTCATCTTCTTGGACAGTGTTTATAAGGCCTGACATAAATACAGTCCATGTATTCAGGGAGTCCTTAAGTGTTGCCAGCTTTGACAAATCATGCCATTTTTGGTGTCCTGTCAGACCTTATCTGTAAAGCCTCCATGAGCTGAAAATTTACTAGTTTTTCTGTCCCATCAAGTACCTTTGGTTACTTCTCCCACTTTTATGGATGCTTGGGATGCTGACTCAATGCTACCCAGGAGGCAGACACAGCTCCAGCTCCCACCCCTGTCTGTCACAGGCTTCTGTGTCTAAGGGCAGGGAAGGGGTAATAACCAACACTTGCCACAGGGGAGGAGGAGGGAGAAAAATTAGCCAAGCACTTTAGGGCAACTCTGCTAGGCATTTTCTCCTCTTATCTTAAGATCATCATGTTAGTCTGCTCCCAACTGCAGAGAAACAGAGAAAAGAAAATATGCTGCAGCTGTTGCCCTAGACTGGATTTTGTTTCCCATTAATGAAGTCTTCCGTGGGCTGAACATTACACATTATAATGTAGCTGAAACACATATGGTATGGATGGACAAAAGGCTGAAAAGACAGAAAACATATACAAAAGGAAAACAGATCATATACATAGACATATATGAAATTTATGGGGACCAGTCTGATGATTAAGGAGCTCACAGACTTGAGCTCTTCCCATGCTTTGTTGGAGAAAAATTTCTCCCCCACACGAGCCTGAGGAGCTGGAGTGTCACAGAGAGGTGACTGTGTGCCATGTTTTGTAAAAAGGAGTAGCAAAGGACATGCTCCCCTCTTTCCCAAAGCATCTTGGAAGAAAATCTGTTTCCTGGAGCACTCCCTTGGGCATCGATTATCCCAGTTCAAGAATTTGTTATGAAAATATGACTGAGATCTAAGGGAAGACTCTGGGTTTTGCTCATTAAAAGAAGACTTTGCAAGTTAGGGTTGGCTTCAAATATGGGATAGTTTAGTGAACAACCAGGATGAGCAATATATGAATGCCTACATCCATTTATTCATGCCAATGCCCCCACGTCTCTACAGAGTTCTTCTTATTTTGCTTTGTGGAGACTAGGTAACATGACAGTCTGAGGATGAAGTTGTAGAAGTTACTTTATTATCATGATAATTCAGCTGCTGATTTAGACAAAGCAAGATTTTTGACAGGAAAGAGTTTTGTCTAAATTCCTCATTAAAAGCTTATAGAAACTTATGCAATGGGAAGAAAGTTGATATTATCTAAACTCTTTATTAAAAAGTGTGAAAAGCATAGCTGCACTCTGTGGTGTTTATACCAGAGCACAAGCTTATGTAAAAGGGGGCATTACTAACAATAGGAAATCCTACAAAATCCCTCAAGGAAGCGGAGCTCTGTTTCTCCACAGAGTGGACCATGGACATACAGTGCCATCCCCACTCGTACTACTGAAATTCAACACATCTTAAAGGCAGGTTGTGCAGAGTTCTGAAACCTAATGGAGTTGAGGGCTCTCAACACCTTGCCATGAAGGGTGCCCATCAGCACTGGGACTTTGGAAGCAATTTCACTCAAGCCTTCCATGGCAAAGAGCTGATGTGGCTTTGCTGCACAAAGCAAGAGTACCTGGAGAAAAGTGAGACAGGGTTGTGTGAAGATCTTCCTCTTCTCCTGCTGCTGGTGTGACAGCTTGTGAGAGTTATGAGAAACCCATTCACATTTGGGGCTCATTTCTGTGTCTTAGGAAAAAGACTCTTCTCTCCTGGCTTTTGGTGCTCCTCACTCAGCACACCGGTTGGTAGTGGCAGTAAGCCATGATTCAGTCATTAGAGACTGAACTATTTAAAGTGACTGAGGTCGAATTAACTGAATCATGAGACTGGACTTTTCCCTCTGGAAAAGAGTAACAAAACTGACCACAGGGAAGAAGGAGATAAGTATGTCGTGCATTTTCTAACTCTGAGTACTGTGGTACGCAATTAGATCTTGAATTTTCCAAGCTTCCTGCTCCAGCTATCCTGAAGAGAAACTCATTATCATTAAGTAGGGAGAGTAAAAATTACGGATTTAGGAGCAGAAATTGAAATGTCCTATACATATATATATATGTCATATATATATACATATATGTCTTCATACATCACTAAACTGTGTGATGTTTCAATATACAGAGCAATAATGGGCTGACACTCCTGTTCAGTAGTTTTCGTGGAGTTTTGGGAAGTATTTAAAGAACTCCAAAGAAATCAGTGCACCTCTCTACCTCCCCCATGCAACAGAGAATAATAGGGAATAAATAGGGATAAAACTACTTATAGCATGCTGGGGAGAGACAGCAAACATTTCCTGATCCTGTGTGGAGAATCAAGGAAACCTTCCTTTGACTCAGGATTGAGCTCCTAATGAGAAAAATTTCCAGAAAGAAAAAGGTATCTTCAAAGGGATCTTGCCCAGTAATGGGGCCATGGTTGCCCATCTGGAAAGCAGCATTTCTGCTGTGAGTTATTAACCAAGATGTTTACAGAGACTGCCTACCAGCCTCTGAAATTCTTACTTGCGACTCCAGATTCATTCGACACAAAAACTGTAAGTAGCATCTATAGCTACATGCAGTAGAGCATCACCAGTATGACCACTTCTGTTTCTGGGCATTCCATTGCCAAGAGAGGAAATATCTTCCACCTGAAAATGGTAAGACACAGTGACAACAATACTGCTGAGTCTGTGACAGGTTTCTGTTCATGTGTCTTCCCTGGGACTTGTACTTCTCTGTTCATCCCCAGCATCTGTAAGCTGCTTTGAGCGTGCAGCAGCTGCCTGCTCTCTTGAGTCTCTAAAGAGACTCCATTAAACAACCACTCTGCTACGGCCATGAAAAGAGTTTATTCTGATACCTCAAAAAGTGTGTTTGGAAGCCATTGCTAGCACAAAAGTTTGACCGAGTATCTAGTGTAGAGAAAGCATCCCTCAGGAGAGAGCAAACTTGTTTTTAGAACAAGGAAGGTTTGGCTGTGAAGTGAGCTCTAGGGACATTTCCTCTTTTTTTCCTCAAAACCTGCTCACTCTAGTCCTTCTGCAGAAGCTTCATTCCATGAAGGAAACCCACACATCTCTCTTTTCCCACTCTCCTTCCCCTTTATCTGGGACTCAATTTGCTGAAGTGCAGTAGGGGATGCAGAATACCTGGTTGAAATATCTTCTAACTGACGTGGAAAGACAAAAACAAGAGTTTGTAATTCACACATAACATGGCTGGGAACAAGTTAAAAAGAGTTGGATTCACTCAACTCTGCCTTGTTGGACCCTGCATTAAGCATCAGGTTGACAAAAGGCCAAAAGGGGGGTCCACGTCAGCAGGGCACTAGCAGAGGCAGTCGGGAGTGCGAGCAGAGCCCTGTGTCTGAACCTGTGAGCGAAGCCAGGCTGGGCACAGCAGCTGACCAGGGCCTGGGTCTTGTTAGACCCCTACTGAGGGGGGACAGGCTGATGTGGGATGTCTGCCTTGGATTTGCTCTTTGGGACTCATGGTTATTGTGGAGTTAGCCAGCTGCATCTGATATCCTGTCTGAGGAGGGTCAGAGTAACCACATTAAAATATTTTCATTTGTTTCATCTAATTGGCAACTTAATGGTGTTTTGTCGTGAGTCTGGGGCAATGTGGCTCATTGTGTGGGAGTCCAGACAGATATAATTCATGTTTTGTTCTGCCTGTGAGAGAAACCTTAGAAATTTGAGGAATTAATTCCCTTTTGAGCTGAAGGATAATTGGATAACAGAGCCTGTCGTTAAGATAATCACTGCAGATCTGCTGCCCTTGGCATTTCTGCACAATACCTTACAGAGCCTTCCTGCTTGGCAGCTTCTGAGAGCACCAGTCTTCAGCTCCTGATCCTTCCCATCCCCTGCACAGGAAGACCAAGTACACAGGGGCCAACTGTGTTCAGCCTTGGCAGTGGATGGTTGTAGTGGAATCCTTCAAAGCCAAAGAAACACTTTGAATTTATCTCATAGTTTGGAAGGTTAACAGATGGGCGGAAAGATCTGATGCAGAGTTTTAAAAAATAATGGTCCTCAAATCTTATGATGTGGGTTCTGGTGTAATACCCATGGAAAATGATCATTGATTAGTGTAGCTGGTGGGAGCTGGCAAGTTCACATGTGACTGGGGAAGCAGAGGGGGAGTGAGATCAGGCAAAACCACTGGTCTGGAACCAGAAGATGGGGCCCTACTGAGTCAAGGTGGCCGAGGGGAGAGCTTTGAGAAGATGCCTGGTGTCAAAGGAGCTCCACCACTGCCCTCTCCAGCTGCCTCTGTGGGAATGGCTGATCCCTGAAGCTGCTTTCTGCCCACCCTCCCTGGGAGACAGGGAGTATGGGGAATGGTGGCCTTCAAATTTCAAACTCACTCTTTACCTCTCTGTCCTGAACTGTTTTGTCTGTGTTAGAGTGATAAACTTGTCCCTAAATAAAACAAAAGAGAAAGAACACTAACCAGCCCACAAATGATTGATCATCTGGGATCTATCAAAACTACATTCAACATGAAATTGCATCTAGTGTTTACAATTAGTAGTAAGTTCAAGTGACAAGTTAAATACAGCAAAAATATCAGAAAAACACACTGCAAAACAGAATGCATTTACCAAAATGCAAGAACGGAAGCTGGACAGTAAACCAGCAGACCAGTAGATATTTTTTAGAACATGAAGAGACGTGAACCTTCCTGATTTCTTAAAAAGTTCTATGTATCATCAAAGCTTTTTTGTTGCTGTTGTTGTTGTTTTTTTTAACATAGTAAAGGCTCTACAGTTCCATGGACCATCCCCTGGCCTCACAGTCTCACAGCCCAGATTTTAGGAACAAACACACTAAACACATTTGCAGAACTGGTTGGAGTGGAAGTGGCTTGCATGATGGTTTGTGTGATATTGCATGACTGACTTAATATAAAAACTTACAAATATCAGCAGGGCAAAAGGGGTGTTCAGTTTTTCCTGTCCTGTAAGATTAAGCAGCCTGGAGTAGCAGCTACAGTTCAGGGATGCTACTTCAATGCCTGAACTCGTCACATTGCCTTCTCACTACATTTTCCAGTGCATCGAGTTTTACAACTCCTCAGTTTTTGGAACGGAGATTTTGAAAGAAGATTCTGCCTGGCATTGAAGTTTGTCTGAAATCACCAAAAATATGTTTTTTTGAGAAGGAGATGAGGGAAGAAACATGGAGTCAACCTCTGCTAAAACAACACTGGCAAGCTTCACTTTGAAATTTTCTCTCCACCCTGTGCTTTGAAGTAGGGGTGCCTTATTCAGCTAAAAGTGATGCGCTTTGTGTTGCCGATGTCTACCCACATCTGACCACACTTTGCAGCTTTCAAAACCCGCAATATGTATCTGCTCGGTTGATGCTACCTAGAGTTAGTTGCTAAAATATTCAGAAATTTTGTATAAATGAAGTATATGCAGCAGAGAGCTTAGCAATATCTGTAGGGGAGGTGGTGTTAGGGAAGAAAACTCGTCATGGCTTTGTGGTGTTAGGGAGACTGAAATGGAGATTGCCTAAGCAAAGAAATGGGCACCTGGGAAATGGAGGAAGAAGTGGAATAGACTAACAAGAAAAGAAAAGCTGGTAACTGCATTTTGGTTTCGAAACTTAAGAGCCGATGAGGATATTAAAGGTGGATGGACAGAGGCACTGGAAAACTGTGCCGCTGGGAGGAGGAACTGGTCGGACAGAGGATCTGTGGTAATTAACATGATGGGACTGAAAGCTGGGGAAGGAAGGGGAGGTCCAAATGGAGACTGACAAGGATGAAGCTAGATGATAAGACAATTACTTGGGGATGGATTAAAGCCTGAAAAATTTTGTTCTCAGCTGCTAACAGCTGCTTCCTTGTCTTTTAGGGAAAGCTGTAGGAAAAGTTTATGACTGCTAGGTCTCTACAGACTGACTTGCCCAGTGCCTGGTTTAGCCTTTCCCTCTATGTGGCAATGGTCCTACCTCCTCCAGCATCTCCACAAACACACAAGAGGAATCAGTTGCAGGATGATTCCTATCCCCCAGAAATGCCTTTTGGTTGAATATAAGGTTACCCAGAGAGAATCTGACTAAATGCAGGATTTCTACAGAGGCAGCAGTAGGCTATTCAATACAGTTATACTTTCAGCCTGGGAGGAAGGGAAACTGCTGGGAAGATGAGTTACTAACAGCTCCCTCAATAGCACAACAAAGAAGTGACATCCAGGGCTTCTGGCAATCTTTGTAGCCCTGCAATGGACCAAGTATTTCCAAGAAGTTTCCAAAAGATTTCATCCATGTGCTGCTAAACATTTCAGGACAACATAGGAGTTACAGAAGAGACATAGTCCGGGGACTTGGGGTTTTATTTTTCATTCTTTTGTAACCAAAGAGAAGACAACTCAGCCACAATATGCTCTGTCTTTCTGTATCACTCAGGTATGTCCTAGAACTGCATCCTTCTCTCACAGACATCTTTTTCCCTTCATAATGCAAGAAGCATTCCTGTTTCTGCATTGTGCCCTTAGAAGATGGTTTTCCTCTGCTCTATAGTAAAAAGCTAAATCCACTAGAGGGGGTATCTATCCTACCCTATTTTTGCCATAGTGACAGTCCCTCCAGTTTTCTTTGGCTTTTAAGACTCCTTCTTCTTTCTTCCCCCACGACCACCCTACTCCACAGCTGGGTAAGGTCCTAATGGAAGCCTTTCACTGAAATCTTACCCTAACTCTATCTTTCTGTATGAATAAGCATTTGGAAAATCCAATACCTATATGCTGTTTATCATAATTCTTTTTGACCTCTGTGGGAAAAGTCATTTTTCATCCAGATGCTTCCCTTCCCCTCTAACAACTCTAATATTGCAGAGCAATGATCTGAGCTTCCTGCAAGGTTCTTGTTATCATGTATTGATTCTATTGGTGTTTCAATAACTCAAGTTGGAAAAAAAATCTCAATTATAGATAAGCTGACAAAGTAGAGAATTTTTTGAGTTACACAATAGAGAAATAGACTAGCATGTACACAGTAATGAGTGTATCTTAAGGACTGAAGATATTCACACATAAGTGTCCCTTTAAAATCTGAGGTTATGGCATCCAGACACAGAACTGTGACAATTGTTGTGAACTGTCCTATTGTCATGGGCTGCAGTAAGCTTTTTTTTACTTCCTCTTGCTGTGCAGCATATTAGAGTAGAAGCTTTGTATGTGGCTTCCCACATCAGTGCTGGAGGCTGCTTCATCTTGGTGGGAGGGAACTGTGATGCATACTTGTGTAGAGCTTGCAATGTGCTTTGGTTTAGAAAGCACTGTGTTAAGATAAAATAATATTACTGTTTCCCACCTCAATATAAAATGTCCACAAAATGAAAGAAGTTGAAAAAATACCAAACCCCAATAATATTAAGCTCTCCCCACATCCATCTTTTTAATTTAGAAACTCAGGAAGGCAATAAAACAGAACTGAAAATAGAGCTTGCTTATAGAGCTCTAGCAGTACTCATGGTCTGAGGTTTGCCACATCCCCCAAGGCCAGAGAAGGATTGATCTACACAGTAAATTTCTAATGATTATTTGCTAAATCCAATTTCCATAATAGAGCTACCAGGATTAACATTTTCCAGGCAGATTATTCCATAGTTTGATAGATCATATTTTCCTGTTTTTCAGACTTATTTTTCCTTTTCTCAGTTCTGGTGCTCTGTTGTGTCTCAGGTGAGACTCACTATAATGCAACAAAATTTTTGTTCCAGCTTTTCACTTGAAAATATTATGGAAATTTATCTTTAGTACAACACTTTTCCCTATAAACCCAACTTTGGGAAAAAAATGAATAAACAGATTGGTTTCACTTTGTGTCCAAAGTCCAACAAATTCTGGGCAGCAGATGTCCTGGTCAAGGTGCTTCCACCGAGAATACCAGATGTCCAAAGTTTCTAGGGAAAGCACTTTAGCATACATCAGCAAGTGTTATCTGAATAAATGAATGAGAGGTTATACATTTTGTGGCTTGGATCCAACCCATCTGGGGCTTTCCAGTGCTAGACTTATTTGAATAACAGTGTAAGCTGCCATACATTGAGTGCTTTTTAAAGTACGGCTCCCATGGCAGCAAGGACTGTCCTGCTAGTGGTCTCTGACGAAGCAGAGGGAGTGCTGGATAACTTCAGGTCATAGCTCCAGGTATCTGAGCAACCACATCTCTGTTAGAGACTTTTGTGATAGGAAACACCAAAATGATTCAGGAATAACCAAAGGTTCCAGTGGGCAGCTGAACCCTGGCCCTCATTAAGGAAGAAACAATGAGATGCAAAGTTTAGCTCGTGTGCTAATGTGCCAGCAACAAACTCTGCACTGCACCTGAAAATTTCTTCGTTCTTTCCTGTACTGGTCATAGGTGAGAAGACACTGTCCACAGTGGTGTAAGCGGAAGCCAACAGGAGCTGTAACTGTTGCCTGACTACTGACCATCAGGTCTCATTACATTCCCAGTAGTACTATCCCTCCCCAACACAGGTGAGAGCCTTGCAGAGTCAGACTCACAGACTCCTACTCTGTTCTTCCTTAAAATACACTAGGAAAATATCTGGTGTTGGAGTATGAGACTTTTTTTTTTGCCTTTTTCGTCATATTGCTTACTCAAATTCAGCAGGCACCTGCACTGAGACCAGGCTGAAAGTGGCACAGCCGAGGAAGCTAAGAGCCTGGGTCTTAAAATACATTGCTTTATGTTGAGTTTTCTGAAGAAAGATGAAAGTACTATGTGCGAGACATTGTACAGCATACAATGTCTTGAAATAAAATACATTCAAAATTAACTTTCAAACAGCAGCCAATCAGACCCAGAATGTATTAGAATGGAGTGCAAAATGTGATTAAAAGCAAATGACATGTGATAAATTGAATATACAAAATGAAATGAGATGCCATGATAAAATGGCAGCAATCATATTATATTCATTAATGCAGCAATCACATTATATACATTATATTTATCATATCTATACCAAATTGGGTATGATAAATACTGAACTGAATATGCAGCACTGAAACACTGACATCACTCAGCGCATGACGAGGATGGTATAAGTTAAGGAAAAGGACAGAAAGGAAGCAAATAGACTCTTATTGATATGAAGGCACAAGTTTGACATGAAAGCCTATCAGGTATACCATATGTATAAAATATTAAAATACTGTTGAAAAAAGAATCTGGTCTGAATGCTATGTTTTGCCTTTAAATATTTCAAGAGGCAAAGCTTCAGAGAATACATGCAAATGAAGCCTGAACTTGATAAACTGAGACTCGGTCACGACAACCCCAGACAACGCTACAGGCTTGGGGAAGAGTGGCTGGAAAGCTGCCCGGCAGAAAAGGACCTTGGGGTGCTGGTCGACGGCCGGCTGAACATGAGCCGGCAATGTGCCCAGGTGGCCAAGAAGGCCAACGGCATCCTGGCGTGTATCAGGAATAGTGTGGCCAGCAGGAGCAGGGAGGTGATCACGCCCCTGTACTCGGCACTGGTGAGGCCGCACCTCGAATACTGTGTTCAGTTTTGGGCCCCTCACTACAAGAAGGACATTGAGATGCTGGAGCGTGTCCAGAGACGGGCGACGAGGCTGGTGAAGGGTCTAGAGAACAGGTCTTATGAGGAGCGGCTGAGGGAGCTGGGGTTGTTTAGCCTGGAGAAAAGGAGGCTGAGGGGAGACCTTATCGCTCTCTACAACTACCTGAAAGGAGGCTGTAGAGAGATGGGTGCTGGTCTCTTCTCCCAAGTAACAAGTGATAGGACGAGAGGAAATGGCCTTAAGTTGCGCCAGGGGAGGTTTAGATTGGATATTAGGAAAAATTTTTTAACTGAAAGGGTAGTCAGGCATTGGAACAGTGATAGGACGAGAGGAAATGGCCTCAAGTTGCGCCAGGGGAGGTTTAGATTGGATATTAGGAAAAATTTTTTCACTGAAAGGGTAGTCAGGCATTGGAACAGGCTGCCCAGGGAAGTGGTGGAGTCACCATCCCTGGAGGTGTTCAAAAAACGTGTGGATGAGGTGCTTCAGGACTTGGTTTAGTGGGCATTTGTACTGGGTTGATGGTTGGACTCGATGATCTTAGAGGTCTTTTCCAACCTTAATGATTCTATGATTCTATGATTCTATGATTCTATGATCCACTGCAAAAATTGGATCCATCCACATGCACTGAAGAGCATTGAGCAATATGGTGGCAAGATACCACCTCACTCACTCCATTCTGATCAAAAGGCTTTTTGAAGATGTTTTTCTAACTTTACCAAGCATATATGAGAGTTTACCTGAGAAAAAGGAACTATATTAACAGCTACAGAAAATGCAGAAGCAAAAGCAAAAAAACTCTCTTGTGACTGCTTTGAGAAATGACAATCTTGTAGTCATGAAAGCAGCATTTTTATTTCTACAAAAATGAGATGAAGAAAGTTTGACACCTACTGCTAGTACAGTAAGCAGTGCAGCCTGTGTCATACTTGCATGCTTTCTTTTCGCAGTCACAGAATGGGTATTTTCCTGTTCACAAAGGTTTGACAAGGTTTTCCCCTCCTCTGAACTGCATTACAGGCTGTAGTGCCCAGACACATGGGTATGGCCTTTGCAGACAGGCCTGTGATCCCTTTCCCTGCAGTCCAAGAAGGCCAGCTCCCAGATGAGTCTGACTAGGCTGCAACTAGGAAATCCCCAAACTTCTTGAAGATTTGAAGATCATCAATGGGGAGCAAAAAGGATATGTCATCGGAAGATGAAACTTGTCAAAGTTTCTCCCTGCAGTAAAAGGGTATTTTATCATGGAGGTCACAGATGCTATGACAATCAGTAGAGAGTCTACCCCACTGTTTTTTTAATACTCAGGCCACAATGTTTTGAATCCCCTCCGGAGAAGGTTGTTAGGATAGTAATCTAAGACTTAATAAACTTTACTTCTTCTTAGACATCAATCTCCTCAGTGCCTGCCTCCTTTTTATAACCACCATTACTCCAGCTTTCGGTAATGACACAGATCAATCTGCAAATACAAGAAGAAGTTGCTAACCCCGGCTGCCCTCATTTGCAAAGCCGCAGCCACCGCAGGAGAGCCAGCAGAATGAGCACATTACAATGCACAAGGCCAAACCGATCTGCAGTGCATGGGAGAGGCATAATCAGTGTTACCTTCTCATTGTAATGCTTAATAAAAATAGATAAAAAAAGCATTTGGAGTACTGTTGAAGCAAAATGCTAGTTAAAATGAACCCGATAATAAAAGGCTCAGTAGGCTTTCTTGAATCAAGTGCTAGTCTCAAGCAATCAAAAAGAATTTCCCAAGAGCTTGCTTGCTAAAGGAATAAAAAGAAACATTTACTTCACATGGCTCATTTTCCCCATCTTCTGTGTTTAACTGTGTGCTTGGGACCCACAGTGATGCCTTCCAGCCCCTACGGAGTAATAATGCCCAACACAGCCTTCCTTTTGTCAGGGTGAGCTGCTTACACACTATAGCTGCTAGAGTTGCAAGGGTAGGAAATACCTCAGTTTCTCAAATGTCCAGGAGAAGCTTAAGAAACCTGCTAGTTAAGCATGAAGAGAGAGATAAAGCAAGAGCCTTGTTTGTCTCGGTTCTAAGTGTCAGAAATGTCACCTATGGAGGGCGGCGGACACTAATTGCAAATGCAGGGCAATGTGGAGTTTGACATATATAATGTGGGTGATGTGAATTTGAAGACATATGGCTATGAGAAACCTAGGGTGACACACTGGTGGGCCTGGGATGGTGGTCTATTCCACCTCCCATTTGCAGGCAGGACCCACTGAGCACTCCTGGTCAGGTGGCACTGGGAAAACGGCAGCACAAAGGATGTGGTTTCAAACACAGAATGCTTGAGTACAGTAAAATAAGTAGAAAAAGAGCTTGTTTATGTTGTGCAATAGCCCTCTGAATTTTGTGACCTGAGAGACAGTTAAAGGGATCTGGAAAATAAAGACAGTGCTTATGCTTTTTTTATACTCTTTAAGGTAGGCAGACATGTTTGTTTTATTTCTTGCACTGTATCATTCTGTCTTCATATTTCTTGTATTTTCTATGTGTGCATGTGTGTGACAATTTATTCTGGGTTAGTGTCACAGGATGTGAAAGAAACCATTTGGAATAAGACCTTACAGAACATTACCACTTGAGCAACTGTGAAAGGTTTTTATTTATGCTGTTTTAAGATTTGAGAAGCCATGATACATGAATTTACATCTCGGTGTAGAGCTGATGGCAGAGGACACTAATTCTATCACCAGTCCTTGAGAACATCCGAGGCCAAAACTAGGTACTGTAAATCTGAGCTGTGATAGCAAAGTCATCTGCATACAAAGAAGATCCCATTCAGAATATGTCTTTTCCATCTTCAAAGTGTGTATGAGACCAACCGTAAACACTTCCACCTGAAAGATACTGCTCAGTACACAGAACTATGAACCACTCCTGCAGATATTAATTGCCAGTGGAAGCAAATAAAATAGAAAGACAATGGACAATGCCTGAAGCATCAGCACTTCAGAAAATCGTGCTAGGCCCATTTTGACTAGAGAACTGCTAAGAGCATTAATATCATTCTCCTTTATTAAAATTACAGTTTGTAATTTGTGTTTCAAAAGGTCTGATAAATGGAAAGTGGGCACCCAAAAGCAGCAGTGTTCTTTAGAAAATAAATAATTCTGCTGAAATAAGAAGAACTATCTTTCAATCAAGTACTGTGCTTTGTTAGACATTGAATCCCTTCTAGCAAACAGAGACTTTGGCATTACTCACACTATATATGATAAATTTTGTCTTTCAAGAAATGAGGAGAAAGCCCTTTTAGTTTAAAAAAAAGCCTGATCTATATTTCACTAAAATAAATGGAAATGCTCCCCTTAACTTTAAAATGGAAGATGGACTGGGCTTTTAATTCATTAGCTCATTTCATATGTAAAATAAGTCTAGTAACTTTTCTGTTTAGCTGGAGTACTGAAACTTATCAGGAGATGATACATATTGCAAGGAAAGGTGGCACAGTGCAAGGCAGCGTGTTGAACAGCCCACGGGGTGGGAAGAGGAACCTTCTCTTCATGATAGTTGAGAGAAACGCTTGCAGATCCTTGGCACTACTACAGTCACGGTGAACTATCAGTTTTTTTCTTAGATGCAACATTTATGCTCATGTAACCTCTTCCTTTAAAAAGTCCTCCCCTCTTTTGCTTCCTCTGTATCTTACTTCTCTGACAGTTGTCAGTAATAAATTGATGAAATCCATCTAGGTTTTCCTGGAAGATTATCAGAACATGCTTTGAAGATACGGAGGGAGGAAGAAAGGAAGGTGCATCAGTTTATACATTCCAGTCTTGTGACAAAGTAAAATATTTAGCAGTTTGCTAATGAAGGTGGAAAACAGAATGTATTTTGCAGAGCAAAGCAATCCTTTGAGAACCTACTTAATGAGATGAAGGTTAGCTGATGACACACTCTCTGATTTAAAGTCCCAAACTATCTTCATGGAAGAAAAGATACAGAGACATTCAATGTATTTTCTTTTTTTTCCTCTAGATCTTTTTTTTCAATTTTTTTTTTTTTAAAGAACTTGGGGACAAGAAGATAAGCACCAAATCAAAAAATAACAAAAAAATAAGGTTCACACTTAATTAAAGAAAGGAACTGTTCTCATTTAATACACTGTAGAAAACATTGTACACAATTTACAATGGTAAGCTTCAAATCAGTTTGCTGCAGATGTTTAGTAATCTAATAAATTATATTTGATAGCCTTACAGTATGAAACGATATAACCACATAATATCCAGTATTATTCAGCTAGATCAAATTTAAATAGTAAGGCTAAATACAGTCAACATTTTCTGCAATGGAATTAACTGAATAAATGTAAGTATGACAAATATGGACAAAACTCACTGCCCTAAACTGCCTTCAAGATTGGATCAAGGACAGAACAGTCTCTGCATATGTGCTACTGTCTTGAATACTTATAGTTCAGAGCAAAATTTAGCAGCATTAAATTTACCTAGGCTATAAGAAGGCTACAGGAGCCTAGGCTATACAAGCTTCACAGGCATATTGTCTTTTCCTTAGTAAATGAGTGAGTGGATTTTGAAGCCAGAAAGTGGTCAAGATCGAAGGAGTCAGTAATCCACTATCTCTATAGACATCATAAAAGACAATCTTGCACATAATGCTCTTAAATTGCACTTTTATTTAAAAAAGCCCCTTCCAGAAAAATGTTAGCATCCACTGCTAGAATTTGTAGGTGACATAGACCAAGAAGGACTCTTTCCCATCATAGGGTCTGTCTATTGAGGTTTGCACAAAACACCAGTATTTGCCTCATACTGGAGGGTCATTAAATGGCCCTTAAAAGTGGTGTAAAATTGTTGTGACACAATGCATGTAGAAGGAATTTTGTACCCTTAAACTCCTTGTGCCTACAACCTTCATGATTGGGAGATGGCAGCTGGCCAGTTCTGGACTTCCCAGTTATTTATTGTGTTGTGCCCTTGGAAACTGTATGGAGCTAACAGTCCCCTGTGTATCTAGCATCGAATAATCCTACTACCTTCTGTAGTAAATACTTTAATCACACAAAGTGAATGCTGATTTTCAGTGTATGATGCGGTTCATGATAAATTGATTACTGAATATGTACTGCTAATGCATAATCTCAACCAATCTGTGTTGCCCACTGTCCTGGTTATCTTCAGTCCATGTGTTCCTGGAGTATGTAATTTCTTTGTTAAGGAGGAGCAGGCATCTTAGCTCAATATGTTTAACACTCCCTAACAAAGCTAACAGAACAGGAAAGCTGAAACATGCAAATACCTTCTCTGATTTTTTTCTGATTAGGGTGTGTCAGAGGGAGTGGATGCAGCACACAGAGCAAGAGATTCTATTTTAAGGAACTCCTTTTTGTTTTTTTAATACATTCTAGGTTGTTTGTTTATTAGAAATAATTCCTATGAATTATCCACATTCAGAACCAGCTAGTGCTACCTAATTATCATGCTATCAGTGCTGCAAGAAGAATGACTTGATGGAAAACAGAATCCTTCATACAATTTATCAGCCTGAATAGCAATCCCAGATAATTAGAATCATAGACTGCCACAGCATGCAGATGGTGCTCCAAAGCCAGCTATCTAGAATCAGTCCAATCAATACGGTTTTATCTTGGCAAGCATGTTATTCAAAGCCATACAGAAAGGCCACCATGTTTCCATTTCTTACGAGCTTCTCTTTCCTTAAATGACTGTTGAGAGGTCTTTTTACTTTAACCTTATCATTTTTCCTGTACATGGCATAAATGATGTTCAAGAAAGTAGGCTCAGATTCTATTATATCATATGTCAAATGAACAGAGACAAAGAAGACAAAACCCACAGACTAATTGATAGGACTCAAAATCCCCATTGATTTTGACACAATGAGGAGGCTAAGTTCATAATCTAAAAAAAAAACAAACCACAGGAAAAGCAGAATTAAGGTTTCCATGGCAACCTTAACTTTGACTCTTTCCATGACTTAAAAGATGGTCTTTCATTCTTTTGCTCAGGCAATTCTTGTCTGACATTTGATTTTTCCTCCCACTTTAGTGTACAGTTACAGTCCTCTACCTGCTGTTTATTCATTTTATTGAGTCAAATAAAGCTGGCTTTTACAAAACCGGACTGAAGGAAAGGTCAGTGTTTTGCCTTCCACAGAGCAATAAAAGCAATATCTTTTTAATATTTTGATTAATATTAATTATTAATAATAATGACAATAACACTAATGAAGTCTAGATTATTTCCCCCACTCTGTGAGGAGTCTGAAATGTCAGCAAGACTGTTCCATAGCCCCCAGCAACCTAAACCAAGAGCAAAACCACTGCTTCATCCAGCTTTGCACAAAGCCCTTCTCACAGCTGAGTTGACTGGTGATGTTACTCCATTTCTAGAAGGCTCTTAACAAAAGTGATGGTCCGTAGCACCACATCTAGTCAGCCCAAAGAGATAGGGAAGGTCTATCAGCAGGTGTCTTGACATTTGCAGTAGAGGAGTGAGGACACCTCTGAGAACAGAAGCAGCTGCTTGGTGGTGGTGGGGATGGAGACATGAACAAAATGGTGAAAGGGGACTCCTCCTCACCCCCTTGTGACAGCCCCTGGATGTCTGCACAGTCATCAGTGCTGAGTTCAGACCTTTCCTCTCTGTACCTCCTCCTGACCAAGGGCACTGCAGCCTTCTCTCTGGCTGCAAGAGACACGCTTGGCAAATTTGAATGCTCAGTGTAAAGGAAAAGGTATCTTCCCCATGAGTCAAATCCAGCCCTGTTGCAATACAGCTGACTTTGGACAAGCTTCCTTCTAGGACTGCAGCTAAATCAATCAATCAAGATGAAATAAAAGAAGAAAAAGAAATAAAATTTTGTGTCTTTTATTGCAACCTTTGGGAAAAATGCTCTGAGGTTTGTACAAATGTCCTATTTTATGTCCTGTGTATGACACAGACCGTGCTCTCTAGTCCTGTTCTTGACTCTGTTTTTCATTTTTTTTTCATTCTTTAATAAAGAATTAGCTCAAACATGCATATATATTGGCATAATTTGGGGTTGCCATGGCAATGCTGTTATACCAGAAATAAATGCAGTGTGAAAGTATAGTGTAATTATAACCAACACTGAGATTCAAAAGGAAATATTTCTGAGGCAGTTTTAAGTCAATACAATGCAAGTATCTTATTTGTATGCATTTGTGGAGAACTCATTTTTATAACAGAGCCTTAAGCAGAAAGGGCATTACTGAGGGCTCACTGAAGTCAGCCAAAGTCTTACCATCAATTTTAGTGACTTTTTTTTTTTAGATATGTACATCCATTTTGCTTTGTACCTATGCCTGGCAAAACACACAAAGCAAATGTAGTCCTTCCAGCATTTGCACTTCCAATGCTTTCTTAGTTTTAGGATTTGGCCAATGAATATCTGGGTGGATGCGGGTGAAGGGGGGCCTTCTCACAGCCAGTCTGTAAGTTCCCATGTTGCAAACAATGGGTGTACCTTCACCTATACACCAGTGTGCCTATAAAGGAAAATGTATGGGGGCGCGGAAAGGAATGAAGATTAAATGATTTACAGGCTCCTCCATGCTGCCTTTGAAAGAACAGTAAGAAACACAGGTGCAGGGTGGGTGTGGGGAAATTGTGGCAGACCATGCAGAACACATCATGGGGCAGGGGAGGAGGAGGTATAGCTAAGATGCACTAAGGCAGCAGGTCTCATGTAATAGGATTTCTTTCTAAGTAGTGTCATGATTTGTCAGGTAGGGGGGACTTCCTTGAGATGCTTGAATTTTTTGAATGAACAGTAATAAAAGGCTGACCTTGAAAATACAACTTCAAGATAGAGGGTTGTTTTGTTTGTCACAGTAAGTCAGTCTCTAGCACCTATTTCTGCTGAGGTGTCTGTTTAAACATCAACAGTGCTTCAGAAGTCAGAGTCTTAAAACCCCTCCATGCTTTTAAAAAGGACATTTTTCTTCCTGGAAAAAGCCTACCATCTGATACCTTTATCAAAGCTAAGGAACAACTTTTTGTCCTTGTCTTTAATTTTAACTACTTTTTTTCAGAAAAAATAATTATATTTCTTTTTCTGTTTCTGTCAGTAAAAAGAAAATTCAGGGCATTTGTATACCTTGACTGCAGATTTACATCTGGGAATATGTGTGAATTTTATTTAAATATTACCTTAACTCTAGATTTCCTGCATTCAGAATGCCAGTTTCTAGAATAGTTATGTTATTTAAATGGCAGTTTTCAGTCATAGGTTACTGCTATGTCCTAAATATGAGACTCAATTCTCTTGGCCTTCATTATAAACTTTAATTTGCTTATATGTCCTTTTTTATTTTCTACCTTTGGGTGTACAGAGACAGGAGGTGTTACAGACCACATGATCCCAGGCAGGTCTGGTCCAACCAAGTAAAGCTGCTCTTCCTTTTCTACAGGTCCATATGAAGTGGTAATAGTTTCTGAAATCCACTTTATTAGGAGCTGGGTTTGGGGTCCCACTCTGTGGAGGAGCAGAATACAACGAATAAGGTGGAGGGGGCTATGATCTGCCTTTGTGTCATGACTGAATGCCAAACCAAAGAGGGATGAGGACCAATCCCAAGGCTCTGTCTCCCTCTATGGCAGGTTTATCTTGAGTGAGTGAAGTGAAGTGGCCCGGAGGAGAGTCAAAGGGTGAGTCAACAAGCCGTGGGGACAGTGGGGGATCCAGAGCTCACACCCTGGTTATGTGACAACCTCAGGGAAGCAAATCCCTCGTCTTCATAGACGCAAGAAAAGCCTGGGAAACGCAAGACCGATTATTAGACTCCGTAAGGAAAACAAGGAGGACCCTAAATTTGCCATTTATTAATATGATGCAGTTTCTGTAGCAATTGCACTATTTTTAATCCCTGACTAATTTTTTTTGCAGTGTGGAGTAGTTGATTAACACAAATTTCTGTACAAGGTTTTCTAAAGGAGAGAAGAGAAGAGAAGAGAAGAGAAGAGAAGAGAAGAGAAGAGAAGAGAAGAGAAGAGAAGAGAAGAGAAGAGAAGAGAGGAGAAGAGAAGAAGAGAAGAAGAGATGAAGAGAAGAGAATATTTCAGTTGGAAGGGACCTACAACTATCATCTAGTCCAACTGCCTGACCAATTCAGGGCTAACCAAAAGCTAAAGCATGTTATTAAGGGCATTGTCCAAACACTGACAGGCTTGGGGCATCGACCACCTCTCTAGGAAGCCTGTTCCAGTGTTTGACCACCCTCTCAGTAAAGAAATGCTTCCTAATGTCCAGTCTAAACGTCCCCTGATGCAGCTTTGAACTATTCCCACGTGTCCTATCACTGGATACTGGGGACAGAGATCAGGTCCTCCCTCTCCGCTTCCCCTCCTCAGTAAGCTGTAGAGACCAATGAGGTCTCCCCTCAGCCGCCTTTTCTCCAAACTAGACAAATCCAGAGTCCTTAGCTGCTCCTCATAGGACACTCCTTCCAGCCCTTTCACCAGCTTTGTTGCCCTCCTCTGGACGCATTCAAGGACCTTCACATCCTTCTTCAGTTGTGGGGCCCAGCACTGCACACAGTACTCGAGGTGAGGCCGCACCAACGCTGAGTACGGTGGGACAATCGCCTCTTTTGACCGGCTGGTTACGCTGTGTTTGATGCACCCCAGGCTGCGGTTTGCCCTCTGGGCGGCCAGGGCACACTGCTGGCTCACACTGAGCCTGCTGTCACCAGCACCCCCAGATCCCTTTCTGCAGGGCTGCTCTCCAGCCACTCCTCTCCCAATTTATACTTGTGCCTGGCATTACTCCATCACATTCCTCCATCCAAGGTGCAGGATCTGGCGTTTCGACTTGTTAAATTTCAGTGCTAACACAGGAGGCACTAAACACCAAGGTTTCTCCAAACATCTCCTATCACACTGAGCACTCAAAGCCCTTAAGCAGTCACAGGAAAGCAGAGATAGCCTTTGCCTTTTAAGTCAGGTCACATTTCTGCATATATATGTGTGTGTGTGTGATTTTTATCAACATGTATTTTTAATGTATGTATTATATACTACAGATTTATAATGCATAATAAATAAAATCATAAAATATCAAATATCAGCAGCAGTCTTAAAAGGTATAGATGAAGCTAAATAAAAAACACTTTGTGTTGAGAGAAAAGAGAGGGGAAAAGAACTTATTCTGTGAGCGCATTATCATTTACAGGTGATTCTAATACATCAAATAACAGAGTTAGCATAGCAGGTTGGTGTATCCAGAACAATCACTCAATAAGAGAGGTTTCCTGACAATAAGAGATGGTTTTTGATTCAGGAATTGATTTTAATGGATATGATGTGGTTAAAAGGCTGCACAGCATACTGAAAATTGAAGGCTTGTTATAAATGGTGCGCTTTGCACACAGATGATTCTGCCAAACACAGTATGTGTGGTTTTCAAGGGGCAAAAGAAACTTTGAGTGGCGTGAAACATTAACTGACAGAACGGAGACAGAGCCTATTACCGCAGTACACTTTTGAGTAAAGAGTGAAAAAGGAGGAAATTAAAAATCTTTCAGACACCTTGCCATGAGATTTAAGGAACTGAGACATAAAATTGTTTTTTCTTACACAGTACCTTGCTGTTTAGGGGTGACTAAGAAGCAAGAAGCAAGAAGCACTGGGGACTTTCATGTCTCTGAAACTACTTGAGGAGAAAAATGGAGTTGTAGAAAAGAAATTACACTTCAGCGGCACTTGGGCAAACAAATCAACTACTAATAAGGCCCTAGAATTAGACTCCTGAAACAGGGCAACAAATCACTTTTCTTTATAAATAGCAATTAAAATATGACTGCAGTGCTTTCACAGATCAGTTCTGAACACAGAAGACTGCACTACTGCACACTTTATTCTCCATATAATTTATTTGAAAGTAAAACTACTAGAACTGTTACAGAAATTTTCACAGCCTACTTTTAGTGTATCTCTACAATAAGATGTAATTGAGAAAAAGTAACCAGTCCAGAAAAAAAAAATCTTACAGAATTGGGAATATGTACCAGTAACTTCAGGTAAAAGACAGGCATCAAGAATATAGCAATTTTCCTAAAACAATCATTCTTTTTTTTAATGAAAAATTTAACATTAAAGTGTATGGATTCATGACTGAGCAACTAAAGGAATTTAAGTATATAATCTAAAGTTATAGCAAGGAAAACAAATTGTACAGAATTATAGTATCTGTCTTTAAAAAGTAGTTCAGTCTAATTTGGTATCATAAGCACTAAAGTCTGAAACAAATTTTCATTATACAGCTATGTCAAATGACGCTGAAGTCTTGAATTCAGGATAAATCAAAGAAAGCTTAATAGGTCCAAGCACAGCTTCCTCCACACTGCTTGACAGTCTTTTGAATGCTGCTTCCAGTACCACACCTTTTGCTATGCTCCTGCTCTCCTCTTAAAAAATTAGTCCAACTGGGCCTACTATATTGTAAATGGAACTGAATGGTTTATTTGTACTCCTCAATGCTGAGACCAGAACTGGCTGTGCTGAATACCCTATCTTGTTTCTCTTGTATGTAATCCATGTATGTATATTTTTCCCAGAAGCCAAATTAAAGAATTGTGTGTTCTTTTCAAGATACCTAATCTCATTTTAAAGACTCCGATGCAATGGTAAATGTATCTCTTCACTATGTAATCTCTCCAATAGGAAATTAACTTTATTGCTGGAAAATTACATCTGATTTCAAGGTTGAATGTGTATGACTTCAGCTTTAAGATGCTGGTTCTTGTTATTCCTTTGCACATAAGGGAAAATAAAAAAAGCTACCACCACTTTCAGTTACCTTTTCCTTAATACTGGTACTTTTATATTACAATAAAATAATTTCTTACCCTTCTCATCATTAACTGGCATAATATGTGGAAACCTTAATACTGCAGCTGTACCTTTAGAATCCCAAGTACTTGCTCACTTTGTGATCTATCCCATCCTTTTTGGATAGGGGACTCCGGATCTGAGGGCAGCACTGCAGTAGTCATCTTCCCTGTGTAATGAATAGACCTGCACAGCTATTAGACAACATGAGATGGACCTGTTCCCTTTCTTGACCTGAGGGGAACATGACTCCCTGCAGTTTAGAGCCATTTCTGTTATCTTGACTTTTTGACATTGATCTGCATTACAAAGAGCAACTGAAGAACTTTTGTTATCAAGAAGGAAAAAGGAACAGTGAAAATACCTTAATGGGCAAAAGGGGACAAAGGGTTGTGAGGGTTTCAGTCTAGTCCATATAACCATAATGAGTTTAAATAACTAGATGCTGTAGTTAATGCATTTAGAGTGGACATGAGATACACATCTTTAACAGGGAGGACTACTAAACACTGGAACCACTACCTAGAGATGCAGTGCATTCTCTAGTGGATATTAATTACTTGAAGTCATTAAAAAAAGGAGTGACTCCGTCTTTCTCATGAATTACCCACATGAATTAACAGGTAAAATTTAGGAGCTGCTTTATAGAAAGGCCCCAAAATCACAATACTCCTTTCTGACCTTCAAAACTATAAATCAGGAGAAAAAGATGACTGATAAACCCTACCCACAGGCATCAATTTACTGATGAGTTAGCAATTAATAAGGTGGAGCTTATCTGCTGCTTAACACAAATTAAAAATGAACTAAAAATATACATGCAAATATTACTCATAAAGTATCTTTACATGCACAGAAAACACTGCCTCTAACAGGCAGGCAGCCTAAATTCAGATTTAAAAACTGTGCTGGAAAGATGTTGGGCTGAGAGATTTCTGTCATCAGTAAGGGATCACAGATCACAGCCTAGTTGCTGTCGTTCATCATGAGGCACCAAATGAAAACAGACTCTACAAATCAAGCGAGAAAAGTTCATGGGACCAAGGAGAAATATGAAGTGGCTTTATCCGTGTAACCTGCCCTGTGTGGCTCCCCATTGAATCTGTTGCACGCAGTGACTGGCAGCTTCAGAAACGTGGAGCAACTGAAGCATGAAGGCCTGGACAGCCTTTGGGCACAAAGAGAAGTTCTGCTGAAGCATCCTGTTCAATGGCACAGAGCACCTCCAAGGGCTGAGGTTGCTCCCAAAAGTTTCTTTGGGTATAGCTGATGGTTTTTAGCTCTGAATTTCACTACAGCTTGGAGACCACAAAGCTGCATAACAGCCTGACTGTAAACCTGGAGGAATGAGTTACAGCAAAATGGGTTTTATGCAGTTTCTTTCCTCTCGCTAAGTGAAGAAGTAAGTGTAAACCTGCCTCCTGGAAGTTCACACTAATACTGTAAAGTAATAACATTAACAACACAAACAAAAGAAGGTGCGAATTTACTAAGATGTAGTGGGTTAGGGTTTCTTGCCTTTAGAGTGAGGAGAAATGTTTGGAATTTGTCTCAATAATTCGTTTAAGAGTCTAAAACCAGAATCTTAAAAAAATTTGATTTTTAAAACTGTCTCATGGTTTTAGTGTTTGGGTTGTTTTCTTTCTTGGGACTCAGATTTTCAACTGTTTAAGGTTGGGATTTTTTTCCATCAAAATTGATGCAAACACAAGTAGGTTTCATTCTCCTTCTGAAAAATCACCAGGTGCTTGACAAATCCTCTAGATGTGAAATATGGCAGCTCAGTAGGTGGCTAGAACTGATTTATTTTCCCTTTTAAAACAGCATAAACTTGATTTCAGTATGAATAAAAGCCAGCAAAAGTAGCATTTCAATTTAGCAAAGCGAAGAGCAAGTTAAGATGAAATGATTCTTATCCCACTAATGAGGGCATCTGGAAGATGAACCAGAAATAGAGGTACACAGAGTTAAGTCTAGCAAACCTACTGTGAACTTGAGGAGGAAGCGGCAGAGGTTTGAAAGCCACGTGTGGAGCATGCGGATGGCAAGTACGGCAACTCCCTGCAGAGTTTCCTCTGTGGCTGTGGGATCCTCGAGTACTGAAGGTGAGGGTATTTCTGAATTCCTCTCCCAACATGTCTTTCAGCTTTCCTGAGTCCAGGAAGGTAACAGGAGTCCTGCTTGCCCATGTACTATGTACACAGACCACTGTCTCCAATGAGATGGTCCCAGTAGTTTTCTGCTGCTCACATTCTCTGTTACCCTCCAGCATGGGAGACATTACTCGCAAGAGTGAAAATAGGGGTTTATTTCTTGGTGGTGGGTCACTGCGGCTCGCTAGCTGAGATTGCTGAGTGAGGGGGCAATCCCCACGTGACACACAGATGTGTCCTAATGATTCATTGGAGAGGACACATAGGTCTCCTCACAAGCCACTCTTGAGAAAGAAAGTGGGCAAGGGCACCCTTGCAGGAGGCCAGACAGCAATTCCTGCACCATAAGTGTGCAGAAGGTCAACGCTGGGTTGACCACATCACACAAGAGCATGTGCTGCAGCCAAGGAGAGCTGTGGCTGAGCAGGATCAGCTCTTATATGTTGCTGCAAGGGTGTTCAGGTTCTTGTCCTATCTCTCAATTCTTTGTGATGCTTTTTGATGTCTTATTCTTTTGCCATGTTGTCAGACTAGGACCTTCCTTCCTTTTTGATCATTTTTCCTCCTCTCCTATCTTCTTTGTACACTCCAACCACTGTGCAGGAGCAATCCCTTAGTCCAATGAAGGCTTTGCCACATCCACCATAGCATTAACCCTTCCTTCTCACCTCCTGTGATTTTGATTCTTACATCACCTGTTCCCTCTTCCGTTGGGTTGGTTTTTTTACTTTTAAAACTCTCTCAAGCATGTATTAATAGTGGATTAAAGTGCATACAAGTCACATTTTTTGTTAGAGAGACAGCTTTCTCCCTGGCTACTATCACAGTTATTTTGGAACCCACATACCATAGAATATGCACGAAAGCATGCAAGGCTTTGAAGGATTGTTCCTTCAGGCCTCCAGAGATACACAGTGGTGATGCAGAGGAAAAGGGATTTACTTTGAGTTTTTATTATTTTGACTAATGGAACACTGGGAAATGGTAAGTAACAGGAATTTTGGTCAGGAATTTAAAACCTGAGAATCTGAAGTGAAATCTGTAACTCCTAATTTAGAGCAAATGAGCATTTTCATCTTTCCTCACACTCTGGAGGAGTTTTTTGTAAACACCAGTAAAAATGCCTCATTATCCTCCTCCAAGTCTCTTCTTAAAACCTTCCTTGCCCTAATGCCAGCAACAAACCTCATCATGGTAAAACTGCTGCAGCAATGATTTCACTGCCACTCATGTTGATTGACGTTGTGTCACTGACTCCTTGTACTCTCCATCTGCCTCTTTCCATCTGTCTCTTGTCTTGGATGGTAAAGTCTTGGAAAACAGAACTTTATTGTTATTCGTTGAATAGCACCCTGCATCTCCTATCATAGCTATTCTAGGAAGAAGAAGGAAAAGAAGAAGAAAATGTAAAGACATTAGGACATTTGTATTGAGTCACACCAAAGACCCATCTAAGCAAGTCTCCTGCTCCAACAACAGCTAGCAGAAGAGGAATAAAGCAGAATGCAAGAGCAAAGCTAGTGTTGGCATCCAGATTTGAGCAATCTGAAGCTTTGGGACTTCCTAAGCTAGAGGCCTTATTTTTGTCTTTAATAACCCTGGATTATGACATTTCCCAAACTAAATTTGCAGTGTTCACATTACCCTGTGAAAATGAGTCCCGCAGCTTAATTAGGCCTTCTGTGAGAAAGTACTTTTTTTGTTCATCTTATACCTCCTGTTGAACAATCTCAGTCATTGCCTGCTTTGAAAAACTGTGGTAGCAACAAGAAGATCAGTGGTAATACCATCTAAAACTAAGGTGTTGAGACTGCAGTGATGCTACTGGCCCAGACCTCTGTACTAACTGGAACCCCACTAATTTTGGTGGAAATCTATGAAAGTACGTGGCCCAATGAGGTAAGCTGTAGTATGAGTTCATCTTCAAAGCTGCTGAGGAAACATTTGTTTGTTGGGTTTTTCTTAACATGGGGATGATTTAAAAATAATAATAGAAGGTTTTACTCTTGTGACTGAGAAACATTAACTTAGCCTTTTCCACTAAGAACTTGTGAGTTTTGCAGGGATTGAAACTCAGATGAAGATGAAACTATAAAAGAAAAAAGATGAAATACTGTTCGTAGTTTAGGGGTGAGATTTTCTGAGATACCTAAACGACCTGGAATTCACACAAAACAAAAATGCCATTGTGTTTTACATATTAAAACAAGGCAGATTTTAAGACTGTGTTATGAAAACATTGCTGAACAGTACATTTAAGATTTGATCGTTCTGGAAATTGTTACGAAGAGCAAAAGTTTACATTCACCGATGACTTTCACAAACCAATGACTTTAATCAACTGTGATCATTAGGCCAAATGTCAAAGTTCCCTTCAAAGCTGCTTTATGGTGTATCTGATGAAATTTTCAGTGCAGACTACAGGCTCCCAAGAGTGTCACCTCTCACTAATCACTATTAATGGCTATTTCACCAGTTACAGGAGCCAGCCTTTTGCTATCACAGTACTCTTGCATGCTGTTATCTAAAAAGATAAAAAATCTAAACAAGGAAACCCTTTTTACTGTTTCCTAAGTAGAATAGCACCATCTTTAAATATTAGCAGTCAAAGCTCATTAGCCTGGCAATGGAAGAGGAGCAAGGAAGAGATACTAATTCCTGCTCTTCAAGTCTAAAATGTTGCCTAAATGGCAAAACCTTGACAACAATACAAATACCCATAAAAAAGGCAACCAGTTTGCAAACAGGGAAAAACTACTTGGAGTGAATAAATTGTCCACCTCTAATCTAATTGTCTGATAAATCTCCAAAAATTCACATTTTTAGCATGCTTTATTACTTTTTCTTCCCATTGGGCAAGGCCTCAAGAAGCGATCCTGTCTCTTTTATGATTCTGATAATACTTTATTTAGGGGGAAACTGTCTTACCCCTGATGAAAAACAAGCCTCATTTCATTGCCTTACATTTGCATAATCCAACTTTATGGAAAATACTACAGGCTCTAATGGTGACCAAGCATCATTTTTCTGGTAGTGTTCTTTCTCCAGACTGGTCACTTCTTGTTTGTGATCCAAATTTTCATTCATTAATTCAATAATTAATTCAGCTGTGGTATACTGTACCATTTATACAACATTAAAAGAGTCAGGCTATCATAAAACCTTGCCTATAAAGATGAAATAACATTTGTAATGAAAATGGGCTTAATAAAAGTGTCAAAAAATTAAGTCTAATGATAACTGAAAAGAGGGTAGTATAAATACAAATAAGACTAAAAAGCAATGTAAATTTTATCATGAGCCATTGACTGGAAAGGTATAAAAAAATTATGATTTTTTTCCTAACAAATTTGCTACTGTTTGGATGCCTAAGCACTTAAACTCTTCTTAGTCAAACCCATCATTTCAAAACATAAAAATAAAAGATCAATTTATCTCTAAGTTAATAATTTCCTTGGAAAAGTTGCTTGTCTTTCATGGCTCATGAGGTGTTCAGTGAAGATCATAAGGATATTCTTAACTTTTATTCTTAAAGAAATAACACCCATCATTCATTTCTCTGTGCTCACCTCACAGGAACAGGAACAGGGGATGCGAGTTGGTGTTTGAGGAGCCATAACTCAATATTTCCACTTTTCTGCATCTTGTCTCACAGCAGAGAGCCTCAGCCGGTGCCTGTGCCACTCACCTCGGCCCCGTCACCCTCATCATGCACACGTGGGCACGTGCCCAGCCTGGCACGTCTGGGAAGGCAGAGCAGTCAAAAAAATCTTGGACAATCTCATTGTTTGCTGAGCTTTGGAGCTCTCAAAGCATTCTGGTTGCTCAGGGGTGCGGGGAAAAGGGCCTTCTAGGCCAAGATAAAATATGTCTGGATATGTCAATGGTGTTAAAATGCTTCCGTATCTGAGCGTGTGTTAGAATGACTTCATGAGGAGTATTGGCCGCAGCATTTTAAACATGCACCATCTGCCTTTCCCTGCACTCCTGTTTCTGCTATTGAGATCAGGCAGTTTAGCAGAGACACATTACGCTCTCAAATACTGTCCTAAGAAGTATCTGGGGGCTCGTGTTCCTTCCCTTGATGAGCACATTCAGAAGCATTCCTGGCAGTGAGAATACATATTCTTACTTCTAAAAAAATCCCAAAACTAAAGCCAAAATCATTGGCCTGCCCTTAGGAATACTAGAATCTTTTGGAGGCAGCATCTTTGTTTAAATCTTCACTAGCAGAAATTTATAACTGTGTATGCGTGTGGTTTTATGTGACTCTTCTGCCCAGAACAGTAGGTATTTCAGATGAATCAACATTTTTAGTACCCAAAACCACAGCAACACATTCTCTATGAATGTGAGGTCTAATAGCAATTACTCTGCCAAAAATTGTGCCATGAGAGCTGTGTCTTTAATCAGCTTCTGACCTAAGTAATATTTAATCATTTCTGCGGTGTGGAACAGTTCCTGTTAAAGTACAAGCGAGAGAGCATAGCTGAGGGGATGTGTATTTGCACTTGGTAGACATATGTGAATTAGTTCTGCCAATGCTCTGAGACAGCAGATTGTGAGCAAACTCTGATCCAAAAGTTTTCTGCCCATCCTGCATTTTACCACCTCAGAACCAATAACAACGTCCAAAGGAAAGAACTGGGTAGGGGGAAATATAAAAAAATAAGAATTAAGGGTTGATAGGTTGCATTGGGAAAAATTGCAATATTGCAGCGTATCTATATAGAAGAAATCAAAGACTGCAGAAGAATAAAATAAATTTGCAGAAGGCTGTTGAAAAATCAAAGGTTAAATACATATACTGGAATTAAAAATTGTGGAAAACATTGGTTGATGAAGTTGCTTCAGAAAGTACATTGAAATGTATCTAGATGTAATAGAAAGAATGGGTGGAATTAAAATGCAAATTAACTTTCAGGAAAACAATACTTGATTGCAGGATGGTGTCCAAGAAAACCCGGGAGTCTCAGTTTTGTGTTAAAGTTAAACAAATAATAAACATTTTTGTTGTTGTATGAATCAAAGTGGAATAAGTCTAATTTCAAGTCTGTTGAAAACAAGAACAGAAATTCATTTTTCTCGCTAAAACTTTACTACTGTTTTGAGGAAAAATTTTACCTTTTTCCATCAATTAAGTTTAGGTGAATATCTGAATGAATTATAATTTATTTGAAAAATGTCAAAAAGAAAAAAAAAGTCTTAAAAAATACAAATTCTGGAGTGAAGAAACTGTAAAATACCTGATATTTCTTTTGGTGCACACAGATGAGACTTTGTGTTTATACTTTTTATTTACCCAGTTACCAAAGACTATTTCAACCCTTAATTTCAGTCAGATTGCCTCTAGTCGTCTAGGCAAAGCTCTAGAGAATGCTCTACCAGAGGCAATCTTCAGTGACAGGAAAATCAACGAGGGCTCTCATTGCTCTTTTCCAGCTCACTGTGCCTTTTATAGGCTACAAAGACAAGATTTAACGCTGGGGTTGGCAGAATGCAGCTGACCTGATCCTTACCTACCGTTGCACCCCTTCACTAGTGTCTGTACTACGGTCCTGTCCTAGAGTCCTCTTAGCAGTTTGCCCCAGTCTCAGCCCAGAGGTGATGAGCAGTGATTTCTGCCCTCAGAACAGGCACAACCACCCCAGCCAAAAGCTCTCATTTATTGCCTCTTTCCTCTGCTTTCTTCAAAGGTTTCAGATCATGTTCACTTACTTATATTAATTGATTCTATGACCAAAATTGTCAAACCCGAATGTCTCATTTTAGACACCTGTACCCATGCCTTAGAGATGTGACTTTGATTTACTGGTTCAGTTTTCTGAGCTGGTTATTCCATACAAACAGTGCTTTTGCTGCTCACACCCTGCCTGGGTATCAGCACTGCTTGCACTCACCTGGAAGTGGTTCCTGATGGAGGACGGCCATGCAGCTCATTTCATCCTTTGGAGCAAGCAACGTTTGATATCATTGCTTCTGTCAGATGTCTTCATTTGCTGTTGTTATTGTGCTATGAAGTTATTTTGGCTGGAAAAATTATTAGCAAAGCGTTTTTTGTGCACATAAGATCTTTGGGAGTTGACTAGCCTGCTTAGCTACTCTGTTAAGTTTTATGGAGATACGAGCCAGTTTTGTTTGGGTTTTTTTCATCAAAGAAGGAACAAACCAAGCCTTTATAAGCCTGTGATGATATGTAAGTCGCTTGGCACAACAGCAGATGCAGAGCACTCACTGACGCCCAGGGCAGCCAGACTTCAATGCAACGTTCTTGAAGAGCTGAGGGCAGACCTACATCTCAGCAGCTAATGAGTCTTCCCTACCAGGGGGGCTGGAGTTGAGAGGGGAAAACAGGCATTTCTGTGTGATCCTACTGCAGCACAGAAAGGGTTTCATTGTTGTCAGTGAACACCAGACTGATGTGCTAGGGAAAGCACACTTTTCTTACCATTTACAGAAGAGCTGTCTTTTCCAAGACAGCTTGATAAAACCCAGGATCATTCAGGCAAGTAAGGAGTCTAAAACACCCTTTATCCTCATGTAAAGAAAGTCCAAGAGCTGTCTCAAACACAGAGAGAAACACTATTTGTCTGCAATTCTAAATTTCAAACAATCTAGCCAAAATATGAGAGAGACAGAAATCCAATATGCCAATCAAAGATCTTTCCAATACATTTACGACTAAATACAGTACTTAGGAGTGAAAAGATTCTGTTTTCTTTCTTATTGCGTTTGGGTAGGTTTGGCCTTGGACTAATAGCTATTTCTGTAGACATGAACTAGTAATCTAGCTTGTAAAATAAACTGGGCCAGGCACAGGCTCAGGTTGGTGTGGGCCTTTCATATTGCTTAATTTTAAGATGTCCCTTGGCACCAAGGTCTTCCTAGCCTACGTCCTGGGACAGATAACAGAGACACCACTGGTCAGGGACTGCTCCTTACTGACTGTGGGATGGAGCCACCCCATCCTAGGAGGAGAGGGGAGGGGGTAAGCAATGCAGATGCAAGACATGTCCTGAGGATGGGAGCTAGCCTTTTCTATTTGGTAATCTAAACACAGCCCCTGAGTCCAGAACATCCATGTGATCAAAATGTTTTAGTTTATCTTAGACTAGTTGCCTTCTGTTGAATGTAGATCACTATCAGGTACACCAATTACTTTAAGAATAAGTAGCTACATAAAGATTATTTGTTATTTTTGGTGGGGCTGTGAAGCCAGCTGAAAGTCTGTGATTTTTTAGTCAAAGAAGTAAGAAGGCTCATCCTCTGCTTGAAGGTACTTGGCAAAAATAGATAAAAATCTATGTTCCAAGAAAAATCCTTTGGCAAAATTATGAGATTCTTAACACAAGCTCCATTTATTTGTTCATGGACTTGACGTTTTATAGGCAGAGTTATAAATTCATAATAGTTTTCCTGAGTGCTGAGATTTTCCATTTGAGAATATGAGTGAAATGCAAGATGTTCACAGTCACAACTGCCATTGTATATTCATAAGAAGGGCTCAGAGTAGTGACAGCATTTGCATACAAAAATCCAAAATATCTATGTTTTCCATAAGTACATAATTGATTAGGTGTCTCTATCCTGCATTCAAATGTATTTTAATCTTGGCCGACCATTTCTACCACAAATTATTCCCTATGCAATTTGCTATTTCTGATCAAATCTTGAAAACAAAATTATTGACTTTGTGCTATGTATTAATAATAGATATAATGCAGTTTAGCTGCAATCAAACATTTAAGCTAATATTAAAAGGAAAACAAGCAAAAATCTGACAAATATATGGATAGTATGTCACAAAGTGAGATATGTTTAAGACCACGGGGAGTGTAATGGGCTAAGAAGACAGTGGATTAAAGATATTATTCGGCTTTTCAGGGTGCGAATTGTTCTTTTTAACTGGTATTCCATGGTCTTTTACAACAGCCTCGGTTCTTTTCTTTCCAGTCAATCGAGGATGGGATAGACAGTGTACTAGCACCCTAGACGAGATTTCTCAATTATAACTGCCTGACACTACCCCTATGTGCTCTGAAGCCTAGAGGACCACTGGCATTGTAAAAGGACATATAACATTGAAAGAGCAAGAACGACTCAGTCCATCTCCTGTGAGCGAGTCAGTTTATGTCCCACAGTCTGGACTGCCACTTTCCTTAATCCCAACCCAGAATGATTAAATTCCTGGTATGAGTACCGCAGTGTTGTAAAAGACCAAGGACTGCCATTTAAATGCCAGTGCCAATCCCTTCTTGTCTCTAAAAGCCATCTAATGTCCTCAGTCCTCTAGCTTCCCACAGCATGAGAGTGCTCAACCATAGTGCTAGTCCTGACACAATATGTGCAGAAACCTAGAGGATCATTCTCCCTTGTAGAAGACAATATAATGCATAGGAAAAAAAACCACCTCTTTCTATCTGAGGGGGACAATTAATATCCAGTAATCTACTACCTGTTGAGACTGCTACATTTTTCAGCCCTAATCCTCATGCCAAGCAAAGCTTGCAACCAGGATAGTAAATTTCTCCTATAGATAGGAAGGGGGACTGGATTTATTTCTTTACTAGGTTTTCCAGGGCCTTTTATGGCAGGGTTACATTCTCTTGATTCTGGAAATTTACTATAGGCTGGAGTTGGGATTAGCAGTCCAGGTGGCTAATGGATTCTGGGATATTTGATATGCCCTGATATAGGAAGAGGGTAGAGTCTCTTTTTTCATTAGACATCATTTTTGTAAAGTTTTGTCTTTATTCCTTTGCAAGTTATGTGCCGTTCCTCAGAGATAGAGAAGGTGTTAAAGCCAAAGAAATGCATAATTAAAGTAACTGAAAATCCAGCAATTGTTCAGATAAGACCGTTGGAGGATAGAGGAACAATGTCATTAAAAGGACTTTATTATTAGCTTGCTGGTTTTATTCATATCAAAGAATCAATACAGTTGAAAATACAGGATTTTTGATGATCTGATCCAAACTTCCTGTGTCAAAAATATACATACTTTGTATTTTATGTCTCAGAGCTGTAAGGATAACTTAAACACTTCAGGATACTGATTGACGCTTTGTTATGTTTGTAAATATTTTCCTTATATTCAGTAAAACGCATTAATTTCTAAATCTGCAAATTTATCAAGGCTGAGAGTCGTTCAGCAGTATCTGATATATACCTTACTGGATAACCTTCTTTATACTTGGCATCTTGGTAACAAAGTAATAAAGTAATTTATTGTGAAGTCTCATTTGTCTGGGTGAATGGAAATATTTTTATATAAGTCTGTCACTGAAACTGATGAAATAGTCTATTGGAATGAACACAATTTTGCAAACATAAATGAAACAGACTTAGAAGCAATTACAATGCAGCTAATCTGAGTAGACAACACATTTACACAATAAATTCAGAGCAAATAACTTCTGTTTAGCTTGTGACTATTGTTAGCTTTTTCACTGTCAATCTAGCATGCTAAGCCAAACTTTTGAAAAATTAGTATTAGAACAGGTTGTTTGAATAATCCAAATTCATCTTGCAAAAAAAGCCAGGTTGACAAAGGAAATGTCACCATGGTCTTGGATGATTGTAAGGCTGTGTTTACACATGACCCCATCCATACTGTCTCTAGACTTAGACCTTTGGGGATATCCAGTGCAGACACCCAGATACCAGATGTGAGTCAGCTCGGGGCAAGACGCAGTTACTTGGTTTGCTCATGGGCAGGACCATGCTAAGCATTTACACAAGTTTGAAAGCAAGTTAGCTGCAAGATTATACTTTCCCATGTGAATTTATGAACTTAAGGCTGTATTAATTTATTGCTTTCCAAACCACACTCCATTTCACACCTGTAGGCATACCCTAGATGCAAAAATGCATAATTCCCTAGGAAACAGCCCTACTGTCTTATAGCAGTCTCCAAAAGGAAAATTGTATGTATCTTTTTCGAATTATAAGCTTGTTGCTTATAAATAGCTACTTTTAACAGAAAAAAAATAACTCATTTCACCCTCGTTTCCAGCTGTGGGAAGTCACTGTAGTGCAGCAGACAGCCCACTGTATAGGAATTAAAGAAACTTATTCTATGTTCTACAAACCTGGTGGGTGATGAAGTAAAGCCATTTTACTTGCATGTGCCTCAGTTTATTCCTCCGCAAGTGGAAATAAAGACAGTCTTCCTTTCCTTACAGAATTTTTAAAAATCTTCTAATAAAGTGTTCTAGAAAAGAGCCTGTTACTCCCAGACAGGTTGTTCCACACTATTTTCTATTGGTAGTGTATGTTTGTAACAGAGATCTGGAAGGAAGCTCCTAAATCAGTGAGTCCAGTCCCCTGCTTGGGTTGTATCATCATTGTATCATCTTTTCCAGAAGACAATTGAGCTTCATCTTGAAACTAGTCAGATGTTTTCTATTGAAAGTCTCATTTAGCACATGTAATAATGATAAGGAAACTTTTTTATTTTTATTATTTTTAATCCAAATGCGTTCCTGCTTGGTATATATCCATTTGTGGGTTTGGTTTGGGGTTTGTTTGTTGGGGATTTTTTGTGCTGTTTTTTTTTCTGTAATATTATGCTTTGGCTTAAATATGTCTTTATTAAATGTGTTTATCCCTTAGCATGTTTATGGATGGGTCTCTCATAATTCCTCTCAATGAAACTTTTCTACGCCAGAGGACACCCTGCAGGGTGCCACGTCTTCCTTCGGCACTGCCAAGGGGTGACCACAGGGGTGCGCAGAACACCAGAGGAATTCTGCGCCACAAAAAGCCACAAAAAGCATTAACACTTCTCACAAAAGCCATTAATATCTCTTTCCCTCCACTGAGCTTCAGTCTGCCATGCAGATAAAACAGACTAGTAGCCTCTGCTGGAAATACCTCTCCCAACATATCTTAGGAACACCTTTACTTTTTTCATGCCTACTTCTCCATAGTAACTCAGAAGATATCTGTGCTCACATAACACCCTTTCTCTGCCTCATTCAGCTCCAGGTGATGAATTCCTTATTACTCCAGAAAGTCTTCTTATGAGTCCTTAAGGATGTCACCTTTCATTTTATACATCATTAAATTTAATCCCATTTCCATCACTGCACTCTTCAACATCATGCTGTTCTTCCTGACCTGTCTGTTTATTGACAAAACCTTCATGGTATTCGAAAGTTTTATCATTACATACTTGCTTTTGAGTTAAGATCATTAATGAAAATATTAATGAATGAATCTTAGGAGGAATTATTGAAGGTCCTCATTGTTACCTTTCTCTGGTGACTTACCCTCTGGAGAATATAATTTTCACTTCCTCTTTAAGCAGGTCCCTACTTACCTTACCTTAGTTACACTTACACATTACCCATGTTACACTAGCTATCTTGTTCTTCAGCTTCACTGTGATTTTCTTAATACACAATGCCTGCTATGTTTAAGAAATAATTTTATTTTTCAAAGAAAAGTCAGAATTGCTTGACAGAACTTAACTTTGACAAAAACATGTTACATTTTTCTATTTACCTCTGTGTCTTTTGTCATTTTTTCCTTCAAAATTTGTTTCAAAGCTATAAGGTTGTCATGGTTTAACCCTAGCCAGTAACTAAACACCACACAGCCGCTCACTCACTCCCCCCACAGTGGGATGGGGAAGAGAATCAGAAGGGTAAAAGTGAGAAAACTCGTGGGTTATGACAAAGACAGTTTAATAGGGAAAGCAAAAGCCGCACACGCAGGCAAAGGAAAACAAGGAATTCATTCCCTACTTCCCATCGGCAGGCAGGTGTTCAGCCATCTCCAGGAAAGCAGGGCTCCATCACACATAACGGTTACTTGGGAAGACAAACGCCATCACTCCGAACGTCCCCCCCTTCCTTCTTCTTCCCCTAGCTTTATATGCTGAGCATGACATCATATGGTATGGGACATCCCTTTGGTCAGTTGGGGTCAGCTGTCCCAGCTGTGTCCCCTCCCAGCTTCTTGTGCCCCCCCAGCCTACTCACTGGTGGAGTGGGGTGAGGAGCAGAAAAGGCCTTGACTCTGTGTAAGCACTGCTCAGCAATTACTAAATTATCTCTGAATTATCAACACTCTTTCCAGCACAAATCTAAAGCATAGCCCCGTACTGCAGAGGGATCTGGACAGGCTGGATCGATGGGCCAAGGCCAATTATATGAGATTCAACAAGGCCAAGTGCCGGTTCCTGCACTTGGGTCACAACAACCCCAGGCAACACTACAGGCTTGGGGAAGAGTGGCTGGAAAGCTTCCTGGTGGAAAAGGACCTGGGGATGCTGGTTTACAGCCAGCTGAACATGAGCCGGCAGTGTGCCCAGGTGGCCAAGAAGGCCAACGGCATCCTGGCCTGTATCAGGAATAGTGTGGCCAGTAGGTGGAGGGAGGTGATCGTGCCCCTGTACTCAGCACTGATGAGGTCGCACCTCGAATACTGTGTTCAGTTTTAGGCCCCTCACTACAAGAAGGACATTGAGGTTCTGGAGCGTGTCCAGAGAAGGGCAACAAAGCTGGTGGAGGGTCTGGAGATCAGGTCTTATGAGGAGCGGCTGAGGGAGCTGGGGTTGTTTAGTCTGGAGAAAAGGAGGCTGAGGGGAGACCTTATCGCTCTCTACAACTACATGAAAGGAGGCTGTAGTGAGGTGGGTGTTGGTCTCTTCTCCCAAGTAACAAGTGATAGGACAAGAGGAGATGGCCTCAAGTTGCATCAGGGGAGGTTTAGATTGGATATTAGGAAAAATTTCTTCACTGAAAGGGTTGTCAAGCACTGGAACAGGCTGCCCAGGGAAGTGGTGGAGTCACCATCCCTGGAGGCATTCAAAAAACGTGTAGATGTGGCTCTTCGGGACATAGTTTAGTGGGCATGGTGGTGTTGGGTTGATGGTTGGACTTGATGATCTTAGAGGTCTTTTCCAACCTTAATCATTCTATGATTCTATGATTCTATGATATTAGCTACTATGAAGAAAATTAACTCTATCCCAGCCAAAACCAGCACAAAGGTCTAATCCATCCTTCAAACTTAAACACCTGATTTGGACTTAAAAATTTTAAGTGCCCAATGGATCAGTTCTCCTAAAAATTCCTGAATTCACTACATGCAAAAGTAAAAAGCGGATGTTTCAGAAATCTTCAGAGGAAGAGCCTGTCTGCATTACTACGGTGCTAAAACAGAGGCCCTCTAAATGTCTTCAGATACCATTTAAATCTGTAAGAAAAGCTTTTATGTAATTTTATGTAATTAAGTGTTTTTCTTGTTTTCATCATTCTTAAATCTATATTGGCTTTATTTTTTCTGTAATTTTCCCCCATATGAGAGTGAAATTCATCTCAACTAATCTTAATTGTCTAAAATATATGTATCTAGTATAAGGCAGTGGTCCCAAATTCCCTTACAGTGAAAAAAGAGCTTGTGAAAGGTAGCCTACCTTAAAGCATTGTTCAAGATAGGCGAGATGAATTAAATTTGGCTATAACATACTCCTGTCCACTGACTACACAGGACACTGGACAATTATCTTGAAATGAAATGCTTAAAGTTTAAATGGTTGAAGTTTTAAATGGTTTAAATGGTTAAAATTAGGCAAGATTAATTCCACCCTAAAAGCTGTCACTGCTTGGAAGGTGCTGATCTACCAATAGGACAGTCCATCTTTCAAACTGTATCATGAACCCAAAGTTTAATATTTTTTTTCTTTTCTTCTGGTTATTCAATCCTAAACAGGGGTAAATGCGTTAGCCCCCGGGGAGTTAAATCTGGGTATCAGAGGAAGGACAAATGCTGTAAGTGGAGTATGATGCTTCAGGGAGGAGTCACGCTAAGGCAGCTGTACAGCTTCTGATAGCCAAGCCAGTTCGGATATTCTTTCATAACGTTGTAGTTGTGCTGTGTTGTAGTTGTGTTGTGGTTGCATTGTTAGATTCTTAAAGACTGTCCAATAAGAGAGAGAAGTTCCATGATTTTTCTTTAAGTTCTGAGCTGAATATGAGAGGTATGTGGTGTATGCAGCAACTGTGCCTGGAATAGACATCTCAAAGTTTCAGCTCATGGAAAAAACTAATTGTCTTTCTTATTGGCATTTCACTTATATTTGTCTCTCCTTTTAGTCTGTTGTTAGAGACTTCTGGAGAAAAGGAATGCTTCCCAAAGAAAGACAAATGAGGTAAGTTACCAAATCAGTGCATTTCAGATGCTTTTGTTCAAGTGACAACTCAAAAGGGCAGCAGGCTAAATGACTCAGAAGTGTGAGAAGAATTTGAGTACCATTTATTGTCTTGACACCCATTATATAATCTTTTTTTGTGCTGTACTTCAGAAACTGCCTCATTAAATAAATTTCCTAACATTTCATTGTTTTTTTTACTTAAATCTATTTTTAAGCAATTCCTTTTTCAACTTGTGAAGATTCATCTTTTGACAGACATCTGAGGAGAGTTCACAAGATTTTTATACACATCATCATATGCTGCATACACAGGAGAGGCACCTGTTTCAGAATTGCTGCTTTAATAGTTTTTGTCAACTTTTGGCCCCTACCTATTTTTTAGATTCGAGCTCTGCTGGCAGGTTTGTATGCATCGGATTCTCTCACATCTTTGTCTCTTGATTCAGGATATCCCAGGTCTGGTGACTGACATAATTTTTAGTTTCCCTTTTCTCTCCCTGTCAAGGTCAGATTTTGGGAGCCGGGCTGGCAGAACCGAAGAGCAGCATGCTATTTCCCCATGCCTCTGCGGGTTGCAGGGGGTACAGGCAGAAAAAAACCCATCAGAGCTGCCTATGAATGACAGACCCAGATCTGAGACTCTTGACTTCTTTTATCTGTGGTGTTTGAACTAAATCAGATTGCTCATCAACTTTATCCACAGTTTAACAAGAAGGTGAGCTTAATGAGAGTGCAAATGGAGATAGCAGTGGTGTAAAAAGATGTAGAACAAGCCATTATAAATCTTGACAGTAGGCACAGAGATCAAAAAGTTAAATATCCTAATGGTCTAGATAAAAGCCTATTCTATGCTTGGTATAAATGTTTCCTTTTCAGCCTAATTTATTTCACCATTGTTAAAAAGTTAATGCGAAAGAAAAGTAGAGCATATGCAATGATATGATTGGTACTTCGCCATTAACAGGTAAGCGTGTTCTTACTTATTTTAGGTAAGAATGGCTACAGTGGGTCAAAACATCTGCTTTCCAGTAGTGATCAGAAAGCCTGGGGCACTGTATGGGGAGCAGGACAAACATATATAGTATTTTTCTGATGATTCTCACAGTCTATTAATATTTGCAGCTCAGGAACTTCCTGAGCTGGGAGTAGTTTCTATGAAATTAGCAGCTCTCAGTCTATTTCTCTTCTGTGACCTTTTCCAGCCTCTCCTTGAAGCTGTGTAAGCTTTTACCGTCCATAATTCGTGGTGAAGAGTTCTGCCACTCACCTGCAACACCACCCGCAAGAAAAGTCTCTTGTTTGTTTTGAGCCTAATTTCTGGCAGCCTCATTCAATGTACCTACTGCCATAATAAGGTGTCTTAGGGAGCTACAGTGGGAAAAACTCTGGTAATGGAATGCAGCACTTTGTAGGAAGCTGTAAGTGTTTTGTAAAATCAAGTCCCAAGTGAGAGCAAGTGAGCAAGTGAGAGCTCCATCTTGTCATAAAAATGTCTGAAGAAAATGGAAGTGCAACTGTACTGGGAAGTGAGGTTTGCTTCCTGTGATCAGAACCAATATGGTTAAATATAATTCTAACTCCTCTTCTGTTCTTTCTGCCAGGTTCAGTATGCCTCTGGTCTCATAGCTTGGGAAACCAGATACTGCAAGGATTGTTACAGTTAAATAAACATTTTAATACCTGTAATAATACTGCAGCTATGTCATAACCAGAAAAGATTAATTTTAATAATTTAATAGCAAAGTTCACATTGTTGCATCTGCAAGGAATATTACATGTGGACTTACCTAGAGAAAAGGACAGGGAAAGGGGCTAAGTACAGTGGGTCTGTAGCTGTCTCACTGCTACTCCATGCTCCCTAGGTAATCCCCCCCTCTGCAAGCCCCTCTGCAGCCTCCCTCCATCGAAGGACTCAGCCAGCTGGATCACCAGGCTCAACCACCTGATCATCAGTGTCATAAGATTTTGGGTCAACAGGAGATGGCAAAGCAGCACCACTGAGGACCAAGTCCGGGGGGCTGCAGCGGCCAACCCTTCCCCTCCTGCCCTACCAGTAATGGCTCTGGGGTGCCTTGTGGAGTGGTGAGTGTCAACAGGCTCCCTAAATCCTGCTTATCTTTTGTGTTTGTTAGCCAATAAATAATTGCTTCATACTTTTAGGTGTGCATATCTTTCTTGCACAGTCTCCTTATGCTGAACTAAAGGTGTCTAACGTGACTCAGAAGAAGGGTAGTGATACCTGTTATGTGTCAGATAGTTTCATCTCGAGCTTCTCTTATTTTATCAAAACTTGAGGAATGCTCATCACTTGGTAACTTGCAAATGTTATTAAAAGACCACTGCAGTCTGATCCAATGAAAGAAGTCAGAAAGTGAGATGAAAGTGTAGGTCACCCAGATTTTCTCCTTGACCACCAAGTACCTGAATATTTAGTCTATTAGCATTCTGCTTGTCCTTATTTTTCTCACAATGTACCTCCCACAGGTAAATCTAAGCTTTCTCAGAAGTAAGGGTGGATGTTGCTGCTGTGCTTACCTCTAAACCAACACAGTGGTTTTTTCCTCCCACGCAAAAGTTTTTTCTGCAGAGTTGAGCTTCTGCTTTGACTTTCAAAATCCACAAGACAACTTCCAAGCCAACCATTTTAGCTGCAGCTCAGACAATCACCACAGAACTGACACATAATATATAGACTTATCCTGTATTACACCTTTTGGTTGTAGTCTGACAATCTCAAATATTATTTATAATGAATTCTTACCCTTATATTCTTCTCTATGCACAATTCAAAAATGAAAAAAAAGAAGATATTGAAGACCTAAAATAGGGGAAGCTTTGTGATATTTTTGTTTTTCATTAGAACAGTGTTTTTTTACAGAACTACAGATAACTACTTTTGCAAGCTAATTTAGCCCCTGGCAGGCTGAGTAGTAGGGCAGTCTCTTCTGGGTTATATCCCATCCTCTGCACCGCAGAACCGCACTGGTGTGAACACGCCACGGTGAGGTTCAGCATGTGCAGCCTACAAAAAGCCCCAGTCGTGGCATCTTATACTGCATATAAGATGGTAATTGTTGTTCCAACAGGGAGAATGAAAGATTTAATGTTTAAATATAGCTTTGATGGACAAAAAACCAGAAGCGTTAGGTAGCAGGCTTTGACAAGATATTTATAACCAGCAAAATGTAGCAGCAAACCTCAAACTCAGTTCTCCAAACAGCTACTTAAAAAATATCTGCCCAAACTCTTGAGTCTTTTCTTGTTTATTAATTTTATGCAGTGTCTTCTGACAAACTCAGGTTTTAGCAGTCATTTCAATGCATTGCAATGCATAAGGCACTGATGAAAACTCCAGTAATCATGCTTACTTACTGTGTCAGTAAGAAATTGCTTTCTCTTTCTTCCTTTTTTTTAAACTTCACGTTTTCTATTGCAGGGAGATGACCAACACGAATGAAAACTTAATGGTGGGCAAACAGCTGTAAGGAATTCAGTTTTTAATGTACTGCATGAGAGATTGAGAGCAAGAATACAGATCCCTTTGGGGATGCTTGGTAGGCAAATCATTAGTCTAGTCTTGCAGGCTTACATGATTTGCTATGCATAATTGCAGATAACTAGATTTTTCTAAAGGTTAAGAACAATACTAGTGTGTTAACAACACTTTGAAACAGCTCATTCCTTATTGGCCGCTATTAAATTGTAGCGGTGTTTCACTTCCCTTACTACTGTATTAATTAACACATTTTCTGAAAGAGTTTTTTAAAGGTGGTGATTAAAGGGAAGGGAAGGAAAGGAAAGGAAAGTCAAAAGGTGAACTGAAAGTTTCTCTAGTAATTCGGTTTTATTAGCAGATAGTGGTATTAGAGGATGAAGCGCTTCCTAGTAGTGAACACTTATGGACTGCATGGCACTTAAAAATAAATGCTAAGAAATTCAAAGGTAACTAAGGATTTTGGACAGTCAATTTTCTAAAAAATTACTGGAGGAAGATTCAAAAATTTCCACCATATAAACTTCCACAATAGTATTTATTGTCCAAGTGGCTCCTCAGATGGTTTGTGATCAGAAACGGAAGGAAACTGTAAAGAGAAGATCTGAGGGAGGCATTACTAATACAGTCTTGTGGAGATGTTGGAAAACAGTAACTGAAGTTCTAGCTACTAAAAGGACAGATTGTTTAGTGTGATACCCTGTAGAAGGGACACCTGCTCTGAATTCACTACTGTGTAGCACAGCTTCCTGACAGACCGTCGCATCGGTGATGGAGACCGCACCAGGGCCCTCAGGGAGCTGCCCGGGGGATGGCTACCCTCCCCCTGGAAAACAGCACCTTATTTCTAGCCTGAATTTATCTAATTTCAGTTTCCAGTCACCAGATCTTGTCATGCTTCATTTACTAGATTCAAGAGCTCTTGTCACAAGCCAAGGAAAAATGGAAACAACGACCTCCTCCTTCCAAAACTTTCTGAAGCCACTCAGCACAAGTGCTATTCCTCCATCTCTGACCCCTCTGGGATGGATCCTGCTGTCCTTCCCCCCATCCCAGGCATTATGGTTCCTCCTGTCCATTACCATGATCCTCATAGAAGGTTTGGTGTAGGTGCTGGTCCTCTGCTCTCACAGAGCTAGCTAACAAGACACCTAAGGCAAAGGACTGCTATTTAGGACAAAAAACGCAGGCTGGTCCCTCACTGCCATCATCAGGGCTTTGACAGGAAATTTTCATCAGCCCATCCAAACTAGCCAAGGCAAACATGGGACTGCGGTTCCTCAGAGGTGTTTTTTCTGACTAGCTCTTTGCACTACCTCTGAGTTAGTTTATTTAATGCAGAAAACTTCTTTAACTCCTGCTTGGAGACAGGATCCAATCTGTCCACAGAGATGCATGTAATCCTTATTTGGCCTATAGAACAGTTTCTGAGTTACACTTAATATTTATCTACTTGGTATTTTGGAACTGATTATTCCCTGGGTTTCTACCATTTGGCATGCCCATCACCAAAGCTTTTACCCATGTGTTTCAATTCTCATTCTCTTTGTTTCATTCTCATTGGTATGAAATTAATCAGAAAAGGATGTGCTCCACCTCAGAGAAGAGTATTTCACGCAGCTTAACAGGACAGTAAGAACTACCGTTGTCCCAAAATGAAGGTGTGGATGAATCAAAACTTATAGTGGGGATGAGGTGGAGGAAACAATAACTGGCCTGGATGGTAATGCAGACACACTGAACAAGATGCTCTGGGCAAACACCAGATTCAAAATGTGAGTTTGTACCTCTCTAGAAAAGTCCAAAAGCATTGCCGTGTAAAGGGATTAAATCACAAAGACAACCCTGCTTTATAGCACCAGCTAGCTCTTCAGGAACTTGAGGAACTCACTGATTTACCCCTGATGTCTGAGTCACCCATGAAGTTAATGCACATGTTTGCTTAAAAGCATCCAGAACTAGGGCGACAAACTCCCCCCTTATACAAATTCCATGTGACTCCCCAGGGAGGACAGAGAATTTAGACATATTAACTTCATAGCACTGCACTGATTTCAACCCCAAAAATTGTCATACTACCTCCCTTTTCCATAATAACCTAATGCTTAATTCCCTGGACTCCTCTTCTACTGCAGCAGGGTGACAGCACAGCACACAGGAGGCAGACTGGCTGCACCCATAGCAAGCTCACCCAGCTAGGAAGGAGCAAACCTGAAGGATTTTGTTCCCAGGACTGTGACTTTCTCTTTGCTAGTAATGCACAAACATTTCCTAAAAAACAAGATCTCAGATCTTGGACCATCTTTGTCTTGGGTGAGTATCTTCATTTGGAGATATTTGCCACTGACTTTGCTTTGGAGGGCTTCCTTGGCTCTGTAGCAGCAGTGAGAAGCCAAACTTTCCCACACAGTCAGCAGAGACAGGTAGCTGTTTAGTTAATTGGTCTAAATTGCCTTCTGAAGGCTTTCGGAGATGTCTGCAGTGGTTATATGGGACACTTAGCCTTTCTTCAGGCTCTCACATTTAGATATTGCAATTCTTAATTCCATGCTTCTGACTTAGTCTGGATCTGTCTCTTTCTGGAACACAACTGAAAAACTTTTATTATCAAACGCAAAGCCAATTCAGAAACTAATGGCTTAAGCTTCTTGGGGAAAAAAGAAACAAACAAAACATAACCAAAAAAAAGTTGTATTTCTTTATTGATCTAAATACCAGGACTAAACTCAATCTGATGTCTTCTGGAGACATGCTCCATTGTGGGGTCCCACCAGTGAGATCATGCTGCTGTCTGATAAACTCAGCCTGTGTTTTCTTAGTTGTCCTGTCCTGTCCTGTCCTGGAGGACTGTGTGGAGAGAGCCTCAGAGATGACTCAATTCCATTTTGCAATCAGGAGCAGAGTACTGAGGGACAAGAAAATGCATGTATGAAAGTTTCATTATGAAAGTTCAATTTCTCTTGTTCTGTTGCTGTTGGCTTTACTGGTCCAGGAGGGAAATTTCCACATGTTCTCTTTATCTAGGATAGTCCTAATTCAGGACAGCATCCAGCTGTGTTTGAGCACTCTGCTGAACAGGTTTGAATGCAAAAGCATGACTAAGCCGAGTCCTGTATTAGGATCTTTTTGGCATTAAGTTAAATTGAAAATCTGCACAATGGAGTTCTAATTTTCATAAAAAATAGAAAAGTGTATTTTCTTTTTGCACTTTTCTTCTTCAAAGTGCTTTCAAAATATTAATTAGTTAATCCCACAGTGATTCTGGCATTCAAACTTTTCATACAATAGTGATAAAGATTTTCTGTAAATGTTAATGTGCCACTGAACTTTGAAAATGTAGAGACTGTACTGGAAAAGGGATGTATTCTGTCAAAAAAAGCTCTATCTAAAGCATAAAGGGTAAAGAATGAAAGATTACGCATAATATTATTGTTCAAAGATACGTAAAGGTCAGACATAAATTTTAAAACTTTCCCCTTCTGAGAAGAAAAGTGTTCCCTTTTTGAAGTGTTATCAAGCCCTTCTTAGGACTTTCTATGACCCAGCCCTTCCATTTTATCTCATTGTGTTGAATATCATCCAACTCTAAAAATGAGTGTCCATTATATTGACTCGGTGTTAGTGAAACCCTCCTGTAGCAATAAAAAACCCAAAACAAACCAAAAGAATGACTTCTTCATTTTCAGATCAAGTTTTATATAATCAAAATGCTAAGATGCTCAGAATTAACTACTAGAAGTTGTCTCAATCTTTATTCTTCAAAGGGGGTACAGTCTGGAGTAGCGTTGAGAGCCCAGCTGAAGATAGTGCAGGTACTCAGCAGGACCCTGTTTTGCTCTCATGAAACCGGTCTGTCAGTGACTCCAGAAGGAGCACAATACCAATGGGCATTTGCCAGTTGTTCGGTATTTAGGGACAGAAAGGAATTTAACACATCCCAGGTGGTGATGAACAGATGCCACCAGCTTTTGTTTTCACCTGGAAGTATTGGTGCTGGGCAGAACCTCACTCCGTACCACAGACACCTTCACCTCAGCAGACGAAACCCAGACATGATGACCGAAAAAAATATGAATGCTGTAACAGAAGACTTGAAAATACCAAAGCAACCAACCAAAAATAGAAACAATGTATATATAAAACAAGGACTCTTCTCCAAACAAGCTGAGCACCCTGGGAATGCAGGAGGGGTTTCAGAAGTTCATTAAGGACTTTGTTTATGGAAGGTACTTAACACCCTGTACCTTGGGCCTGTGTCAGTCCCTGCAAACAAAGATTTCAGAGCATTAAGTAGTATTAAAAATATACAGTGAAAGGCAGAGCATTACAGTAAGCAGTTAGTGAGCTTGCTCTGACATCCTCTGGTGTAAAGCAGGAGTAATCCCACTCAGGCCCTGATTTCATCCTGTAATACTCCCAGTGGAATTATAAGTGGAGTGATATTATAAATGGTGTAAAACCAGAGTGAGACCCTGAATCAGACCTTGCTTCTGTACAACGGGTGCCAACGTGGCTCCTTGATCCTTGAGCTTTCCCTCCTTCTTACACCGCCAGGCTGAACATACTCAGGTAAAAGCCAGTCAAAAAACCCTGCCATGTACATCTGCAGAAACAGAAGCTGACCACTAGACACTCCTAATGATCCCACTCCTTCAAGGAGTGATCGAACGCCTGAAAACTCTCAATGTGTTCTTGCGTCTCCCTTCCACCTCTGCCCAGTGTTTTCCCAGCAGCGATATGTGTCTGCACCTAATCTCTTCTGCAGGATTGTATGTGTCCTGAGGCAACATCCTTCCCCTGTGACAAGGATTAATTGGGCTCTCATCTGAGACTGTGAAACCAATGACTTGGCCTTGGTGTAAAGCAACTAGTGTTGGTGAGCTGCTGTTTCTACTTGCCATAAATTCTTCATAGTAAAGACAAGAAATCTTCAAAAAAGAGGATGGCTGAGATCACTGTGGTTTACAGCTCTTCACAAAGAATTTTGTGGTGAGTACCTTGTCTGAGGAACACTTCCCAGCTACTCTCTTCTTCCCCCCGCTGGCAAGCATGGCCAGTTGGGTGCATAAGAGCTTGCAGTTCTCTGCAGAGCTCAGTCCTGCCTGAAAGGCTTCCATTTAGATATTAATTTTTTGTTCAGCATACTTAATGACCATTGCAGTTATTTACAACTTACGTACTAAATTTCCAACAACCTTGCACTGCCTTGAGATCATTAGCTTTAATGGAGGCAGAAAAAGGCAATAAGGTCAAAGAGTCAGTTCTATTGAAGCTTTTAAGTTCTGCAAATAGATTTGGGGACTGAATTTACCTTTCCCATCCAGTATAGGGGCACCTTCTCCAGGTTCAGGCACATTTTTGCAGTCTTCAAAGATGACTTGCTGCTTTTGGGCTTATTCAGTGTTGAGAAGAAGAGGAGCAGGAGCAGAAGTTGCTGAGGATTATTCTGCCCTAATGGGTCCACATTCCTGCAGTGGCTCAGAAGGAGACTGAGCACAACTGAGAGATGTTAACTCTTACAATTGACCCAAGTTGTTCCAGGAACAAAACTGCCCCCACAGTCCCAGACACAGGAAGGAGACCCCATTTTCCCTGACTAACACCAGTCTCAGTCCCATCACCTGGACAAACTGGATCCTCACCTGACAAGTTCACCCTGTGGAAGGCTCTGAGTTTTTAAACCGACTTAAGAGAAGTGAATGAACAGCTGGTGTATGGTCTCAGTCCCTTGAGGGTGGCTACATTGCTTTCCCAAAAGAGAAGCTAAGCAGACTTCAGTATTAAGGTAATTTAAGGGAAAAAAATTACCTTTCCTGCCATAAGTTAAGAAGCATATCCAGGGTACGGAGGTACATTTCTTACATAGGTAAGGAATAATCTCCTTCTGCTGTTGACCTAACTTACTGAGGAAAATTTTAGAGCTGGTGAACAATAGAAGATATTTTCTTAGGGATAAAAAAGGATCTTCTCTTTATAATTTTATTGAAATTCTGCTGTGGCAAATTCCTGGAGATATGGGGACAAGACAACACAGCTCACTGTAGAAGACTGACAGACCAACATGAGTTAGATCCGAGAGCAGAGCAAATGATGCAGTGCTCTCCCTTGCAGAGCTGTATGAATTATTTGTTGTGATTCCTTTTGTTGAATTTAGATGGTTTTTCTCTTTGCTGAATGGTTCTGAGGAGATGGTGTCCTCAGTTTTTTTTTTTAGGCTTGTTTATTTCTGTTTATTCAATGAATACACTGGATTCATGGGAGCTGTGAAGTATTGCAACGAGTTTGAAATATATGCCACGTGATCAGTCATCCAGATCATGTGGTCTTGTTATTTTGCCCTAAAAAACAGTAACTCAGGCAATGAAAACTCATGTTACAGGAAAAAAAAAAAAAAAGAAAAAAGAAAAAAAAACCATATATTTTTAGTATCTTTGGAGAACTGGCAGGTAATACCAATACAAAAAAAGGTGCAGACTAGATGTCAGCCCTAGGGGAGAAGGGTCATTCTACAGATGACCTTCTTTACAGTAATTTTTCTTATGGGAAAGAGGCAAGGCCACAACTATGCCAGCCAGAGGTGAGGAAAAGAGCCTAGCTAAGGTGTACAGGCCAGAAGAAGGGCTACTGAGGTTCATCCAGCCCTTGGACTATAACCCCCACTGCTCCTCCAAATGGGCACCAACAATATGTCCAGGAAGAGCTGGAGTGTGTCTGGAGTGACTACATGGCTCTGGGAGTGATGGTCAAGACCATGGGGTCCCAGGTGGTTTTTTCCTCGGCTCTGCCAATGAGGGGGAATGACCTGGGCAGAGGGTGATAGATCCTGCAGGTCCACAGCCAGTTCCACAGCTGGCATTGTCTATGGGGATTGTTTTGTTGACAGGACTTTTAAAACCACAGGATCCTTTTTGAGGAGATAGGATAAGTGGGGAGAGATGGTACCCACCTGAACTGATAATAAATGACTTGATAATAAACCCACCTGACCATAGTAAAATGACTGGGTTTCTTGGATGTAAGGAGAGCAGTGTCTCCCACAATATCCTTGTATCCATGTGAGGACATTATGGTCTGGAAGGGTGGACAAGCAGATGGGTAAAAACCTGTTTTGACATTTGGAGAGCAGTGGTTAATGGGTTGTACTTGATCTGGAGGCCAAGAACAAGGGGAATAACACACAGATCTGTCCTGGTAACTGCCCTGTTTAACATCTCTATCTAGGACCTAAAGGAGGAGACAGAATACCCCCCTCAGCAAGTTTGCAGGTAGCACCAAACTTGGGGTGCAGCTGGGATCCAGTAACATGCTACAGGGGAGGCTCTCCCTACTCAAAATCTGCCGATTAACTATTGCCTTGCCCATTCTGCTGTGTTGCATGTTTGCATCTATGTAGTTATAGACAGAGGATGTTTCTAGAAGACTTTTTTTGCTTCCTTTGTTTTGAATTTTCAGGAACAAAAGGACACCAAGATGATTTAAGTTTTAAAACCTTTATTTGTGTTCACTGACTTTCCTCCTTCTCCTCCTCCTCCTAGTAGTTTTGAGTATTGCCCATGGGGAAGGTAAAAATGACAACTCTTTCCGCATCTGGAAACTGAAGAGAAAGATGATGAACTGTCATTTCCAAAAAGCTTTTGATTTTGTTCTTGATGCCCTGAAGGAAGAACTGCCTCCTCCTGAAACCAGCAGAACTGCTTTTGCCAGAAGGTTTCCCACATAGCCCTTCAACTCCCTAGGACTCACTTGGGCTTCTTTTGCACTGAGGTCTTTTTTTGTTCTTTGGGGTTGGGGGGGAGTTGGATTTGGGGTTTTTTTGCTTTCTTGCTCCCTCCTCTCTTTTGTGCTTTCTTTCTTTCCTTCTCATTGCGTGTTTTGATGATTTATAGATGCTGAGATGCAAGATGCTTCTGGGAATGCCTGTTGCTATTCAAATGCCTGGAGGAAAAACCTTTTGTAGGGAGTTGCTGAAGTTATACTAAAATCATTTTAATATTATGTTCTTCTACTTTCCAACTTCAATAATCTCTGATCCACTTGGAGGCATTATCCTGATCAAGAAGGCTTGTCTATTGCTCGGGCTACATTTCAGTTGAATATGTACTCTATTTTTTTCTTTTTGGAGATTCAGACACTCGAGAGATGTGGGAAGAGCAATTGCCAGTGAAAACTGAGGCAAAAAAGTTGTTGAGAACCTCAGCCTTCTCCATGGCAGTTGTTATCAGATTCCCTGTCTTTTTTATCAGGAGGGGTACAATTTCTTTTGTCTTCCTTTTCTGACTAATGATCCTGAAGAAGCCCTCATATTTCTTCCCTTGCCAAATTTAGCTCCAGCTGTGCCTTAGCTTTTCTGATCACTCGTCATTCTTTTTTACAACCTTTGCAAAGAAAACCACCGTGACAGCCTTTGCATGTTTCTCAAAGCAAGGACCATTGCCCGCCTGTTAGCACAAGGACTCCAGGCAGTTCCAGAAGGAAGAGGAAGAGGAAGCTCCTCTGTGCAAAGACGGCCAGGGAGCTGCGCTACTTCAAGAGGGAGTTTGCAGCAACCACACAGCCTGTGGGACCCACCAGGGGTTCCCTTGACCAAGGTGTTAAATCCTTGGGTGGCTCAAAGTCAGCAGAGCCATGCAAAAGTCCTTGGAGGTCTGCCACATGATGCTACCAGAAGTTGCAGCACAGAGCAGTCTTATTTTCTGCCACACATGTATGTCCTGATGGAGAGAGGAATGTAATGCAGAGCTGGAGAGTGTGCCATGTTTGCTTTAGAAATTAGGATCTATGGGAAATTATTCTCAAATTTCCCTCAGTCACCACCAAAATGCTTACAGTGTTCAATACAGGAAGGAGACTTCTTTGTGTTATTGCCTGGGGAAGGTGCCCTTAAATCTCATTATACTCAGACTCTGCAGTGCAAAATACCTTGTTGTTATGTGGCTCCCAGAGAAGATGCTCCTGGGAAAATGACAAACATCGAATTAGAAGTCCAAATGGCAGCAACTGCGGGCAGTATGGTCCGATCCTGTCAAGCCAGCCCTTTGCAGCCTTGCAGGGGCCTGCAACCCTCTGCAACAAGGCTCTAAGCGATATATCTGACAGCATGCAGTTGGCAGGATAGCTTGCACCATGCTGCTCATAGGTCCCAGGGGGAAACCAAGGAGACTATTTAAGCACAGCAAAGTGACCACCACTGGCCATGTTGGACAAGCGTATGCATTGCAGCTGACCATGGCAGGTCAGAGCAACCTCTGAAGCTGTGCCAGCAGATTAGAGCAGACATCATCCAAATTTACCTCAGGAGGCCACATTTACAACCCAGAAGTCTGTGCTGAGCTCTTTGCTAACAGGGAATCTGACTTTGATGACTGCTTGGACTTTTAACTACTTGTTAAAACTGAGGTTTTAGCATTCAGACTTCCAAAAAAGTAATTCAGGGCTGTGGTTGCTTATGTTCTTCTATACTAATCTTGCAATGCTTGATGTTTTTAAGACTGCACATATGTGGGACCATGATTATCCCATGTGTCTTTGTCTGGCTTGATCTGTAACCACTCTTAGGTGGGTACAAGTGCCACGGGGTTCCCTTTGCCCATCAGTGCCAAGGGACTGCCTCTTACTGTCTGGCTTGAAGCAGAGCAAGTCAGAGACCTTTGAGGTTTTCTCTGATTGTGTCAGCTATCCTTGTTAGGGTCACCAGAAAGGAGGGAATTATTCATTCCCATGCAATAAAAGGCAGTGCACTTTAACACACTCAGGAGGAGGGAATGGGGTGCAAATAATAATTAATTCAGTTATCTGACCAAAATTCTGAAACTACCCAGGGACTGATTTGATTGTGCTGGGATTTTTCCCCATCATTTGATCTTTGTGAGCATGGATTACCTTTTTGGCATTCTCAGTGGAGTCAAAAGTTAACAGTCCCAGTCATGAGATCTGACAATATTATGTGACATGCTGCTATTAAGCTACTGCAGGAGTGAGAAGTGATTTTTTAATATAAAGATTGCCTCTTGGTGCTACAAGTCTTCACAGGCTCTCCCCAAAGCATAATCTGTAAACAACTATATTTTCTGTGTCAGAAAACTTCATATAGCCTAGAGGCTGTTTTGTTCTCCAAAAGGAAACATATTGCTTCTTCCTGCAAAATTTAGTCATAGCGCTTCAGATCTTAAGTTTATTTTAAACAAGAAATCATTCCCTATCATGGAAAAGCCTAATCAAATTTAATTCTAAGAGCTGAAAATCAACAGTAATTAAAACTGCAGTGTCTAGGTCAAAGCAATATACGTTTTAATGATAAACAAACTCAAATCGTTGAATTGAGCAGCTGTATCTATCTAATCCTCTTTGATCTTCAAATTGGTTCTCTTGCTGCTTTTCTAGTGCAGTACACAAATACATTAGTAGACTCCTTAATCTGGCAATTAAAAGCATAACAATGTAAAATGGCTTGAAATTGAAGCAAATAAAATTCAAACCGGAATACAGTGAACATCTGTAATAGTCAATGTCGTACATTTTGATCAGATTATCACTCATAAACTATATAAACTTATTAAATTATAGAGAGAAAACAATTCAATTTAATTTTTAAAATGTAAATTCCCTCCCAGCCTTTCCTGTCCAGAATAGATCACATTCCTGAAAAATGTTTTAAATGCGTTAAATCAGTGGCCACATGAGAAAACAGTAGACCCATCATCGCTAGGAAGCAATGACCTTATTGTTCACGTACTACACAGCACGTCTGTGCAGATATGCACCTGCTACTGAGTTGCCTAAAATGAAGCTGCCACTGCCAAAAGAGTTCACCACATCTGCCCTTTTCTGTCATCTTTCCTGAGTGTGCCTCGGAGGCAGAAAGGGAGCCACGCATGTGGAGTCAGAGGGTCGGTCCATGCCGTGTCCCCACCTTGGCAAGCTGGAGACAGGGTCCCTCCATCCAGGTCTACAGCTACAGTGGCACAAGGCAGACCAGGAAACACCAATAGGCAACTGTACAGAGTCAAAAGCAAATAGAATAGAATAGAATAGAATAGAATAGAATAGAATAGAATAGAATAGAATAGAATAGAATAGGAGTATTTCAGTTGGTAGGGACCTACAGCAATCATCTAGTCCAACTGCCTGATCACTTCAGGGCTGACCAAAAGTTGAAGCATGTTGTTAAGGGCATTGTCCAAATGCCTCTTAAACACTGACAGGCTTGGGACATCGAACACCTCTCTAGGAAGCCTGTTCCAGTGTTTGACCACCCTCTCGGTAAAGAAATGCTTCCTATGTCCAGTCTAAACCTCCCCTAATGCAGCTTTGAACCATTCCCCCACGTCCTATCACTGGATACTAGGAAGAAGAGATCACCACCTCCCTCTCCACTTCGCCTTCTGAGGAAACTGTAGAGAGCAATGAGGTTGTTCCTGAGCAGCCTTTTCTCCAAACTAGACAAACCCAAAGTCAACTCAAGTGTGTGAACTTCAAAAGATGTTCAGACTCCAGAAGTTTGGAACTTTTCTGGCTTCTGCAATGACTAGAAGTGTTTACCAACAAGGATTCCTTAGGGGTGGACATACAATTAAGTCCTGATCTCATTAGGATCCATCCAAGGTGATGGTCACAAAGGTAATGACGGAGGCAACATTGCCCAATGTTATGGCTTCTTCAGAAGTTTTGCAAGAATGAACAATAACAGATAAAGAATTGCAAAATCCTGTCTTCTAGGGAGCCCAACCATACAGCAAACACATTCCCCTTGTCAAGTTCATCAGCAGCTCCCTGTGTGCTTATTCATGCTGAGGAACTGCCATCACTCCTACCAGTAATCTGTTTTCTGTTGTCTCTATTCACAGCTCTATCCATTTCTGCAAGACACAGTGGCCACACCTCTGAAGACTGATTGCAAGCTGATTGCAAACTGGACAGTTTATAATGTGTTCAGCTGGTCCTGCTGAAGGTTCTTCATATTGGATTGTAGGACTGCTGAATCTTTTTCTTGTTCCTGATGAAGAACATATTTGTCACCAAGCTGACTCCAGGCTATCTGTGCTCAGTCTCTTACACCACAGGGATTATTTCAAAAACTGTGAATCTACAAGCATATTGGAAAGATTTGTATGTAATGGCAGAAGAATGATAGCCTGGATCTTCCCTAGTAGTTGATGATTTGCATCCCTCTGATGAATACATATGCCTAACACCAGCAACTGTTAAGACAGAATTTTTTTCACGTGGCAAACAGAGTGAAATATAACCACACACCAATCAGCTTTCTATGAACAAATAACATGAGATCAACACAGTTCTGCAGTTGAGTTGCAGACTGGAGAAGTATGTGAGCATGTGCAACCCAGGCTAAGCCAGCTAGTCAATACAAAAGTATATTACAAGCTTTAATTTTGGTGTGTGTTCCTAAAAGGTCAACATTTGAGCTAGCTTCACACCGAAGAAGACCGGATGCAGCTCACACTTTGGAATGATATTTAAATGTTTGCACTGACCGCAAGTAGAAAGTTATTGACAGTCATTTTGTCAGACTCATTAGAAGATACCATTTTCTGCAGTATTCAACCACCCTTGTCATGTTAGAATTCGAAGTAGAGACAAGTCAGAGATTGGCCATGCTGGCAGACTAAGGCAGTTGTTGTCTGTGTTCATGATCTTCTATGAGTAAAAAGGCAGTGGCTAATCAAAGTGCAGGAGGTTAATGTGAATGGCAGCACAGAGTGCACTAAGATGCTATTGACTTATCATCTTTTTACAGCTATTTGTTGTGTATTGCCAAAATAGCTTGTTATGAATAGTCAGCTCTACAGCTCTGTTTTTGTAAAATCCTGGACACTTCAACCAAAACACCAGTGAGACAAGACCTTCCCCCCGAGTCCTTGTTCCCACAGAAAAGAATCCTTTGGGTGCTGAGCAATGGGAGAGGCAGTGTGCTTCACAGGTCCCTGGTCTAGGCAACCACGAGACCAGTATTGTGTGTACCACGACCCTCACTGGTACGTAAATCTAAAGAGTGACTACGATTGACAAAGTACTTACAATCTTCACTTACTTCACTGTGTACATAACTGAGTCTCATGCTTATTCTTTTACTGAGTAATAATGAGACAACAAGCTCTTCCACTGACATCACTACATTCTCTGACAGTTCATCTTATCTTAAAACATAAGTTTTTGTTTTATTCTATACTGTAACATAGGTCTGGAGAACACAGTTCATCTACCTCAAGCCTGTGTTGGAAATTGCCTTGTACTTTGCCACATCAAAGGACTTTCATTGATTAACTTGCAAGATCACAATTTGAATTGCACAGTAGTAGAGATCAATGGATCAGTGCTGGAATCAGTGCCTTCATCTTTGCCCTGCACATACTATTTAAATGAAGAAATGATTTATCCTTTTAAAAATACATTTTTCAGCTCTTTCTCCTGCCTTCTTTTGCCTTGAATTGGGAAGTGCAGGGCTGGAGTAGGAATGGAGCAAGTCTAAAATATTTGAAATGTATTTTCTGTATGATTGAAGGGCTGAAGATAATTTAGCATGGTTTGGACCCTTGGAGAGATGAACTCTCCAATTCAGGTGTTCTGATTTGACTGAATAATGAATAAATTATAGTTTAAAACCTGATAATTTGCATATACTGATAATCAAAAGGGTATTAGGAAGATGTATTGTGTATATTGTTATATAAACTTGAAAATGCTATGCCACTGCGGTCCAAATACTTCTGCCCACGGGCAATGACTTCGGCTCAGTAATTCTTTCACCAGTGGCTTTCCAGTTTGGAAGCACACCAGAATTTTCCTATACTCATGTCAAACTTTATTTCAGGCTCACTTTAAAACACCACTTTTCCTGGCTTCTCTCTTCCATACTGATCCATACTGTAAAACTCACAGTGGTACAAAACACCCTGCCAGGAGGATTTCCATCTGAGGTAATGTTGAACCTGGTGACAGTCTCTGTGTACCCTGGAGCAGGGTAGGGACTGGGACATTCTCATCAGGGGAAGATTACAACTTTAACCCTATGTTCTCCAAGGATAACTGCTTCAGATTGCCATTTTGGATAATCTTCATAATTCATTGACTTAATTTAAATGCTCCAAACATGTTTGTACTTGACCATACCATACTTGTATGGTCCTATTATGAAAATAAGTGCATTTTTGCTGGCATTTTGATACAAACCCAAGAAAACCAGACACTCAGATCACATTTTAATTGGAAAATGAATGGTTATCTGTCAGACTTCTTTGAAAAAGCCCTTTCTAAATATGCCTTACTGGTGTTGTCATATTAGATGTTTTCCTGTAAGGAAAACAGATTGCTTGCTTCTTTATGGGAAATTACTGTACCGATGTACTCAGAACATCACTTAATGCTGGTATAACCTAGTCAGCTGCACTGTATCAACTAAATTTTCATTTCTGCATAAATTCATTGAGTGACTGGACTACTGGCTGTAGTTTTAGACTATCTGCGCACCTTACGTCTACTTACTATATTACAGAGGTTGCCTCATTAATTTTCATTTGTATTTTTCTGGAGTTTGTAGTGTTCTGGTGAATTTGTAGTTAATATTCTAAGAGTACAGTTTGTATTAGCTGAGCAGAATGGTCTTGCATTGCTCCCTTGAGCAGTTGACATTTTCAGTGAAAAATATACTTCTGCACATCCAAGCAGCTGTTTCCCAGAGCACTCAGTGCTGACAGTACTCATGTGTAAAGGTGTTTTACTAAAAGAGGGTTCCTATTTCAAGCACTGGAGTTAAAGCAGAAATGTACAGAAGAAAATCTGAAGCCTGTCATGCTGGAATTGGGCTCTAGATGATTACAATGGTTTCTCCTTAAAATGAAGGGCAAATTTGTGAAAATACCTGTTAAATATTACTTTTAATTGATCATTGATTGCATTTCATATCTGATTCATTTATACACACAACCCTGGGACAACAAATTGGAAGCCAGAAAGCACTATAAAAAAAAAAAAATTCTTTTCAAAAGTGGTAAAACAAAACGTCATTGCTGAGAAGTTTTATTTTCAACTTTCAAAAGAAAAAGTGTTTTTTCAAAGCAAAACCAAAATTTATTTCAAAGCTGAATTATGTCAAAATCGACTAAACATTTCAGTCTCACTGAAGTGGTACTTTCCAACAGAGAACTGTTTAACCAGAAAACCCTTTACCTCAAGAGTCCTTGAGGCAGAGCTGGAGCGACGGGCAGCGTGATGCTGGCCCTGCCTGGGCAGGACATCAGGGGGCTCGTGGCTGGGGTCTGTCAGGGAGACAATCCACCTTCACTCCTCACCCTGGCATGTTTGCAGAGGCTCTGCTGAGCTTAGTATCAGCTGTGCCTTTAATAAAACACTCTCTCCCTTATTTTTGTGGTCTGCTTCTCCTAACTCGCTACTCCCACAGTCCCTTAACGTATAATTGTGTTCAGGGAACTGAGGCAACCAGCTCTTTCTGAAGCTATTTTCCATGATAAACGAAATAACAACATGTAAAAACTGCTAATAACTGGCACCTCCCTCAGGAGGGAAAGCATTACCTCAGTATTATCCCATTTTCTGCTTATTCAAAGAGTGAGAACTCAAGGTCAAACAGAGGCCTCCCTCAAGGCAATGCTAATGCCAGACTGGCTGTGCACGCCAAGCTGCTGGCCCAAAGGTTATGTGTTACAGGCTTTGACTGTCAATATTCTTATATTGCTGTTTTTCCTTTCTATTTACCATTCTCCTGCACTGCACCACTTTTATATCAGGCTTTTAAAAAGTCTTTCTCCTCCTATTACCTGAAATTTTCAAAATAGTAGCTGCAGTTTGTAGGTGAAGAAGCACCTTATATACGTTATGGACAAAAAAAGCTGGGTTGAAGGAGCTATCTCAGGAGGCTAAAGCACTTGAGCGCGCAGAAATCAGGAAGAGCAGGACTATCTGTGCAGTTTGAACTTACCCTCCTGCCCTCCTTATATAAAACTGAAGTGCCGAAGTGAGTGAAGTTATTGTATCTCATGAGACTTGTAATTTATTCTCCTTTTTCTTGCTTTAAGCTCTGACTGAACCACATTTCTGATAACCTACTGCAGACAAATACTCCATGCTGCAGCGTTCCTTCACCAAGAAAGGGTGTGATGATACACTGCTACAGAAACTGGTAAGTAAGAAAAAAAAGTTACTAAGAAATCAAAACAGCATGATTTTATGAGGAACTTGAAAAACAAAGCTTCAACAGAAACATGGTCTTAAAAGAAACCTGTCATCCAGGCTGCTATGCAATATTCTGACAAAAGCAAATCCAGGTTGGCAGTTCCATTCCAAACTTCACCTTTAATTTTTAATCTATTACGCTCCTAAGGACCTGTGAATGTATTTGCGTTAGGAAAGGTATAGTCAGAGGTTTTAAAGCCATCTCTGTTCGCAGGAAGGGAGAGAAGACTTGGGACTGAGGAGACTGGGATTTTCTTTCTCCTCCATCCTCTTTTCATGTAAGAACAGCACCAGGTTCTGTTTCATGTAAGAACAGCACCTGCATCCTCTGGCTGCCTGCTGTGCCCTAAAAGGGAGGTAGCTGGGAGAGGAAGAGAAGTAGAAGGACGACTCCTCTAACCACCTCAAGATTGGCACCAGAATTCTGCTCTTACTGAAATACAAAAGTGCAGAATTTTTACAACATTGCCATAGGGCTCCTTATGGCGCTGTGCCACTGGAGGTGGACCTGAGGGTGAACACCTCTTCTAGGATACCCACACAATGAAAGTGAGAATTCAGACCAAACACATGATTTTTTTTTGCCCTTACTGCAGACCAGAATGGCCTCCATCCCAGTTCAAAACAAAAATTCGAGTTTCAGAGAAAATGTTGGTAGGAGAAGGGACTGGATGAGCATCCTGCCTTTGTGGGAGAAAACTAAAACGCATTACATCATGCCGTAGAACTGAAACACCACCATCAAACGTGTACCAGCTGTTTGAGAGGTTTTACTCCTGAGGCTGATACAAATACTTTGCATGCTAATACTACAGATGGAACTGTAAGTTAGAAAATCCCTCACTGGCCTAGCATCTTTGAATAAATATTCACATTTCTGAAGAGTTCAACTCAGTTGCAATTATACTTTTTATCCTCCCTCCATTCGTGTATAATCTAGTCAGGGGATCAGATCATGTTACAAAGCATGGTTTTCAGCCAGTGCCCGGTTTACTCAGAGAACTTCAGATCCAAAGTTTGAACAGCTGGTTTTGCTCTAATTCTCTGAGCAAATGTTGCATACTGCAAATGTCTGTGTTTGTGTCAGAGGTGTTTACAATTCTGTACATGGAGAGAACCTGCACCAACAGGGAAGTGACAACTGCTTTCAGGGATCAGAAAGATCTATTCCCTGGTCATCTTGAAAATCCACAGCAAAATCTGCCCAAGTTCTTCTGTTCTGAAAACTGAAAATTAAACATTGTGGAACATTTAAGGGAAATGTTAAGATACACACAAAATATTAACTGTAGCTCATTATGATTTCCTAAAGCAAATTTTGAGATGTTTAAATTATATTTGCTAAAGCAGATTACTTAGAATTCAAGGTTTTATCCCTTCTGCTAATTTTGCATGAAAGTCAGCTGTTTCTATAACCATATTTTGCAGTGACACTTCAAATATTGTTTAATTAATGCTCACAGCAGCCTTGAGAATAAATGGAGGATAAAATAAAACAATAGGATATAACAAAACAATAGATTTAAAAACCTTTAATACATAAAGTGACTGTTTGCTCAGATTCTAATCTTTAAAAAATAGTAATTAAGATTAAGGTGGTGGGACAGCACATCACATGCTATCCAATAAAGTGGACTGAAAAGCCAATTCTGCAGATACTGATCTCCTCAGGACTCAAGCAGACAATTAATACTGTCTTTCATGAAGGATACATGGATGGAAGGTTGACCATGCATCTGGGTGACTGTTACCATTGTGACCTTAGTACAAACCGGAGACATTCCAAAAAGGAGACACTCTATGCACGGTCCCTACATCTGCAATTGGTCTTAAAACTTTCATCTGCAAACTGTTGTTAGAAGGAATTATTCATTTGTATATAGTTTCTGGAAGGTTTAATTCTTACTTTAACCAAATGGATTTCCTTGAATATATTAGTTGTGAGAGGAACCCATAAAGGGATTTATATGCAGCTGAACTATAGGCAATTCACAAAATAATACCCACAATGACACACACAGATTATGGTCTGTAACCTCCACATCATCTATCGATATTTACCATTGTTCTAAGGTATTCAATTATTTCCTCAGTGCCTCAGGAGAAAAATAAGGTTTAGATTATTTCCTAATGGCATCAGTGCCAGAAAAGACCCTCTAACTGAACATCTCAGCACAGTGCATTCGATAAAGGGCCATATTTTTCAGCAGCATATGGGAAAAAACAACAAATGCTAATCCTTGGTCCATGCTTAAAGTTTTTGGGATTTGCTGCAGATGCCACCAATTAGAAATTACATATTCTGCTGTTGAAATGGAGAATCAAAATAAACAGGATACAAAGGTTTTAGTTTGCTCCCTCTGTGACAAAAGCCTCTAGGGTACACGATAATTTTATTCTCTAATTCTTCAACTATCGATCACTTTTTCTCATTTCTGGATATCAAGAGGGATACTCTGAAATGATAGAGTCCTCTGAAAAGGAAAAGTTGAGAAACCTCACCTCCGATGACGATGCTTGCCTGTGCACTAGCACCATCGCGCCATCCCAGTCATCATCTCATCTCAGAGCTGATGAGGAAAACGAGACTTACTTGGAGCAAATGGCATCACTGTGCTGCCTGTCTAGTGCTCACAAGTCAGGGTGACGCTGCTGTTACTCACCACCTCAGTGTCAGCCTGTGTCAAGACAGTCAGGTGTAACGGGAGCAAAGCAAAGCTTGTCTGAAGTGCGGAGCTTCGCTTCACGTGTCCATGGTGGAGCTTGTCCCCCAGACTCCCACTGTTAGTGGAGACAAGCGGGCACTTTAAGCCAGCAATTCATCTCAGGATGTTAAACACCTTTATTAAGCTGATCAGAATTGTGCCCTAGAAGACCCCATGTTCCTCCAGATAAAAGAGATGCGGAAAGCTCAAACTGTTGCAGACATCAGCACCTGCACATATGCATCCCTTGTCACTTGTCTTTTTAGACAAAAGTGCAAATCAGTCAAAAAAGGCAAAGGATGCACCCACTTTCAAAAGAGGCCAAAAGGATGATGTGGGGAACTACAGGTGACTCAGCCTCACTTGAAAACTTCCTCTCTGGGCACATTGTAGAGCAAGGCTTCTTGTAGAACATTTCTGAACACAAGAAGCAGCTGACTGGGAACAGTTGGCACAGATTTACTGAGGAAAACCCTGCCTGAACAGCTTGATTGCCTTCTGTAATAAACTGACCAGATTTTTCAAGAGGAGAGCAGTACAGAGTGGTAAAATCAAGTGCCTTGACTTTAGCAAGGCTTTTGACACCATTTCCCACAGTATTCTTATATTCAAGCTCTGTCTTGGAAACAACCAGGTGGGTAAAAGGCTGGCAGGCTGGTACAAGGGAAGCACCACAGGGGTCTCTGCTGGGACCTATCTGCTTAACATCTTCATCAGAGGCTAGAGGAGGTGACTGAGTGTACTCTCATTGTGCTTGCAGATGATGCCAAACCAGGGGGAACCTTAAAGAAAGGGCTGCCATCCAGAGGGATTGGGTCAGGCTGGAGGAATGAGCCATGAGATTCAACAAGGAGAAATGCTGAGTCCTGCCCCTAGGAAGGAAAGACCCTTGCAACAACCCAGGCTGGGGATTGACTACTGGGGAGACACCTTGCTGGAAAAGGTTCTGAGAGTCCCACTGGGCAGCAAACAGGACATGGGTCAGCAGCGAGTCCTGGCTGCAAAGACAGCCAACGGCAACCTGGGCTGTATGAACAGGGGCACTGTTGAATATGGTGAGGATGAGGGATGTGAAAAGGAACCAGAAGGGCTTCTAAAGCTGCATCATCGGTAAAAGGAAGGTGAGAGGAAATGTGGGCCACCTGCTGAGAATATGGAAAAGGTTGAGGTACTCAATGAGTTCTTCACCTCAGTCTTTATGGTACAATATGCCATCAGGAATCCTAGACCCCTGAGAACCATGGGAAAGTCTGGAGTAAGGACAACTTACCCTCAGTAGAGGAGAATCCAGTTAGGAAACATTTAAACAAACTAGATATACACAAGTTCATGGGACCTGATGGGATGCACCCACAAGAGTTGAGGGAGCTGGTCAATGTCGTTCGAGGCCACTCTTGATAATCTCAGAGGGGTTGTGGTGATCGGGAGAGGCTTCTGAGGACTGGAGGAAAGCAAATGTCACACTTACCTTCAAGAAGGGCAAGAAGGAGGACTTAGAGAACTACAGAGTAGTCAACCTCACCTTAATCTCTGGAGCAAATCCTCCTGAAAACCACTTCCAGACACATGAAGGCCAAGATGGTGATAGGGAGTAGTCAGCATCGATTTATGAAGAGGAAATCCTGCCTGACCCACCTGATAGCCTTCTGCAATGAAAAGACAGGCTCAGTGGATGAGGGGAGAGCAGTGGATGTTGTTTATCTCAATTTCAGCAAGGCTTTCAACACTGTCTCACATAACATCCTTACAGACAGATGAAGTTGTACTAGGTAAATGGACCATGAGGTGGATTGTGAAAACTGGCTGACAGAGTTGTGGTCAGCAGCACGAAGTCCAGGGGTTGATACTGGGGCAAACACTGTTTAACATCTTCATTAATGACCTGGATGATGGGACACTGAACCCTTTTCAAGTTCACAGATGATACAAAACCAGGAAGAGTGGCTGATACATCAGATGGGTGTGCTGCTATTCAGAGGGACCTGGACAGGCTGGAGAAATTGGCCAACAAGAACCTTATGAAGTTCAGTGATGGGAAATGCCAAGTAGAAAACTGAGTTGTCTGACTTAAATCACTTTGTACATTTTTACTTCTGGCAGGCCCTCATGCATCCACATTTGTGGCTAGATTAGAAGGCTGAACAGTATAGATACAGGATTGCTTCTGCAGGTCTTCTGCATTTCACAGACATCTGATTTATACACAAAACCCCTTGTGTTTCACACTCATTCACGACCAGGCAGTAATGCCTATGTCCTGGAATGTTTACAAAAAGAAATTTAACTGTTATATCATCCTATAGGTGATTACCTCATAGCAAAAAAATTATGTGCCACTATTTCCCTCAGGTAAACAGAATTTGTCTCCTTAATAGCAAAGATAATCTTGTTCTGTGCCTTTAGTCATTGTGAGCTCCTCCCAAGTTGAACACCACATCAGCATATTTCAGTGAATGAGCAGATGTTTGGCTGCTGCTATGGGAATAAACTGAGATGTCAGTTTTCATTCTTTCAGGGTTATAACCTTGAAACTGTTTCATATTTAGCTTTAAATAGACTATTTCAGATTTTTTGGGAAATTGTAAATGTTTTACTAAACAGAATGCAGTATAGTCATTGCATGAAACAAAGAAAAACAAGATGTCTGGCATTCCTGTAAAAAAAATTATATATATATATGTATAATATCAAAAGCTTGCAAATGCTACTAGGAGAATGATGTTGTGTTCACTTATTTTAACAGCAGAGTCCTGCTGGCCTCCTTTTAAGGTTCATTATCTTCTATTTTTCACAGATGCATTCATGTTTCACAAAAAGAATAGTATGTAATCAAGTACAATTTGCTGCCAAGTGTCAAGCAGGAATTCACAGGACTGCTGCAAGAGCAGCTCTTTGACATCCCAAGGAGCACAGGTATCCGATCTCCCATGAAAGAAAAAGGGAATTTTCCTATCATAATCTGAAAAAGCTTGTGTGCATTCACATTGCGTTAACAGTACAGGGGGTTGGGATAGCCGAAGCCCAAGGGCAACAAAGCCGTGCGACTTGGCTGCCGGTGCAAGGAGCAGCACCTCAGAGGGTGCTGGGGCCCAACACCCCGCCTGCGCGGAGGGCACAGCTCACACTGTTCGCTCCCCGGTCGTCTTTTCCTCTGTGAACATCCTGAGAGAGCAGGCAAAGGGGCAGCCAAAAAAAATGAAAAGGAGGGAAAAGTCACTGTTAAAGACAGTGAATGTTGGAAAGAAAACCCTCTCCCTATTCTCATCTCTTTGTAACTGCATTGGGGTACTCTGGAGAGGGGAAGGGGTGAAAATGAGATTTGTCTCAGGATTAACTGACAGAGAAAGTGAAAGAAGTTTAATGAAATGCAAAAAAAAAATCACAGTCTAGATCTGTGAGAATGGTGATGCCATCAAAATAATCTGCTTGTGGTGCTGGTTTAAACAACTAGGAGAAGCACATCAGTGATGCTTGACTGCAACACTATCCTGCCTAAGCAGGCAGCTCCACAGGGAAAATCCAAGCCCTTGTCCTTGCTTTCCCATACAATGATTCGCAGCTTATTCAACTTCTTATGCTTACCATTTCACTTCTGTGACTCTTTTCCCAGGCAGTGTCTGGGGCTCCTCTCAGCAGCCAAGGCATGTTCTGCTCAGTACGGCAGAGCAGGAGCCTGGGCACTAGCGCTTCACGTAGGGCCATCAACACACAAAGGGTTCATCTTTCCTTATTTTTCCCCTTGGTAACTTCATAGCGAGCCCATGCATTCGCTGTGCTGGTGTTCCTATCAGTCACTGTTAACGCATCAGAAAAAAACATTGTTTCCATCCCTCTGCCCTTTTCCACTTTCTGTCTTTGGCTTGATGCTTGGATTGTAAGTGTTTCTGCAGAGAGGTGGTCTGTTCCTTCTATATGTGTATGGCATTTAATTACTTGATATTAATTAGTATAAGCAGCTTTTTCAAGAAAAGTTGCAAAAAATTTATAACTTGCCTGCTGCACTTGGGTCACTTGTTCATTTGCAGATTGTCACTGAACTCAAGCAACAGCAAGACTGCATCCTCTGGCTCATCTTTTAGGCACCGTCTCCCTGCTGACAACCGTTCTTCTCCAGATGGCAAAATTCACACCCAAGTGCACAGCTTTTCATACTGGGGATTTATTTTGGATATGTCATTGCATTTCTTTTCTACATTTTTGAAATGGTACACAGAGCTAACTAGCAGCCTGCCCAATTTCAGATCTGGCAGTAAGGGCTGCAGAATTTCCGTGCTGATTCAAGTGGCACAGCCATTCATTTGTCATACTGCAATTGGAGTTGTTTATAACTCAGCAGTCAGTTGGTTTACATCTTAGATACTATTTTCCATAAGATTTCACACCTGACTTTTTCATTTTTTTTACTTCCCTTATTGTAATATCTCACACTTTTTGAAGTGACCTTTGCTTGCTCAGTAGAGGGAGAGCAAATATTTCTGAGCAACCTGTAAATCTCTGGACTGTCTTGATCCTTCTTTTTGGCTTCTATTGCTGGCATTCTCAAATGTTAATTATTTTTTTACCACTTGTTAAAAGTTGTTAATAATTTTCAAGAAATGCAAAACTCAGAGTGCATACAGTAACTTACATTTTTGATGGTGCATGTTGTAGCTAACAGCTTCCAAATGACCATTGAGAAACATTTTTTTTACAAGCTCTACCTTAACAGCCCTTATTAACCTCTACAATTTCATCTCAAAATACTGGAGTGGTTTACTAAAAAATTCCTCCAGTTTTGTCAGAAAGAAATAATCACCCCTTACCTACTTTGTACATCCATAGATGTTTTTTATTCCAGTAGGTTTAGCTCCATAAGGATTGAACTGTGAAAAGCAATGAGCTTCTGAGCTCTCTCTGTAGCTTGGGTCTGGGAAATTGAAGTAATTACATATGATGGCTTCAAAGTGAATGGAAAGCAGCTAAGTAAGATTTTCATGAAATAGTATCTCCATAGCAACACTTGGTCAATGGGTTTAATAGTGACTTTCAACAGTTTTAGTTATTTGGACAAGCAGTTTTCCAGGCAATGTTAGTAATTATTAGTCTTCCTATTCCCCTTCTCCTGGCAAGTGCTAGTCTAAGACAAATCAAGTTACTGTTCTGCTTTCCTCCCATTTTCAGACAGACTTCTGAAATACTCTTGGGCTACAGAAATAAAGAAGAAAAATACTATAATTTCTCTGCAGAAGATGGAAGGCTCCCCAGTTGCAGACATCTCAAAACAGCAGTGCAGGATGTATTTCTGCCTCCTGCACGGTGTCTGCGCTGGGGATAGACTGCAAAATAAACACCCACTCCCTACACCAGCACCAGCGCTGCATCTGTGCTTAGCTGGATGTAAGTTGGCATTCTCACTGAAGTCAGTGCACTCTTTCCAAAGCAATTGTCATTGACATCGATGGAATTACTCACATTCATGAAGTAATTCTCTGAGCTGTCACCAATGCAGCATTGTGCAAAGCAAAAGCAATATACCATCTCTTAAAATACCAATGACAACATAATAACCCTACATACATTGCTCAAATTGTTTTTGAGTTTTTTTTGATAATGTGTAATATGACGTGATAGATTTTAATGTAGTGCAAGCCACTTTAACACTTCCATTTAAAAATAAATTTGAAATAATCATTTTCCCAATTTGTTGCTGATGTTAAGGCTTTTACGTGTTCAAAATGCTGTGCAAGCTCTTAATCATTAATTGTTCAGAAGAGAAGACACTACCCTGTTTAGGTAAGTCACTATTAAATTTTTATACCCAGGAGGCTAGATGAAGACTGCTGAAGCCAAAAACATCAGTGTTCACCTTTTATTCAGAGTAAAACCAAAAAGCAGCTAAGTGTCTCCAAGAAATGAGAGGAGCTTTTGCTCAAAACACACATTGCATGTGAACGTGGTCAGAAGCTGAGCTGCATGAAAATGGTAACCTGGGAGGTGGTGTGGCTTTGAGGCTGATCAACAGCTGAGCGCAAAAGAGAGTGTGCAATTTTTTGGTTGGGGTGGGTGGGGAATGGGAAATACTCAGAGGAAACTCCCAGATGTTTCTTGACCCCTGTGGAAACAGGATTTGGTGCATCTCTTTGGAAAACTAATGGAGTTGTATGAAAGAAGTCCTTGCGTACCCATTCAGCCCCAAATACAAATAACGCAGGCCAAATAATTAACATTCTTCCACTGTGTTTATGGGGAAAGCAGACAGCAAGTTACAGCCACTGTTATCATGCTGGACACCAAAGATTATAGCATTTAAAGCCCAACCCAGCACTTGGGCCCCCAGTCCTCAGCGCTGATAGACTCCATTTAGTGATGTGTGTCCTTCCCCAGAGACTTCCACGTATTCAGCACCGCTGAACATAAGGGCACATCACTTTTACATTACAAACACATAGTTAAAACCTTCCTCCTCTCTGGGGTTTGTATCCCAGGGCCAAGAAAAGCCAAATCCACTGCCAGAAAAGTACTTTGTAGTTCTGGTGTACAACTAACAACAGCAAAAGCATGGGCTTAATCCTTCAGCTTTAGTTGTAGCTGGCCATTTCCCACAAGCCGCGGTGCAAACCAGAGGCACGGTGCTCACCACCCCGCTCCTCGGCTCAGCGGGGTGCACGTCCTTGCCTCCTGGTGAGGTACATCCCCTGCTCTGGAGTTCAGGACCGGTTTGTGCCACCCGTGTGGAGAGCAGGGCACCAACCCCAGCCCATATCAACTGTGTGGCTTCAACACAAACCCTGGTCTTCATGGTATTTCTTTTGTAATGCCCAAAGATGTAAAAGTGATGTGGTAAGAGGCAGGGATATTGCTTTGTGTTGAAATAAACACTGGGCTTTAAAAATAGGCCTTTTTGCCATGTGGGAGCCCACACAAGATAAATGAAGAAGCAGTTCAGGGCTTTGATTGACACTATTCCTTACAGAGGAATTGAAGGTCCTCAGGAAGAAGATCGTCAGCTGAAGAGACATGCATGCTCTCAGGGAGCTGGGGAAGACACTGCTGTGCCGTAGACAAGTGGGAGCCACCTCTGAGATTTGGTTCCTCTGCAGAGTGAGGTCATCTCAGCCTGCCCTTACCCCACACGCCCCGTCCTCTGCCACACAACCTCCCCCCTCCTTTGTACCACCGCTGGCACTGGAGCCATGACGGGTAAGCCAGTCCAGGGAACTGAGCTAGATGAAAACTGAGTCCTCAAAAGTCCACAGACTTCTTCTCTAGAGGACACCTGCTCAACACATGCTTTCTGTTTAACTTCATCTTGTGTTGTCAAACAGTATCTTTTAGGGGTAGCATCTCATTGTACTTCTGTTTTTTGAATTATTGCAAATAAATACAAATAAATAAAGGAGAAAGGGAAGGTGAAAGAACGGGGGAAAGCATCCCCCTCTGCCTTCCCCATAGATTGGTTCTCTGGGGAGAAAAGGTGAAGAGTTTCATTATTAATAATTTCCGAGAGACGGTGCCCGAGGTACGGAGATGACAGTGATATCAAATACAGAAACCAAATTAATTTTTTTTACCAATAATATTACTGTAGCATAAGCTGATGTTACACAGTACAGCAAAGAGATAATCCTGACCCATCTCCCGGAAGTGATAAACAGTACCACAGGGAATACCTACTGCAAATAAGGATTTACATAATACAACCATGTGAACAAATGAAACAACATTGTGACCAGCAACTATTAAACGCTTATAACAAATTTATTTTAACATGCTCTGGTCAGATCTGTCGTTATCTCAACCTTTTGTGCCCCACATTGGGCACCAAAAAGGACTGTCATGGTTTAACCCCATCCAGCAACCAAGCACCACACAGCTGCTCGCTCATTCCCCCCCAGTGGGATGGGGGAGAGAATCGGAAGGGCAGAAGTAAGAAAACTCATGGGTTGAGATAACAATAGTTTAATACTTGAAATAATAATAATATAATAATAATAATCACAACAGCAACAACAACAATAAATTGTAATGAAGAGGAAAACAATGAGAGAGAGAAACAAAACCCAGGAAAAAAAACCCAAGTGATGCAACTGCTCACCGCCTACCGATAGATGTCCAGCCAGTCCCCGAGCAGCGATTGCGCTCCCTAGTCAACTCCCCCCAGTTTATATACTGACCATGATGTCATATGGTATGGAATACCCCATTGGCCAGTTTGGATCAGCTGTCTTAGCTATGTACCCTCCCAGCTTCTTGTGCGCCTGGCAGAGCATGGGAAGCTGAAAAGTTCTTGACCAGTGTAAGCACTATTTAGCAACAACTAAAACATCCGTGTGTTATCAACATTCTTCTCATATTAAATCCAAAACACAGCACTATACCAGATACTAGGAAGAAAATTAACTCTATCTCAGCCAAAACCAGGACAAACCTTTTGCTTGCTGAATTGCATTACTGAAAAAGGACAGTAACGTAAGCGTATGATTCATGAATATGCTGAAGAAGGCCTTTCTTTTAAAGCAAAGAGAAGTAAACTGGATGAATGCTTATTGATTCAGCTTTATTTATTATTTCACAATATATTGAAGTACTGGGCCTGTTCTAAACACCTAATACAGACAACATTTACTGAAAACTTCAGCAGACTTTTTAAACAAACATTTTTCATTAAAAAAAAAACTTATCTGTTTCTTGCACTGATCGAAGTGTTATTTTAGAAAGTTGTAAGTATTTTATCAGAAAGTTTATCAAAGCTTTTTCCCTGACCAACTACGTGAAACAAAATGACAAGCATATATATATACAGCAATGTTCTCATTTGCATTTAGATAAACATTATAAACACAGCTTAAGTAGTAGCAGTTCTCAGAATTCTTAAATGGCTTGTAGTAGTAAAAGCAATGCTCCACTTAGCTTAAATAGTTATTTTCTATGCATCATTAGATTTGCAATAGGCATCCTGTACTTCTACACTCAAATCAAGACCAGCCTTGAAAACATCAGGCAGGGTCTGGATTTTGAATGGGATCATTATTTCAAGAATATTGGGCCAAACTATAAGTTGGTTTTAGTCTGCAAAGTTCTTTTCACTTTAGTAGAATCAAACTGATTTGGGCCTGCTAACGGTCTAGCCCATAGCATTTATTTATTTGGAAAAGAAAAATAAAACCAGTCAGGTTTACAACAAGCCCTCAGATCAGGGGAACAGCCCTAAAGCACAAAGCAGAATGTCTGATTGCACCACAAAACTATGAATATTAAATGGTACCTGATGGCAAGGACAGACTGAAAATATAAAGCATTTAAATTGATGCTTTGACGGTTTTTTGGCTGTTATTATTTAACTAAAAATATCAAGATTTTTTTAAGAAGTGAAATGAGTAGCATCAGAAATTAGTCAGCTTATAAGCCACAGCACAGAAATCTACAACCACCAACTCAATGGTTTAGCAAGCCCAAGGTAACAGCTCAGCTCATGAGCGTTTCTCTCTGGGCTGATGGAAATAGGCTAGAAGATTTTGACATAATTATACTTGTACAAAAGATCTGACTTGAACATAAATTCAAATCACAGACTTAAATACAGCATACAACAGACCTATCCAGCGTTCCCAACAGTGAGTGGATACAGCTCCTGCTCTTCCTGGGCTTAGCTCCAGATCCTTTGGAAACCAGAATCCAGGGCAGATCCCAGTACTCCCACTGGCAGCCTCTGAGCCTGATGGACCTTAGCGGCAGGGAGAAGTCTGCCCGTACAGCTGTCTTTGCTGATCCAGGGTAAATCAGTCCTCATCTACATCCATCAAAATTTGCATGCTGGCTGGCAATAGCACCACAAATGTGTTCTCCTGCAAGAATTTAAATAATAATTACATTAGAGAAATAATTTGAGGGTAAATTTATATTAGCATTTAGGATCATTCTAAAGGCTGTCCAGCCCAGGCTGAGCTATATATGAACAGTTCTTCCTATTCCCTTATCATATCCTGTAGGTTGTTTCAAATTCAAAACTAAAATATGTGATATTGAAGTACTGAAAGTTAGAGAAGATAATTGGTCTGTTCAAACTTTAATGACACAATTTTTATAATAAAAAAAAAGGATAAAAGATAAATTAAAAAGTAATCAGAAACCTAGTATATGGAATAAAGAAGAGAAATTGGGAAAGGTTTTTCTCCAGAAAGCATTCTCAAATGCTATTTGAACTTCTCTAACATTTTTATGATTATATCTGACAGGAGGGAGAGCACGAGCCTGTGTGAGTCAAAAACAAAAATTAGAGCAGAAGCCTAGGTTCAGTTTCAAAATTGTTTCTCCTTTTTGCAGCTGAGACAAGTCACAGAGAGAGTGAAAAAAGAAGCTTATGAATGAACTCTGGTTTCTGATTCTTTGCTGGAGCTTTCCTGTGTCTGGAATCAAACAGGAGAAAGTCTCATCTGCTCCCATGTAGCACTGCAGCTCACACACTTGGGTCTGACTCTTTCCTGGCCCATCTGTCAATCAGACGCTGTCGTGCAAAAGACTACAGGACATCTTTAGGCACCTGCTTATTCCACATCGCTCTGCCTGCTCTATCTAATTCTCTCCTTTCCTGCATGTAGGTAGGAGTAAGAAACTAGCCACAGGCTAACCTGGATGCTGACCCTTCAAATGTGGGACAGTAAGGGATTTGTAGAAATGGTCCAGCATCAACTGCTGACACAAGCTCTTGATCCCATGTGCATATCACATTTTCCAGATGCTCCTGCCTGGGTGGCTGAAGCACTGCTCAGTGATCACCCAAAACCCAGCTGCCTTGAGGTATAGGTAGGTGAGACAGTTATCATCGCTAACAGATAAGCAGGGGTAGACACTGCTTTTGTGTGATTCCATCTGAAGGACTTCTCCAGCCCCGGTGAGGGATGGGGTGGCCACGCTGCTGCATATCCAGCTCAGCCCTCGCCCACTCACTGCCTGTGTCCCACCCTGAAATGGAGGGAGAAGGTCTGAGGGTAGAGAAGTGTCTTTATATTAGACATATAGCAGAATAAAGGGAGGGAAGCAGAGGGTGATCGTATTCCCTTCATCTCACCTTCCCTGGAGGACAATGATGTATTTTCTAGCAGAGCCAGTGCATTACAACTATATTGTCTTTATCCTCTTTGTGGCAAGATTCAATTTTGCCTCCATCACTGGAGAGGCCTTGAGCCATTGCAAGGAGCCTGAGGTCTGTTTCTCACTGGTTACCACCGTATGACATGGTCTCTGCATAACACACTGGCCAGCTTTTACCAGAGCTCGGTAAAGGCCGTGCTTATTTCATCTTCCTTTCCCAGTTGAACATAACATTAAGAATTAAAAAAATTAACATAATACAAAATTAACATAATTAATACAAAATGAACATAATACAAAATTTCAGAAACATCATCCCGTTAACTAAAACAGTTAACGAGATTCAGTGGGTGCCCAGCATGCCCTGGGATGTTCTGTCCTGCCTCTACTGCTCCTGTTTGTCAAACGGTTGCAGGCATAAGAGGTCTAGGGTCTCTGCTTGTTGGGCTTTGTCACCTACAATGTTGGAACTGCAGCTGACACATTGCCCTGTTGTCCATCCTGCAGGGATGAGAAGATACTGCTTCTTCTTTCAGAGTTTATGTCCACCTGGGCCCAAAACATCTGCTGTTGAGAACATTATTTAAAGCACATAACCTTCACTGCTCAATGTAAAAGTAATTCAGGCACCTGCTTCTGGGTTGTGGATTCTCTTCACAGGCTCATACATCCAGCTTTTGGAGGTGGCAGCTCTGAGGGGCGTAGCTCCCAAGATCTATTTGAAGCCGCCCCAAGATGTTTAAGACCCATCGAAATTGCTGGTAATAAAACACTTCAAAGGTATTTTTCTAGATTGCTTCATGCCCATTCCCATGATTGTAACCTTTTTCATTGCTTTAGACTTCCATGCAGACCTTACACATCCAGTGGAAGAGAAGCAGCAAACTGGTTATATGTCAAGACACTGTGGCTTTTGAAGTTAGAAATAACCTTTTAAATTCTGCTTTGATTAGAGCTTTTTGTTCATTTTCCAATGCAAGTCAGCTGCCAGAAGATCAATAGCCAGATACACAATCCCCTATCAGAGTGATTTGGACCTAACAATTTTGTTGTACAAAGATGGAAGAGAAGCAAAGGCTCAGTTTATATTTATTGGAGAGAATATTCTCATGGGAAAATAATAGAAAACTTATTCTTTACTGCAGAAAATAATAAAATCATAAGCATTTTACTTTTTATGCATAATTAAGCTAGTCACTGTTTTTGTTCCTGTGGTATATAACATAAATCATTGATAAGCAATTAGAATATAAAACAATCTTTTGAAAGCATTAAGCTAACACAAAACTATTCATTTGTCATATTGAACAAACATTTATCCAAGTACTACAGCCTAGTAGTGTGGCCTCTACCTATTTACTACATTTTGATACCTCTGAGAAATTATTTTATCCCGGAAAATTTCAAAATACCTTAAGAATAAAAAATAGACTTTATGCACCCCTTACGCAAAATTATTTCGTCAAAAGCTCCAGTTGCAATCAGACTGTTCACACACACCTTGGAAAGCAGCTCTCTTTCTTGACTTACCACATTGTTGGGGTACCTACTTTTTGAAGTATTTTGGCAGGATACCTGTTTTTTGCAGTCTTTTGGCTAGTATCAGCCATCTCAATGAGGAGGCATAACTGTTTTGTGTGTGATTTCACCATTTCCATCAAACTGATAATTTGAACATTTTTGTTTTGATTGTTTCAATGCAAGACTGGCTTCAATGTTATTTGGTGACAGAAGTTACAAAGTTTATCAAACCCAGGAACTGCCTTATTCGCTCACAGCTAACTGTAAGAACCAGACACGGGGAAACCTGCCTGCGATGGAAGGTCCAAAGAAGGGGCAGAGCCATAATGCACCACAGAGGGCTCACAAAGGATGTGTAGTTGACTCCTTGGCTCTACCTGGGCTGCTAGATGTAAAGAAAGTGGTAGGCTGGCATCTAAAGCCATTCAGGCATATCTATAGCTGCTGGCAGTAAGTATGTGTGGATGCACTCAGGAACTTTTACCGTGGATTATGCTGATTTCTGCTTGAACATTAAAGCAACTAAAGCCTCCAAAATCCAGTGATGTCTTTCCAAAACCCATAGACCCAACTGGAGTAACAATTTTTCAGTATTTTTCATCTCTGTAAAAGCTTGAATCCAAGGGCTTTGGGGCACTAAACAAGGCAAACCACTGGATAATAGAAATGTATCACCCCATTTAACAAGTAAGAAACCGAACGCATTGATGACTTGCCGAAGGTCCCATGTAAAGGGGAAAAAAATGCCAGTGAGACCCATGTGGCACAAAACCAGACGCTTTTCTTGTCTTGTTATAATGTCAGGTCCTGCCTGACAAAGATACACTAAAGATCTTTAAAGAGCCAAAGTAGCAACATAACCCTACTGTAACCTGCTGTTCAAAAAGAGTGGGCATCATCTCTGCAAGAACCTGGCTGAGTGTACCCCTGCCTGAAAACAGTGTCACAGGGTAGCTTGAGCCACTCTATCTGGATGCACCTTCCCCACCTCTGTAGCTAGCACATGGTGGCCTTTTCTGAGATTGATGAGGACAAAGGGATAGAGGAGGGAAAATGTAGGCATGGTAAAAAGGATAAAAAGAAAAAAACAAATCACCTGACAAAGAGCATATAGTTTGAGGAGAGATTTAAGGGCTATGTAGCAGAAAAGAAGAGGAGGAGGGAGTAACCTGGGAAGTAAAATGTGGATTTATTGTATCAGGAAAAATAGCAGGGGCTTTAGATTGGAGAAGAGGAAAGTGTATCAGGAGAAAAAAGGAACTGAGAAAGAGAAAAGGGAAATGAGAAAAGTGGGGAAAAAATACCCCAAAACCCCAGAGACTGTCATTGCAGGTGTTCAATTACATTCGTGCAAAACCGGAGTTCATTGCACTGAGTGGCTTTGCAGACATGGGAAGGACAATCTCCACTGCAAGAGGGACTCAGGCTCTGTCCCCCATAGAGGAAGATTAAATTGGAAGGGGTAAAAGAACATGAAGAGGAGGAGGAGAGTGCTGGAAGAGTGTCCTGTGATTATACAGCATTTGTGAATTGGCTTGGGATGTAATCCGCGTCACAAAAGAGACCTTGGCCTGCAGAAGATAAGATAAAAATATTCTGGCCAAGAAGTTGTAGGTTAAGCAGGAAAGCATGGTAAGCAGAGGCCATATACCCTAAGCACAACTGAATTATCTTTTAGTTCATACATACACTCTCATTTAATTAAATTATGATATTGTCAAGCCTTTGGCATGCTGCCTGCTGTATAAACATTTCTGGCACAGATATTCTGTAATTCTATTACAGATTTATTAATTCAAATGGAGGAGCAGGCAGGCATGAAACCAGCTAGAAATTTCAACTGAAAACCACCTATAGGTTAGACAGAGTAGCGCAACATGCCAAGGTGGAAGAGCCTAACAGCGACGTCTCCGCTCACCGGAGCCACCCAAGGTCTATGACCATCTCTTTAGTGTATTAGCAGTCAAACAGCCAAGTCTGTCTTCTGTCAGCACAATGACTTGCGATCATCCCCCATGTATAAGAACAGCATCGTCTGAGTTCGAAGGAGCTGCTGTTGGATTATTAGGTTTGTCGTTGGTGGGATTCAATTATTTCTGTATTATTTGTGCAAGAGTAATGCAAAAAGGCTCCGGCTGAGACCAGGCCTCCATTTTACCAAGTACTGGGAGACGGTTTCTTTCCCAAAAGGGGCTTGCAGTTTCAGCTGATGATATGCAGACAGAGGGGAAACAGAGGCATCAAGAAGTGATTTTATTATGGTTGCACAGTAATACAGCCAACAGGCAGAGTCTAATTCTAAATGACACTTTTGTATTAGCAGGTATCCAGTTAAAACATAACCATATGCTCTTTCTTAGTTAAAATAGAAGCAAGGCCATTTTAGACCTAAAACATAAACAAAAAGTCGTATATAAAATTACAAGAAAATGTATGTTAGAGATACAAAAATGTTACACTTTGGAAGCTGGAGGAAGGGAGTAAAATATTTTACCACCAGAATCAGAAAACTCCTTAATTCTTACCTCCCAGCTGCACCTTCGTCCTGTACCTTTTCTAATAGAAAGTGCATGTTTTGATTTCCATTAAGGAAAAAAGACAGACTGGAGTCTTATTTTAGAATATATAAACCTTAGAACAATGGTTTTCACCACAAAAATTGCACTATAAGCCATTCTACATAGAATCGGGTTTTAGCTGCCCCCGTACTTACCTTAAGAAGTAAAGCTTCTTCTTCGAAGTCTTGTTTGATGCCAGCTCGGGTGCTAGACTGGTTTGAAGTTCTTGGCCTGCCTCACTTCTCTTACCAATTTTCCTTGGCTAATCACAGCTCTCAGAGACGCTCTTGAAGCCCAGGAGGGAAGCCCTGTGTACTGTAATGGACAAACACCTGACTCGGTGTCCTCTGGTTGAAATCAAATTCCTTAGAGCCAGGGAACCATCTCGAGCAGGCATATAAAAGCTAACAGCCGTCCATCGTCAGCACCTCAGGAAGAGTTCACAGGAGTTTAGATTCAGATTTTTGTTAAAACTTATGCTTTTGATCATTCTTTTACCAATAATGTTTTTTTCACGGACACCAAGAGTAAGCTTGTGTATGTCACTAGCAGCACAGGACCTGTACTGCTAAGTGGTGGAGAAAAGGTAGGCAGCATTTCTGGTGTTGTGCCTTCTACTAAGACCATGAAATCACCTCTTCAAAGCAGGACAGAGCACGCAGTAGCTACTTGGCTGTGACAAGCTCATCAGATTTTCTAATTAACAGGTGCTTTGCTACCTGCCAACCCACAATGTCAAGAGTCTTTTTCAGAAGCATTTGTTTTCTGAAAAAATTGCATCTGGACTCTTCTTCCGAAGACCTGTTAGAAACTCAAAGGTATTTCAAACATGCACTCTAAAGATAACACAGATTTTCCTCTGTCACACTGGATGTTGAACTAGAAAAGCCCTTAAGACCTATGGGCTAAACCAAAATAAATTCAATGCAGTCTTGTTTCTTGGCTTTCTGTTGTAAACTTCCCTTACACAAAGTGTTATTGTATGACACAGAAAAAATGGATATTTAACTATATTCATTCCTTTTCACATTTTTTAATTCATGTATTTTTAATAAAAGCTTCCAACAGATAAAAAAAATATGTCTTAACCTGCTCTTTCTCCTATTTGTTCAAGGTACTGTTTTTAATTTCCTCCACTGCCGAGCCTTAAAGTGTCTCTTGCATCAGCCAAAGGTATTTGTACCATTTTTATTACTTGCTCTTGAAGCTCTTTTTTTGCACTTCCCGGTTATTCAGTTAATAAAGATGGGGTTACTTTCTAGTTCTTTTAAAGCTGATTATGTGTATATCATATATATATTTATGTATGTATATATAAAATGTATGTATATTAAAAATGTATATATATGTACGTGTGTGTATGCTATATATCCGTAGCAAATCCCTGATACATCTGTCAGCGATGAACTGACTGCAGTCTGAGAACAAATGAGTGGAAACACATCGTGTGGCTGAAACAGATATATTTGCATTAACACATTTAAATTTTAATGCAACTGCATTTTTATTTCCCTTTTAAAAGCTGTTTACACAAACTCAACAACTCAATCAATGCTGCACTCAAACTGCTGTCACGCCAAAAAACCAAAAACTATAATCATTCTATCACATTGTTTCAGATGTCCCCCAAATTGACTTTTATAAAAAAATCAGCTATATTTTAAAATTCCTGGCACATACATGGTTTCTTCACCATTTCAGCAGCCCTTTACCCTGGGACAAATTATTGCCTTCATCTCCCATTACTTTCTTCCCTCTTTTAACTGAAGACTCGTCTCAGAAGATAAACTTATTTTCTGATTACTTAAAGGCATTTGCATGACCAATGTTACACAGCTCTATGGCCAGCAGATCCGCCTTTATCCAAGCCAAATGAAACCAACGTGCTTTCACTGCAATGAGCAGTTTGCTATTGTCTCTTTTTATCCTGAAAGGTGACTGAGAGATAACAATGATTTCTGCAAGTAGGAGCTGCCTGACTGCCCCAGTTTAAATGCAAATAAATATCCTACTGCACTTCAGGGAAAACACTCTAAACTAACAAGGCCAATCATTTAAAGATCCTAACAAGCAATTAGGCAGAAACAATGATATCAGAAAGATCAGTCTCTTTGTAATATGCTGTCTTCACTCACATGAGAATTTTAATTATGGTATAAGCATGTACACAACTGAAGTACAACCTTTACCCACACACAATTTTACTATACAAAATTAATCCAATATATTTTTCTAATGTTGTACAGGTAGCTAATTAATTATAGATCACATAACTGTCACAAGATTAACAAAATGGCTTTTATGTAGGTAGTAAACACTGCTCACTGAGAATATTACTCTATTCAGTAGACAGTGTTTGAACTTAATATATGCAGGAAAATTCCATTTCTCTTACAAAGAGACCAGTGAGCTCATTGAATAAGCAGCTCACCGTACCTTTCACAAAAGCTGTCAGTGAGGATGAGGAGCACATCGTACAATCAGCTGATACACGGGCTGAGAATCCACTCACCTGATGGCAGCTGTGACAAATTATAGAAAACTGTTCTGCCAAAGCTGAGAATATACAGGATATTCACTTTAAAGGAGAAAATATTTCCAAGGTAGTATTTTCAGATTTTTGCCTGTGTGCTGTTCCAGAGGCAAACTCAAAGTAATTTTAATAGGTAGTCATTTAAACATATCAAACACCACTCTATGATGATAAATAATGAATGCACTTTTTTAATTACATATAGGTACTTACACCTATACAAACTGCAGAGGAAAACACAGGTCTATCCTCAATGGAAAGATAAGATACTCTATACAGCATGTGTGTATATATATATGTAAGTCTACATGTATAAATATATATGTAATAAATATATAAAATTGTTATATAACATAGATAATATATGACAGTGTATTTATCATTGCATGGTACATATTGTCTGCTGTATATGTAATATATTAACAACCTGTAATCATATTTATAAAGACCATTTATATTTTTGTTAGTTGTCATGGTTTAACCCCAGCCAGCAACTAAACACCACGCAGCCGCTTGCTCACACCCCCTCACCCCGGTAGGATGGGGGAGAGGATCGGGAGGGCACACAAAGGAAAACCCGCAGGTTGAGATAGAAACAGTTTAATAATTGAAATAAACCAAAGTAGAACAATGATAATAACGATGACAACAATAATAGAATATACAAAGCAGGCGATGCACAATGCAGCTGCTCACCACCTGCTGACTGACGCCCGGCCCATCCCTTGCTGTCAGAGCCCCCCCCTTCCTGGACCACCCCTCCTAGTTTATATACTGAGCATGACATCACATGGTATAGAATACCCCATTGGCCAGCTGGGTCAACTGCCCCAGCTATGCTCCCCCCCAGTTCCCCCTGCACCTGGAAGAGCATGGGAGGCTGAAAAGTCCTGGTGTAAACCGAAGCATTAACGGGCCATCAACGTTGCTCTCATACCAAAGCCAAAACACAGCACCCCCCAGCTACTAGACAGAAAGTTAACTCTATCATCCCAGCCGAAACCAGGACCTTAGTCTTTTTGCACTTCCTCAACACTGCCGTCCCTTCTGCACTGGATTGCCATCTATGATGCCTTAAAGCCAAAATCGGCAGCACATTGATGTTATGGCAAAAATTGTGAACAGTGATGAGAACAGCCATTAGTAAATTCATGGGGCAGAAGCATTAGCTTCAACACTGGGAAAAAAAAATCAAAACTAATTCTCAGTCATGCAATTGAGAGTTTAATATTCAGTGACGTCGAGTAGTGATGTCACTCAATTGAGTGAGTCAATTCAAGAAATAATGAAGCATCTTAAGAGCCATTACAACAGGAGCATGTACTCTCCTCCTCTGACCAAAACAGGGTCACACTGAACAAGCGAATAACCGCTGGCTGTTCAAGCAGCAGCAGGTTGGACGAAGCTCTGCACTCTGTCAAGCTCTTGCTTCTGCTGATGTATTTTTATGAGAACACTTGAGACGTGCCATCTGACTCCAGCCTTTGCCATCCCTTAGCACTGCTCTATCAATAGGAAGGGTTACAAACACGCCCCGCCTGGGCAGCTAACCGTTCCTGCAGGCACAGATCCTGGACACACAGGACGTGGTCGAGCAGGAGAACAGGCAGTGGCTAACCTGTATGTGAATTCAGAGGCAGTCCGAGCTCCTGCTTTCTGCCTCTGGTCAGATTCCCATGGATAAAATGGACGTGACTGGCTACTTGAATGAAATTCAGCCTATTTCAAGATCAAAGGAAAGCATTTTTTTAGAACACTGAACCAAGGTTGGAAACATTAAACTACTGTGACAAGAGAAACTCACTAGATAGTTGGACAATCCTAACGGAAGTTTGAAAATGTGTAATATGGATAATACTATTTAACCTTGAAGGGAAAAAAAAGAAACCCAAATAAAAGGATTGAAATAATTTCAGCTGCTTCGAGACCTTAGAGCAAAGCAGAACTAGGAACTTCTCTTTGTGAGTTAAACGCTAGCATTAATACACTTTCAACTTGCCTTTTACATTTATTTCCCCTTATTATTTGCAGTACAACATTAAGGTCTTAACATGGAATTCCTTTACTCATCTTTTCCATTAATTTACTAGGGAAACATTGTACCACTTTTTGGTAATGATCCTAAAATATTTTCTTGTCAGCTCAGGGACAACAACCTGCCAGCAGGAATTTTCAGCGTGCTGGGACCAGCGAGTTAAAAGCTGTTGCAGCAAAAGGTACCTTGGGCAGATGTGTTGGAGGTTCTCTGGTACCAAGGGCACAGCACAAGCCATACTGACACATCCAGAAACAGGATGGAATTGATGCATCAGCTTATTTTGGTGCTTTACAAAAAAGGCGATTTTGCCAACACCAATCACACTGAGCTAAGTCCTCAAATCTTAACGCAATCAAAACCTCAGTCCCCTTCTGGAATATCTGATGAGATTTAAATGCCTGAGTAACTTAATGGGGTAATAACCAAATCCAAAATGGGACATTTATACATCTACAACATAGCTATCAAAACCTAAAAATATGAACCTGGAAACCCCCCCACCCAACCCTTTTAGTGCTTTGCCATTCATAAGAACGTTACCATTTACCAAAGTTCCATCAGTCCTTCCAAGTTCTGGTATTGCGTATGGGTCTGGCATTGCATCTTGCTTGCGCTGGGAAGCTTGGTGTTAGCTTCCTGCCCTAAGTCTGCTCAGGATGTTCAACAGGCACCCCTAAATCCGTAGGACATATCTGACAGTCTGTTAAGTACACTTAACACACAGCATTTCTAAGCTAGGAATTAAAAAAAAAAAATCCTTGCCTTCAGCAGGACCTGTACCTTTTTGTTGTGGTTTAACCCGGCAGGCAGCCAAACACCACAGAGCTGCTCACTCATTTCCCCCCTACCCCCGCCAGTGGGATGGGGGAGAGAATTAAAAAAAAACAAAACAAACTGTCCTGGTTTTGGCTGGGGTGGAATTAATTTTCTTTCTAGTAGTTGGTATAGTGCTATGTTTTGGATTTAGTGTAAGAAGAATGTTGATGACACGCTGATGGTTTTAGTTGTTGCTAGGTAGTCTACTTTCTCAAGGACTTTTCAGCTCACATGCTCTGTGAGGTGCACAAGAAGCTGGGAGGGAGCATAGCCAGGACAGCTAGGCCAGCTGGCCAATGGGGTATTCCATACCATGTGATGTCATGCTCAGCATATAAGGCTGGGGGAAGAAGAAGGAAGTGGGGGACGTTTGGGGTGATGGCGTTTGTCTTCCCAAGTAACCGTTACGCGTGATGGAGCCCTGCTTTCCTGGGGATGGCTCAACACCTGCCTGCCCATGGGAAGTAGGGAATGAATTCCTTGTTTTGCTTTGCTTGCGTGCGCGGCTTTTGCTTTCCCTATTAAACTGTCTTTATCTCAGCCCACGAGTTTTCTCACTTTTACCCTTCCGATTCTCTCCCCCGTCCCACCTGGGGGAGAGTGAGCGAGCGGCTCTGTGGTGCTTAGTTGCCGGCTGGGGTTAAACCACGACACAAACAAACAAACAAACAAAAAGTTACAAATTTGTGGATTGAGATAAAGTCAGTTTAATAGGACAGAAAAGGAAGGGAAAATAATAATGATGGTAGCATATACAAAATGAGTGATGTACAATGCAATTGCTCACCACCCGCCAAACGATGCCCAGCCCGTCTCCAAACAGTGATTGCTACTTCCCAGACCACACCTCCTATTTATATACTGACCATGATGTCACATGGTATGGAATACTCCTTTGGCCAATTTGGGTCAGCTGTCCTGGCTGTGCTCCCTCCCAGCTTCTTGTGCACCTGGCAGAGCATGGGAAGCTGAAAAGTCCTTGACTAGCGTAAGCACTACTTAGCAACAACTAAAACATCCGTGCATTATCAACATTCTTCTCAGACTAAATCCAAAACACAGCACTAGGAAGAAAATTAACTCTATCTCAGCTGAAACCAGGACACTTTTTTTTTTGTGTCAGATTGGTAGATAGTGCACTTGCCTTGAACACATCTGCAAACCAATGACTTAAAATTCTTTATTCAGAGGATTATGACTTTGACTGAAAGGCATAAACTCCTTCAGAATCCTCCCTAGCATAAGGAAAACACATTCCCTTTTCAGAAACAAATTTGATCAGCAGGTTATAGGCTGACACAGGCACGGTTACTACCCAGTAAGGTTCCTTAGCAGCCAAGAAACGTGAAATCAAAGTCTGAAATTAGCACGTGAATAAGACCTTTGCAACAGAATAAAAAGTTTGGGGTTTTGTACCCTGTTGCCATGACTGCTCGTGTTTTGTAATAGCCACTGGATAAAACCTTTAACCATTAGAAGCTCCCACCTAGTTCAGTTTGAAGAACTAGACTTCCCTACTTATATGTAGAGTGAGCTGGATCTGACAACATCTAGATCCACCACGCCCCAAGCCATTCTTTCTCTTTTTGGGCAGACAGACACTACAAACATAAAAAGGCACCTTTAAAATATATTAAAATGTATTAAATTATTCAGTTGTTAGTAGTGATGCAAACTATTTCCTAACAGATTATACACATTCATTGCAGATACTATTCTATTTGCGGTATGAATAATATTTCTTTATAAGGCGGCTACTGGACAGCTTCTTTAATACCTTGCTATATGACAGTGCTTCTTTACTGCTTTGTAAAGTAGAAATAAAGGTGTCTAGGTACCTCTAGATGTTGGAGGATCAAAGATGCATTTCAACTGAAATACCCATTTTCTTACTGTTTACATCACTTATAAATCCAAAACAATTTTCAAGGGTTTTAAAGAAAACTCTTGTGCAAGCAAAACTGCTTTTTCTGTGTGAATAAGCTCCTACTACAACATGAAGAACCTTTGTGCTCTACAACATAGTTCCAAAAAAAATTTTTCAGAATTTTCCTTACATGTATAAGTACCACTACGCAACACTGTAGCCTTGTATTTGAAAATACATATCTTTCTACAAGCATTAAACCTCACGGTATTGCAATTTAGGCCAAAGGATGAGATGCTCACTCTAACGTAGAATACACCAATGTTGTGTCATAGTTATGTCAAGAAACTAGGTTGCACATTATTAAAATTGCAGGAAGAAACCAGGGAGTGGACCCAGAAGAAAGACTTGAACACACCTAGTCTTACAAGAATGCCACAGACTGGACAGCTGGTCCAGACCTTTGTTTCATGATTCATCTGAAGGATGTCACTAGGAGCATACAGTTTTGTGGTCCCATAAATTGTTTTAGAAATAACAAAGGAGTGTTAGGCAAGTGTTTCAGTAATCCCACCTATGTCTGGATCTAAATAATACAGAGATTTAAAAAAAAAAAGCTCAGAAAGGTAGAACCATAAACAGGCAACACTAAATCAGAACACAAACACAAAATAACCCACTTTTTATTTTAATAAAGAAATTAAACTCAATCTCAGCAGAAATAATAGTCATACATAGTATTTGGCCATAAAAATCTGTATGTACAGCACAAGAAAATAAAATATTACAAAAAGTGACTTTTTGAAAAAAAACTTTTAAAATGTCTCTCTTGAGAAAAATTCAGAACTTATTTTCATGCCTACGTTTTCTACACAGTGTACAGCAATCCAAAATATCCGTCTTCTGGAGGAACATGAAGCACTGCATTTGATTAACATCAGTACATTTGATCCCATAATATAGTAACAATATACATCTTGCATAGGTTTACAGACATTGTGAAAGGTTAGGAGTGAATTCACATGATCCACTTTTCAAAGTTAGAGATTTTCACATCAAAGAGCACCAGTATCTTGTCACATAGCTGCAAATTGTCTTGAACACAGTTTTATCCCCTGAAGTTCTTAATCCACTCTAATGATTTAAACAAAGGTTTAAACATGAAAATATGTCCAAACTAAACCACATTTATTCACTTTTGCCAATCTGTTCACTGAAGACCAAAACTTTTTAAAACTTTTTTTTTATTTTTAGGTCAGAGACTGTTAATAGTTACTCCTCAGAAACACGGGGTTGATTCGCAGTCTAGGGCAGTGGATCTGATCTAAGATCTAAATCTGTACTTTGAGAAACAGGGAGGCTGGTCAATCCTGTTCCATAGGGAAAATGACTACCTAGCCACAGCCCCCGCTGGGAAAGGCTCATGTGGAGCAGAGCTTGTTTTTTTGCAGCTTCTCATCCTTTAGGATCCAGGCACATGGTGTGGTCACGTGTGGGGCTGTACACAGAAAACAAAACAGATAAAGGAATGGAGCTCTGGAGAAGGAAACTGAAGGCTGGAGGACTTCTAGACATAACTGGGAAATTTCTTGCCGATAGAAGAGTGACGGGAGACCAGCAAAGGTCAGCTTATCTGCACTGGACTGGGCCAACAACCTGAACTAGGGAGAGAAGCTGGAGCTGTGCTGGACCAGTATTTCTAAAAATGGCAGAGACACTCTACGGACATTAAGACTGTATTCTGAGGAAATGCAAGGAAGCCAGTGTTATGGCCATGTGTGGATACAGGGCTCAATTTTTTATATAAGGGAAAGTGTGATGGTGAAATAAAAAAAAATAAATCTTAAAGCTGTGAGATTACATTAACTTATCTGGAAGTGCTAGCAATATTGATTTCAATACGTGCCTCTACAGTATACAGATGCCCAGAAAAACATTCTGCTGACTTTAAGAAGTATTGTTCACATTCATAAAGAGTCAGAGTGTCTTGCTGGCCTCTTAGCAGCAACCTTTTAGCTGGTAATTCCATAACTATACAGCTGCTCTTTCCCACAGCAGTAAAAGCAAGTGTAAAAATTCTGTCCGTTTGCCCTGACACTAAACAACCTGACCCAAGTGGCTCTTCACAAGGCATTGCAATCACCTAATCTTATTGCTACCTAAGGTTTAAAAAAAAAAAAAAAAAAAAAAAAAATTAATCTTATTTTTCAAGTAGCTCAGTGTAAATCAAAGACATGGAAAAAACCAATAATGTGAGGAACTGTAATCTTCTAGACAATTCTCTCTGGACTGTTAGAAACTATGTTTTTATTTCATTGAAAGCTAACCAAAACAAACTCCTTTGTTCTTCTAACCTTTCTAATTAGATATAGTCCTGAAAATTATCATATTCCTGGCAAGCAAACCAAGTGTAATTTTCTAATTTAACAAAATCGGTTTGTCCTCTACTTACATGCAAGCATAATATTACAAATAATTTTATTAATACTTTTTAAACTCTTTCCAATGAGAGAAAAATCCTGTTTTGAGACACTTTCACCAGGCAAAAATAAATCATCTCTAATATGAAATTAATTCCTTTATTCCCAGAAATCTAGATCTGAAAATTCTCTATTCATCTCACCCCATATTTGCAGTTCATTTCATTGTCCCAGAAAAAAAAAATGGCAATTTAAACTGGCTGGTACAGCTGCAATTTATGGGGTCCTCTGTGACTGGTGAGGATTGGCATGTACTGGACCAGTTAACAGCCAGCCAGCCATGGAGCTCAGGACTCTCCAGCCCTTCATATGCTGAATAGGCCTCCTTATTATGCAGACTTTCAAAACCTGTGGCAGAACAAGTCCTTTCTTTCAGCTTGGCAACACTCCTAGTTACCTCAGCTCTTAAGCACCTTCACGTGCTTGCCCATCTGGGATTATAGTACACTTCAGGTAGAAGAGAATAAGACAGAGTCAACTGAATCAGTTAAAAAGATCCTATCCCAGTAAATGATACCGTTACCTAACCACTGAATAGCCTTTTCTGGCCTCCGTGGAGTGCAAGTTGTGTATCTCAAGTTGTATTTATCGCAAGTTGTATGTAATTTTAAAAAACAGTCTGGAATACTTGACTCACAATTAGTATATAAATTGTTCTATATTTCGGTCAACCTCAGATTTGAAGTTACCGAACATCTAATTTAACCCCTGTGGAGTCTGGAAAGAAGAGTCACTGCGTCACTGATTTGCAGTTTTGGAGGAAAAAAGCAAAACACCAAAAACTATGATTAGCATGCAAGATGAGAGAGTCATTGAAATGGGAACAAAAATATTAATCAGAACTGGTAGAAGCAGGAAAGATTAACAGCATATTTGAATTCAGAATTATCTACAGCAAAACTCCAAAAGCTTGTATAATATTGTAAAACTCATATCCTTCTCTCTCTAAACCTTTTCTTTATCTTGGTAATAAGGCATGGCTTCAATGGTTATACAAGTAGATTCTCCCTTCGTCAGAATACAGCGTGCAGCCAAGTTGTACACAAACCCAAATTCGCTGAAGAACTACGTTTAACTGTAGGAGAGAAATGAACTCTTTTTAGTTGTGAAAATCATTCCGTTTAGTATGACTCAATCTGTTCAGTATGTTTCCTTACATTTAGACGAACCATAATGTATCTATGCCTTCTGGAAAGAAAAGTGAGAGGTAATGGCACAAAATAGGATTTGTTTTGAAAAAGAATATAAAATACTCTAAAGGTGTACTCAAGATCTACAGATCTTCTCCAGAAATTTTAATTCACTGTAAGACAATAAAATATTCTGTCTCCAGATGTTACGAGACTATCTGGAAAAAAGTAAATAGGTTGTTCGTTGTTTTTTATTTTCTCCCCCTACATGACTTAGTGTCTATGACAGTACAGATGTAAATGCAAGTCTAGGAAAATTGAACTGCTGTTTGGCTCATATCTATTGCTGAGGAAAAAAAATAGAAAAAGAACTCCTAAAAATCAAATCCTAAGCTACATACAGGAAGCTTTAATTAACAAAGATTGCAAGTGAAAAGGATATGAAATACTTGTAAGTTAATTCCCTGCCTCAAATTAGTTTTGCACAGGTAGTTCCAAGATTACTAAGATTCGGACTTCTTCAGCCTGCTATTACACAAATACAAAGTGTTGTACAAACACCTGCACAATATAGTAGCAGGAAAAGGATTTGTACCAATTATTCTGGCTTTATTAATCCGTCTGAGAATAGAACTATTATTTTTGTAAGAGAAAAGGCAGTATCATAATTTAAGCTTCAGCATAAATGAAGTATAGAAATACCTTTATATATTAAACACTTGTTGACTAATCAACATTATTGCAGCTCTGCTCCCTGTTCCTAGCATGGGTAATTATTGAAGTATAAGAACCACAGGCATGGAGAAGCAAAAAAACATGTGGTCAGCTTAGACTTTTCACTCAGAATTCCTTCAGCGAGGAAACACACATCTTCCTTAAGATATTGATAAAGAATGTCAATTTTAAAAAGGTGAAAATCAGAATCTTAGTTTAAATAAGGAAAAACATGCTTCATTTACACATGTACACTTATTCCCACACTCTGAATTACACAGAGTCACAGCATAACAACTTCAGCAATTTTCTTTTTCTTACAAGCATTCTTATCTTGAATGTGAATTCTGTTTCACCGGACTCTCCTGTTTAGAACAAAAATTATCCCAATATGCAGAATCCTCAGGTGTGACTGGAATACCAGATGCAACTAAATCTTCGAAAGTCAATAATGTAAACTGTGCTTGGTTAGGCTCCATGGAACATACCTAAGGAAAATACATATTAGTATTACATGAATCAATAAATCTCAATTTTCTTCCTGCAATATTCCCTTTCCAGTTTAAACTACACATTGCTTACTGAAGAAGAAATAAAATATTCCAGTTGAGATCAATATCACTGTCCCTAATTTTGGCTGTACAGTAACTAACAGAAGCATGTAACAGGCCACACAGGAAAAGCAAGTTTTTCTTCGAAACTCACTTCAGAAAACTGAAAGAACAAGAATGCTGTAAATACCACAGAACGAGCGTTTAAGTCCAGAAAAAGGAAGAAAAAACCCACCAAACCCAAACAAACTTTACTTCATTCTCCAGCAGACATGGTTATTTGAGATGATAGCGTGAGGATTTATTCAACTAGAGGTGTGCCTATTCATACACTTTTTAATACCAGCAATCACTGAGGTGGTGCATGCTTCCCTCAAACTCATGCTATTTAAGGACAAAAGTGGTCACAATGGACCCACAATTCCCCATGTTAAATCCAGATTAAATGCAGACTGAGATATTAGAGATGAGAGTGTCATGGTCTCTGTGTTAGTTCCATCACTTCAAGAAAAATAAAATTTCAAAGGAAAAACGGTTTGTTTTTTTAAGCACGTGTTACTGTGCAGCCTGCTGTATGCTATCTGCAAGTGTAATTCTTTCCAAACAGCAGGGCAAATAGTACAGCTGCATGAATCGAACATGAATATAGCTGATCCTTGTAAATTCAGCATCTGCTCAAGCAACATATTCTTAATGTTTAATATTTGATAGAATTCAGCAGGGCTACTCTGCAGTGGGGTTATTCTCTACATCACACAAACTGACACGTTTTTGATGCAGGCTAAGGTACTGTTAACTTCTTGGAGAGCAAATACTGATGTCTAATAATCACAGAATGGCTGAGATAGGAAGGGAACTCTGGAGGTCACCTGGTCCAACCCCCCTGCTCAGGCAGGACCACCTAGAACCAGTTGCCCAGGACCATGTCCAGATGGCTTTTGAATATTGCCACAGATGGAACTCCAAAACCTCCCTGGGCAATCTCGGTCACCCTCACAAGTGAAAAAAAAGTGTGTTTCCTGATATTCAGAGGGAACCTCCTGTGTGTCAGCTTGTGCCCACTGCCTCTGGTCCTGTCACTGGGGGCCAATGAAAAGAGCCAGGCTCTGTTTAATTTGCATCCTCCCTTCAGGTATTTAGATACATTACTAAGATCCCCCCAAGCCTTCTCTTCCCCAGGCTGAACAGTCCCAGCTCTCTCAGCTTTTCCTCACAGGAGAGATGTTCTAGTCCCTTAGTCATATTTGTGGCCCCTCACTGGACTCTCTCTGGTATGTCCATGTCTCTCTTGTACTGAAAAGCCCAGAACTGGACACAGCACCCCAGATGTGGCCTCACCAGTGCTGAGTAAAGGGGAAGGATCACCTCCCTCGACCTGCTGCCAACACTTTGCCTAATGCAGCCCAGGATACCATTACCCTTCTTTGCTGCAAGGGCCCATTGCTGGTTCACATTCAGTCTGGTGTCCACCAGGACCCCCAGTGCCTTTTCTTCCAAGCTGCTTTCCAGCTGGCTGGCCCCCAGCACGTCCTGGTGCCTGCGGTTGTTCCTACCCAGGTGCAGGACTTTGCACTTCTCAGTTGAACTTCACGAGGTTCATGTTGGCCCATTTGTCCAGCCTGTTGACGTCTCTCTGGATGGCAGCACGACCCCCTGGCATATCAGCCACTCCTCCCAGTGTTGTGTCACCAGCAAACCTGCTGAGGGTACACTGTCCCATCATCCAGATCATTAATGAATACGTTAAACGGGACTGGACCCAGTTTTGACCCCTATGGTACATCGCTAGTTACTGGCCTCCAACCAGACTTTGTGCTACTGATCACCACCCCCTGGGCCCAATCATTCAGACAGTTTTCAGTGCACCTCACTGTCTGCTTATCCAGTACATACATCAACATTTTCTCTAGGAGGATCTTATGAGACACTGTCAGAGGTAGAAGGTACTGAAGTCTAGGTAGACAATACCCATTGCTCTCCCCTCATCTACCAGGCCAGTCATTTCATTGTAGAAGTTTACCAAGTTGGTAAAGCATGACTTTCTCTTGGTAAGGCTACGCTGACTAGTCCTGATGATTTCTTTGTCCTTGATGTGCCTGGAAATGGTTTCCAGAGTTAGCTGCTCCGCCACTTTTCCAGAGATTGAGGTGAGGCTGACGGGCCTGTAATTCCCTGGGTCCTTCTTCTTGAAGACAGAGTGACACTTGCTTTCCTCCAGTCTTTGGGCACTTCTCTCAGTCGCCATGATAAACCAAAGATATGGACAGTGGCCTCGCAATGACATCTGCCAGATGCATCCGGTAAGGCCTCATGGACTTATGTACGTCCAGTTTGCTTAAGTATTCCCTGACCTGATTCTCTTCCACCGAGGGTACATCTTACATGCTCCCTCCCTTCTGGTCTCTGGGACCTGGGATTCCTGAAGGCCAGTCTTGCTAATAAAGACTGAGCCAAAGGTGGCATTCAGTACCTCAGCCTTTTCCACGTACTCAGGACCTCTGTCTCGTCGAGCAAAGCACCCATGTTTTCCCTAGTCTTCCCTTTGTCTCCTATGCACTTATAGAAGTCCTTGTTGTTGTCTTTGATGTCCCTGGTCAGATTCAATTCCATTTGGGCTTTAGTTTTCCTAACTTCGTCCCTGGATGCTCAAACAATGTTTTTGTATCTGCCCAGGTTACCCATCCTTGCTTCCACTCTCTGCATGCTTCTTTTTTGTGTTTGAGTTTGGCTAGGAGCTCTTTGTTCACCCATGCAGGCCTCCTGGCATTTTTGCTTGACTTCACATTCATTGGGATGGAACTCTCTTGAGCTTGGAGGAGGTGATCCTTGATTATTAACCAGCTCTCTTAGGCCTCTTTTCCCTCCAAGACCTTATCCCACAGGACTCTTCCAGGCAGATTTTTGAGGAGGCCAAAGTCTGCTCTCCTCAAGTCCAGAATTATGAGCCCTCCTCCCTGCCCCCAGGATCCTGAACTCCACCATCTCATGCTCACTGCCCTTGACCCTCACCTGCCCAACAAGCCCCTCCTTGTTGGTGATCATGAGGTCCAGCAGAGCACCTCTCCTTGTTGGCTCCTCTATGGCTTGGAGGAGGAAGTTGTTGTCAATGGACTCCAGGAGCCTCCTGGATTGCTTATGACCTGCTGTGTCTCTCCGGCAGATATTGGGGTGGTTCGAGTCCCCCATGAGGATCAGGGCCTGTGAATCAGAAGCTGCTTCTATGTGTCTGTGGAGGACCTGATCCACTTTCTGGTCAGGTGGCATACAGCAGACACCCTCTATAATGTCACCTTGACTTGCCCTCTCTTTAATCCTAACCCGGAAATTCTCAGCTGGATCCTCATCCATCCCCAGGCAGAGCTCCAGGCACTCCAGCTGCTCTCTCACATAAAGGGCAACTCCTCCCCCATCTTCCCATCCTCTCCTTCCTAAAGAACCTGTACCCCTTGATTGCAACACTCCAGCCATGGGAACCATCCCACCATGTCTCCATGATCCCAACTAGATCATAGGCCTGCAACTGCACACAGATCTCTAACTCACCATGTTTATTCCCCATACTGCGTGCATTAGTGTACAGGCACTTCAGAGAGGCACACCAGCATGTTGAGTTCCTGGAGGGGGTTTGGGAGATTTGTACATAACTGTAGGCACTTGCTTGCTTACATGCAAGTGCTGGAAGTGACCTCGCCTAAGGCCCATTTTGTTGCTTTTGTTATCCCTTCCTGTCACATTAATGAAGATAAGTCAGTAAACAGGTAAAAAGAGCAAAAAAGTCTATTCCCCGCTTCAGTGTTGAGCAGTAAGCTACTGTTAGGAATAAATGGAGAGACAACAAAATGGTTTGTGTTTGTTGTAAGAGCACAGCAAAACTCAAAGTTGTCCAAAGTTGACTGAAAGCAAAAGTTAATTCAGCTGCCTGTCACTTTATATCCTCACACAAGTGACACGGTGTTGAGACATTCCTGTTCATCTGGCATTCTGGAGATGAGGTAAAGCTGCAGGAACTGTGCCTAGAGCCATGCAAGTGACATCACAGATGCATACCAAATACGAACTAACAATCTACTTAGCTTAGAGGCTTAAGAGATCTAGTTTGAACTTCAGCACATGCTTGTCTGAAGACAAGTGTGTTCTGACTGAATTCATCACAAGTCCTGTGAAATTTAGCAAGTGATAGGCAAAAAGATATTTTATAGCCCACATAGGAATTATAAAAAATTATAAACTCAGCCATCTTTCATTGAGACCTGCCTCAGATAACCGTCTAGATCCAGGTAAGAGTACAGATAAACGTTCTGTCTCTTCAAGTATATAGGAACCACTACTGGACGTTTTGTTATGATTCTTGACACCGGAGAATTTAAATTATAGCACTTTAAAGTAACAATTGGTCTTTCCTGTGAATTGTAGGTACTTGCTATTAGGTTGGGAAGAAAGCTCACTGAAAGTACATGTTCTGCAAACAGGACATAATGAAATACTCCTGTGATAGCAGAGAGGGAACAGAGACAAGCACTGACATCCCAAAACAACAGCGTAATGTCCACACACTCAATTTTTTTAAACTAAGATAAAGAACACCTTTTCCTCTTAACACAAGTAGCAATACATAGAATTGTTTTTTACAGTTCCGTTAGAAAGAGAGAAGGCCACTTTCATTTCCTCCACATTCCTGTTAGAAGGGGTCCTAAAAAGGCACAATGCAATAGAACAGAAATTTTCACTTCATTTCCATACCAGGGGGTCACAGAATGCTCACTTGTCCTATTTAAAATTACCTTTTTTCAGTAAATTGAGCTAATGAAATTCAGGTCATCACAAATTTAGTCAGTGGACAAGTGTGCCTTTGAGACTTTCTTGATTCAAAGACTTTTCATCTTAACTCTTGATACCATGCCTATTCTTTCTGTGATAATTTTAAGTGTGTGATGCTGATGGTGGAAGTTAATACTTAAAAATCCTGGATTTTTGTAGAATACTTAGGTAATTGTCTTTAGAAATAATGGCCACCTTCTTTTCACCTCAGACTGACATTTATCAGTATTCCTGTAGGAAGGATGATATGCAGCCCCACTGGGAACTTAAGTATGTCCTGTCAAACAGAATACACATGTTTTCTTAAAGAATATTTGAGCACTGATTTACCACAGTAAATCCTCAAAGGTAGTTTATACGTCTTTTTTTAATCTAACCAATACTAGTTAAAAGATCTGCCTCTCTGTGTTATCCATGATCACAGACTCAAGACTTTATGACCATGATAGATGTGTGCACAACCACTTTCATCCTTTCGTCTATTCATATACTAATTATTTTTTTTCTAGTTCCTGGCAGAACCTTTGTATCTAAGTAACAGAAAACAACTAACCAATTTTCTTGTGAGCAACTAAAACACCATGCACAAACCTGGCAATTTGTCACACTTCCCTTTGCTGACTCTCTGGCTATTTTGGCTACAACTTGCCAGTCTGCCTCAAATTTGACTTTTATTGCTATTTTCATGACCCAGGTCTTTGTTAAATCACACAGAAAATCCTGAAAAGCTTCTAAGTAGCTTTGTTGCTTCTCTCAATAAAGAGACCACACGGAATGAAGATAACACTGCTGTTCTTCCCATCTGTTGGTTGTTGTTGCTTGTCTCAAGGGTTACCTTGTCATAATGGTGTTTGAGAGATGGATCTGCTCTGGGATGCATGCACTGACAGCCGCCCATTAAGTACTTCACTTGGTGAAGTGCCGTACTAGCTCAGCAGTCCAGATTGGTTCACTGCTTCCATTTCCCTCTGTGAAAACCATCTTTCCCACATGAGTACTAGCAGGCTGTGACAAAAATCACTTAATCTTCTCTTGAATGAACACACTGAATGCTGTAACGCATACATTCCAGATTTGACATTATCTGTTGCTGTCCTCTGAAACCATTTCTCCTTCCCAGACCTTTCCTGAAATAGGCACAACAGAACTAGAGGTAACAGTTCAGTAACAATCTGGTTAATATTGTGCTTAAGATAAGCTTTCTCCTCAGCCCTACATCTGAGATAACACACTTCTAGCTACAGCATCAGACTATGTTAATGTTCAAGTGATTAGTTACTGAGACCTGAAAATTTTTCATAATTTCTTACATCAGAATGCTTCTGTCCAAATCCCTCCTGTTTCCCAAGAGCCACTGCAACATGATGATGGTCATCTAACCGGGTTTCCTAGTAAAGATGAAAAATGGCATGTAAATGCGTTTTCTTTACTCTGTTTCCAGCAAAGACAATATAAATGGTTAGAATATGGTTCAGAACAATAGCAGAACATAATTTAAAATACTTTAAAATAATAACATTAAAACAATAATATTCAGAAAGCAATAGTCCTTTTCAGCAGTTTTGTTGGAGAGCTCAAGGATGCAGATACATTAAAAAGTTAGCAGGGCTGAACTGGTTACTATAGGTTATCATCATCTCACCCATTTGTAGATATTTATATACTATTTTGTGACCTTAGCACTCCTTTACCAGTCCCTTCTAAGTCACAAGCCATATAACCCATTGTAGCTATGTTTTCCAATAAGGTGAACTGTGAACTTCTGGGAGGTATGCTGAAAAACAACAATGTAAGAGTAAACTTAAACCAATGACTCTCTCACTCTTGGCTTCAGACAATATGTAAGATCACAACTTCAAATTTCTGACATGGCAGTCTGAGCACTACTCTGTGTAAATACAAATCAATTTTCCTCAAAAAAACATTTTTAGATATATAACTATATATTTAGTAATACAGTTTATCTAGTTTTGTTTAAAAGTGTTTTCCTCTAGAAAGACTAAGAATTCATCCTCAACAATTAATTTCAGAAAAAAAACACTTTTATATACTGTTTTGAATAATGTTTATTCTATAGCCAAGTCATAATTTTGTTGACTTTTTTCCTTATATATATAAAGGGGGGGGGGGGGAAATAATGTTTTCCTTGCTTCTTTATCCAAAAATTTTTACATAATTTCTGCACAAACTTTCTAAAATGGAAATAAAGAATAACAAGAATTTTACCTAGAAAAATAATTTAGATATCACCATTAATCTGAAAATCAGCTAGTGGTCTGGATATTCTCCTGGGAGGTATGACTGAATCTCCAATTTCCACTTCCTTGGGAAATACTCTAACTGCACGATATTGTAATATAAAGAAAGCATCATAATGTCCTTCCATTTCCTCTGACAGGTTGTTGGTTAGCCTTTTTTTTCCCCTTTTAATCTAAGCAAAATGTCTTTTAAAACAATGCTGTCAGTCTGCATTAGGCTTCTCTACAGCTCATCTGCTATATAGGATTTTCAAAGATTTCAGTTGCAAGGACACCATTTCTGTGATTCCCAAACAGCCCTGTATATAAAAAAAGTGCCAAGATGTTCAGCTCAGATCTATTCAGCCCAGCTCAGCCAAGACAGCAGCTGCTCTAGTCATGTGTAGCAGCAGTACAGCTATAAGGTTGGGGGACTTTACTGGCAAAGATGTGGGTGTCTTGGCAGATAGGTGCTGGTGTGGGAGTAGAACTGTGTTTTTACTTTGATGTCTTCAGGACCAAAACTGTGCCTATTTGACAGATTTAGCAGTGAACTTTGTATCCTTCACCTACTTAAAAACAAAATGTCAAGCTCATGTTGTTTTACCTTTCTGCAAAGCACTAGTAAGAAAATGATTATTTCAATTCTGTCTAGCTTAGAAGAAATATCTAATGCACAGGAGAAACACTAACAAATCTTCAGTGTAAGCAGTATTTCCCAAACTGCAAGAGCTATAGGTGTACTTACTATGAAGTATTTTACTAAGTTTTCCATTCCTTTACTAGGGTACAAGACTGAAAATAAGTCAAGCACAAAGAATGCTACCTCAGGTTTGATGAAATCTAACCATTTGTACGCATCACGCACATTTCTATAACTTCCTCAAAAATAAAAAAAGACTATGAAGATCAGATGTTTGATCAAGTGCTGCTAAACAACTTATATAGTTCTACGGTGGCAGTATTTTGTGTTTGTCTAGATGGAAAAATGACTACATCCAGTTTTTAATCATTTCATTTTCCCCCCTTCTTTCTTTTTTTGCATGTCCAAGAGGTTAAAGACTGATCAGAACAGAGGACACAGTACAGCACATTCAGCAGTGGTCTACGTCTGTAGTCGTAAGCTTGCAAACAACTGTGTTACAGCTTTAAGCTAAACACACGGAAATTTCTTTTTATGAAGTGAACTTATGTATTACTTCTTGTTTGTGCAACCGAGAACATATTATAAAGTATTTTACATATTGTTAATAAAATGATTTTTTGTCAGCTCAAAGCTGCATTTAACAGGCAGTGACTCTTTAGATAACGGGGACTATTCCCCTGCAGAGACCCTGCCCAACGGACAACAAATTCGGAATGTTCCACCTCATTTACCTCACTTATCCTCTGTGGTCACAAAAGAGTTTTCAGCATCTTACAATAAAACATAACAAACTATGCCCTTCATCTTACCTTTGCTGCTTCGGGAAATATAAATCCAAACCCAATACAGAAGGGAAGGACATCTTTCCTGGCCCCTACTAGCGGCCAGCAAAAACCTTAAGGTATGGAGTTAATGAAACATACAGAAACCATAAAAAACAGTGAATCAGCTTGCTTCCCTATTTATTTGGAGATATTGCTATAACAGCTCATAAAATAAATCCAACTTCTTAAATAGAAATAGATGATTAAACAAAAAGAGAAAGAGGACAATCGTACAGAATTCCTCTGAGGTAAAGAGTTCGTTTTGTTAAGTTTCCTCTCTATAAACCAGAAAACATATAATGGATCAAAATTTGTTTTGTTCTGCGCAGAACCGAAGTGGTACTAGAGCTGTTCAAGGTACAGGCACACAGAGACTTATAATGACCTCATTTCAAAGGCTCAGCAGAATGATGTGTCTGGGATTCAAATCATTCTGGATTCACTCAACAACAGACAGCTTATGAGGAAACTGTACCCTCCCAGCCAGTAGAACTGATTGCTGTCTGAATCCAGTTGGATTAGCTAGTCTTAGATGTAAAAGTTTTCGTTCCTATTTATTCCTTACAATATAACAGGATTAGCTTCTCTTACTGAAGGTGAAAGACTCCATTACAGTTGTATACCAACAACAATTACTAAGTATGTTTCAAATTGACCCAGGTAATCTCATTTTGAAATTCTTATTCTGAAAGTAACATATTTGCATATAGACAAACCAAACAAATACTTGTGAAAAAATGCAAACAATTATTTGTGTAGCAGCAGTGATGCCAGGTGATTCTTAATCCCTGAGTGAGGTTTAGGATAAATAAGGTGCTTCCTTTACAAACTAGTTGTATCCAAAATTGAGGTAGGGACCAGAACAGAACCGTCTTATGTCTCATTTAAGATTGTTCTTTAATATAGACTCCAGTAAGTGCTGTCTAGCCCTTCTTCCTGATTAACTGCACAAAACTGGGACCAATAAGGAAAGAGTCATGAATACACTTAACATTTTGCAAATCAGTAATTAGGATTTTTTTTCCACATATCAGATCTGCTATAGATATATATATATTATAAACTTATGTTTATCTCTTTAAATTATAAAACTTGTCATAATTGTTATCAATCAACTTATTTAATTTTTATTAAAATTAACTAGTACTTCATTCTGTAAGTTTATTTTCTTCAAATGAAGTAAATGAAGCATATAGAATTACCCATAATAATAATCATCATCACCATCAGAATAATGACTCCATCCTAAATTAACACTCTGACATGAATACTGTATCTCTCTTCACTGGGCTAGTAAACTTTTAATTATTACTAAACAAGTTCACCTTTTTAAAATGAGGAAAGTGTGCACTGCCTATGTGAATAAAGGTATTTAACACACATAGGAGACATATCTTAAAATTAAATTTATGTTTTTAAATGAAATTTTACTGTATTTTTTCTCCTACTCCTTCCAAAACAGTTGGAGGGAATCTGAGTAGCAATCTTTAGAGTACTATATGAAAAGCAGTGCCTAAAGCTAAACTGATCCATCAAGACCAAACAACAAGAGGCTGTTTCTGAGCTACTGCCTTCTATCCAAGCTCAAAAATATAAGGAGTGGAGGAGGGGAAAGACACTTTGAACAAAACTAAACCCTTGGTAAAGGGACTGCAAGCAGCCAACTATACAACAAGGTAATTCATTTGGTATTTACAACAAAATAACAGATTTTTTTTTTTAATGTTCACAGAAAATTCTATCTCCAATATGAACAGGCTTTGCTTTTGTTGTGAACAGTTACAGGGTGTCTGAACAGTATCAACTTTGATTTACTCTGATTCACTAGTACTTCTCTTGACATTATAAAGTGGTAGATCTTTTTCTAGTCTTTATGCTTTTAAGTTGCTTTTGTCACATTACATGGTACTTTCTGAAAGAGATTTCAGAATATTTTGTGTAATTTAAATGGGTAAAATCCCCTTTATTTCTCTCTTCTGTTTTTGGTAAATTAGGTTCTCTTTAAAACTGAAATATGACAATTCGAAATATTTGATAATTGGATTTTAAACAGCCTTGCTCTCTTCAATCATCTCCTATCATAAAGATAGAGGCAGATCTGAAAAGTAAAAGTGAGGTCATTATATTTTTTTATTTGATAGAAAAAGTTCACTCAAGCAAACTCAGCACAACAGGGAGCTCAAGGAAAATACTATACCAGTAATATGCACTCTTACAGGTGATTCTTAATGACTTCTCTTGGGTGACTATTCCAGATTTCTCAAAATTAGTGTTTTCAGTTAACAAGTTGTTTCAAGAATTTTGCTCAAGGGCAAATAATGAAACAAAAAAGAGACTTTTGTAAGTAAGAAAACGGGCACAAAATTAAAAGAAACTCGGGACAAGACAAAAAAGTAAAGTGATGCTTAATTTTAGGCTGGGGATTGGTAACTGAAAAACTAATTGTTTTTTTCAATTACATTTTAATAAATGTTGATATTTAAATGAAATTATATCCCAATTGAGGTTGTATTTAAACGAAACTTGATAATAAATCCTTTCTTTAAAATACTACAGTCTGCCTCATTAGAAGGCTGTGCTCTTGGGAAGCAGGAGGGCAAGTATGGAAGAGACATTCCTCAGACAAAAATTGAATTAAGCTTCTAGCAGTAATTACTAAGTAATAAGGAAAAATCAAGTAATTATAAAGCATTTAAGTAATACAGGGAGCTACCTACATCACCATCTTCAAGCTATTTTAATCAATCAACCACAGGCATGTCATCAAAGACCAAAATTAGGAGTTCCAGAAGTCAGCTGAAAGAGGTAGATGCTTCCTTGACAATGGTATACTGTTAGCATTAATACAGAAAGCATTCTATTACAAGATGTGTCACAATTTTCCAAAGATTTTCTTTTGCCAGTCTGTAATTCCAACTAGTAAATTTCATGACATACTCAATTCCTAGCAGGCATGGCAATATCAGTAAGAAGGCTAGTATGGCTAGACTTTTAAAATAACAGAAAACCAAATCTGGCTAGAAAGCTGAAAGGATATTTTCAAAATGTAAACGCATATTGGAAACTGAGTACTCTTACTGAAAAGTGCACTAGACTATTTTGCGGAATTGCAAAGTATGTATTCTTTGAATCGCTAGTCAGTTATATACCAGCTGCACAAACTTACAGCAGACTGGAACAAGGTGCCCTTTACAGACAATTTTAAAGTTACAATGTCTTTTGCATTTCTTCCTTTGTTTTAAGTGGTTGAATGAAAAGTGCCTCTCGGGTGTAGAGAAATGCTACTGTGATTTAACTTTTTTTAAAGCTTGGTTTCTTAGGGTAATTAAATAATTTGAGATCATTGTACAGAATCATAGAATCATTTAGGTTGGAAAAGACTCTTAAGATCATCAAGTCCAACCGTTAACCTAACACTACCAAGTCCATCACTAAACCATGTCCCTATCAGTTCTTTCTCTCTACACCCTTTAAACCACATTAGATGCTATTGATAATTTTCTACCAAATCTAACAGGATAGATGTTTTAGTGGTAAGTCTCAGTAACTTTCAAGAAGGAAAAACAAACAAAAACCCCAAACCCAACACTCAGATAGAAGATTGAGCCCAAACTAATGTTCCAATTAAGCAAAAGCAAGTTTTTTGCATCTCTCCATTACCACAGACAGCAGCCAACCAGCACACTGTAACTCCAAACCCACAAAAGCTCACGTTTATACCAGCTTGTATTGACAAGAAGTAGGAAACCTAAAGGAGCTGAAGACACCTCCTCTATTTAACATAAACATTAACTAATGGGGTTAGTTAATCACTAGTCTCATTCTAGACCAACTGATGAAGGGCTTTAAAATCTTAGACACTGTCCAAAAGTCAGGTCTGAACATGCTTCAGTGAACTTCCTGCACGCCGTAGGCTGAATTTCAGAGTGCAAAAAATATACTCCAGGAACAGAAAAAACAAAAAGCCATTATAATGAATACACCTCTGGGGTGTTTTTGCGATCATCAAAAATACTTTAAAATGCTGCAGATTTATACCCTAAGTTTTGACTGATATACGTTCAGCGTGGTTATACAGAATAAAGGTGTGAAGTTGCAATTAAAAAAATCAAATGTGCAATGCAAACAAAGGGTGTTGAGACTGTTTATCAGTATTGAAAAAATAAATTTGAATATTTCTTACCTCAAACATCCACTCTTCTTCATCTCCATCCAGAAGCATTTTTGTCTCCTTATACACCCTCCCTATTTCCAGTTGCAATGGGGACACATTAAATTCAATTCTTTGCAAGTTAAAGCCAATTCCGACTCCAACAGCCTTTAAGAAGCTTTCCTTTAAGGCCTAAAACACAGAATAAATGTATTTTACTCATACTGGCTGTTTTCAAACCGCTCTATAAACACTACTTCTGAGCAGACACTGTAGACTAAATAAATTTAAGACGTACTACTGTAAATGTGAGGGTAGACTGATGCAATTATCAAGAGAAAAAGTTATCAGCATTGTTAATACCTAGCCTAACTTGCTGCGTTATAATGAACTATCATTATAATGAATTATCAAGTGGCACACACAGATATGTACTCTTTTACTTTGTTCTGAGTATGTGTTTCAAACTAGTCATACATCATTCTAGAAATGTCAGCTGTACTAGGGTTCTCAAAGTTATTCTGACATTAAAAAAAAAAAAACCACTAAAATAGAAAATCCATTAAAATATTATCTCCACATGAACACGTAATTATGAAAAGTATACAATTTCACCGTAACAAAAATAATAACAAAATATATCAAAAGAGAACATGGAGGTTATAGCGTTGCAGTCTTTAAGTAGAAAAAAAAAGTGTTACCCAGTGCCGATGAAACATATCCAGCTGCATCCATTCATTACTCATAGACTTGATTACACCCCACTCCGTCTCAGTAAACTGTCGATTCATGATGCGAAAGAAATTTGGAATTGAGCTACTGCCTATAAATTAGAATGAGATATTTACAGAAATTTTAATAGAGTAGTAATAATAAGCAAATGAATTACCTCATGTTATTGCTCTAGAAAAAACCCACTAATAAGAAAAAAAAATTATGAACCAACTCTGCTCTATAACCTGAATTTATATATCCTCGACCAGTGATGCTGATGACAGTTCAGGACACAGTATGAAAAAAAACCATTCCTATAGCAGAATTACTGCATTAAAAATGTAAAATGCAAGTCATAAACATATTACGTACTTTCAGCACTCTCTAAAAAGGAAAGTATTTAAGCAGTGCTGCTTTTACATTAAAAAAAATCATATTCAGCTACAAAAGTAGCATATACAGTCTTGTGACATTTGACAGCTTGATCTAGTAACATTTTATAAAACAGTATGCTGTTTGTCAGAATTCATCAAGCTATTCTGCTTCCTGCCCTTGGATGCTGGGATACAAAAGAAACACTTTTTTAAGCACGTCTTTTGTATTTATTCTGCAAGAAAAATGGGGGTAGGGAGATGTTTAGCTATGCTAAGGCACATGGAGGACAGGGAGGTGATTCGAGACAGCCAGCATGGCTTCACCAAGGGCAAGTCCTGCCTGACAAACCTAGTGGCCTTCTATGATGGAGTGACTACATCAGTGGACATGGGAAGGGCTACCAATGTCGTCTATCTGGACCTCTGTAAGGCCTTTGACACGGTCCCCCACAACATCGTGATTGTGCCCCTGTACTCGGCACTGGTGAGGCCGCACCTCGAATACTGTGTTCAGTTTTGGGCCCCTCACTACAAGAAGGACATTGAGGTGCTGGAGCGGGTCCAGAGAAGGGTGACGAGGCTGGTGAAGGGTCTAGAGAACAGGTCTTATGAGGAGCGGCTGAGGGAGCTGGGGTTGTTTAGCCTGGAGGAGGCTGAGGGGAGACCTTATCGCTCTCTACAACTACCTGAAAGGAGGCTGTAGAGAGGCGGGTGCTGGTCTCTTCTCCCAAGTAACAAGCGATAAGACGAGAGGAAATGGCTTCAAGTTGCGCCAGGGGAGGTTTAGATTGGATATTAGGAAAAATTTTTTCACTGAAAGGGTAGTCAGGCATTGGAACAGGCTGCCCAGGGAAGTGGTGGAGTCACCATCCCTGGAGGTGTTCAAAAAACGTGTGGATGAGGTGCTTCGGGACATGGTTTAGTGGGCATGGGTACTGGGTTGATGGTTGGACTCGATGATCTTAGAGGTCTTTTCCAACCTTAATGATTCTATGATTCTAACATCCTTCTCTCTAAACTGGAGAGGTATGGATTTGATGGGTGGACTGTCTGGTGGGTGAGGAATTGGTTGGATGGACACATGCAGAGGGTAGTGGTCGACGGCTCAATGTCCAGGTGGAGATCAGTGACGAGTGGTGTCCCGCATTGGGACCGATGCTGTTTAATATCTTTATCAGTGACATAGACAGTGGGATCGAGTGCACACTCAGCAAGTTTGCAGATGACACTAAGCTAAGTGGTGTGGTCAACACGCCTGAGGGATGGGATGCCATCCAGAGGGACCTGGACAAGCTCGAGAAGTGGGCCTGTATGAACCTCATGAGGTTCAACAAGGCCAAGTACAAGGTCCTGCACCTGGGTCGGGGCAACCCCCGGGATCAATACAGGCTGGGGGATGAAGGGATTGACAGCAGCCCTGCTGAGAAGGACTTTGGGGGTACTGGTGGATGAAAAGCTGGACATGAGCCAGCAATGTGCGCTCGTAGCCCAGAAGGCCAACCATACCCTGGGCTGCATCAAAAGAAACATGGCCAGTAGGTTGAGGGAGGCGATTCTGCCCCTCTACTCTGCTCTGGTGAGACCCCACCTGCAGTACTGCGTCCAGCTCTGGAGCCCTCAGCACAAGAAAGACATGGACCTGTTGGAGCGGGTCCAGAGGAGGGCCATAAAAGTGATCAGGGGGATGGAACGCCTCTCCTATGAAGAAAGGCTGAGAGAGCTGGGGTTGTTCAGCATGCAGAAGAGAAGGCTTCAGGGAGACCTTATTGCGGCCTTTCAGTACTTAAAGGGGGCTTATAAGAATGATGGTGGAAGACTTTTTAGCAGGGTCTGTTGCAGTAGGACAAGGGATAATGGTTTTAAACCAAAAGAGGGTAGATTTAGACTAGATGATAGAAAGAAGAAATTTTTTACAATGAGGGTGGTGAAACACTGGCACAGGTTACCCAGAGAGGTAGTAGATGCCCCATCCCTGGAAATACTCAAGGTCAAGTTGGATGGGGTTCTGAGCAACCTGATCTAGTTGAAGATGTCCCTGCCCATGGCAGTGGGGTTGGACTATATAACCTTTAAAGGTCCCTTCCAACCCAAACTATTCTATGATTCTATAATCATAGTAAGAAGATACCACAGAAAAAAAACCCCCAAAACCTTCAAATCCTAGATTAAATTTAAGCCTCCTCTAAAAATAAGCACAGTTGTGTGGTGCTGCAGCAGCTCTTCAGGGGCTACACCACTTTTCTCCACTAGTCTGAATTTACTTTGCAGAAGACACTACAGACTGTGTGATCGTATTGACCAATGGCATTTCTATAATAAACTGGAAGCTATGGACCTCATTAAACACTCGGCTAATCACCCACAGCCTATATCATTAATCAGCATACCATGCAACCTGTCCAACAGGGCTTACAGCTGGCTGAACAGACAATGGCAGAAAGCAATCTATTTTCTTTAGTAGGGATAATAAAAATCTGGATAGAGACAATTCCACATATTGAGACAAAATTTTTTCATAGGTTATGCAATGTTCATATTAAAAAGAAAATATTAGTCATGTTTAATCCAAAACATAGTCTCTCCTCCCAATATCAGACTACTTTTAAGAACCCATCACTAAGTAATTTCTTAACGAAGATGCAGATTCTAACCCTAGCTCTGCCACTGATTCTGTGAGTGACTATGGGCAAGGAACTTCTCTTCTCTACACTAATGTCCTCCATCTTAAACCAGGGATAAGGGTATTAACCCTTCCCTATAAAGTGGTTGTCTTCTACAGATATCTAAGCACTATATAAAAACAGGTATTGGCAGCAGTAATAACTGATTTGAACGAACTAATGTCACACTAAAGTACACATTCAGGTTTTCTGACAATTTCCAGATCATACTGCAAAGCGTAATCTGACATACTGTACACATCACACAAGACATGGCAGAGACATTTCAGAGATGCCCTCAATTTCATCTATAGACTAAAGTGAAGGAAACATCTTAAGACAGAAATTTTGTTGACAGTTGCAGTAGTCAGCTAATGGAATGATCCAGAGTAATCTACGGACAGAACTAACTTTCCTCTCTGGAGAAAATGATGATACTGAAAAAGCAACCACAACGTCAAGTATGTTTTGATGGATTACCAAGGCAAATGAAATATCCATCTACTTAGACAATCCAACTTCCCTGAAGCAATGAAAAATAACAAAGTAGTTTGTTCAGCTTGGAGAAAGCTTATTGTCTTTCAACTCCCTGAGTTTATATGGACCATATTATGATCAAATAACTGTGTTACCACTTGCTCCAAACAATCCACTTATGTTTTTTTTTCTTTCACTTCTTCTCTCAAGTATTTAAGACACCAGTGGCAAGGCACCAGCCTCTTCAGGTGATTCAAACTACAAAACATTCAAGATTGTCCTGGTGTATCCTTCCTCCTCCATTACTTTCAGAGAGTTCTCTTGCTTTCAGTAACCGAGGGCTATTCATATTACCAGAGAAGACTATCCAAGACTATCCACACTACACTACCTTCAGCACCTAGAGGCATATAATGCATCCTGCATCGTCAGTCCTTCCGCCATTCAAACCTTATCATGCATGGGGAATACACTCGACACTTAAACTATTTAGTATACCAAACGTATATTCAAACCATACACCTTTTCACTCCTTACCCCTTTTTGTCCTAGGTTTCTTCAACTGTTCAGCTACCCTTCTTGATGGTTATGTTCAAATTTACACAGTACCTTCCTCTCCATCCCAGCCATCTGTCACGGTCCTCCTATGAAAAGCTCAGGAACCGCTTTCTCCTGAACTGCCCTCCTCTCCCGTTTCTTCTTAGTACAGTGCAGTTGCTTCACTCTGAGGAATGGATCGGATTAGAGGAGCCAGGACTATTATTCTCCACAAATTACTAGCAGTACCACAGCTTGCCTAGTCCACTTCTCCATATTTGCTTGAATATCAGAGAAAGATAGATTCACAGAATCATGCAAAAATTTAGGTTGGAAAGGACCTCTGAAGACCATCTGGTCCAATCTTCTGTTGAAAACAGAGTCTTATATTAGGTTACTCATGGCCCTGTCAAGCAGAGTCTTTCACCCCTTCTCTGGGCAATTTATTCCAGTGTTTTACTGTTCTTACAGTAAAGAATTGTTTTCTTTTATCCAGACAGAATTTCTCCTGAAGCAACCTGAGCCTGTTGCCTTTGCCCTGTCCCTGTGCACCCTCATTTAGACAGCTACCTATATCTTCTCTACAGCTATGTTTAGGACAAACTGTGATTTGATTCCCCTCCTCAAATCCCCTCTTTATATTCAACAAACCCAGCTACATCAACACTTCTACATAGGTCAAGCTCCCCAACCCTCTAATCACCTTGGTGGCCCTTCACTAAACCCTCCTCAATATTTCCATGTCTCTCATGAACTGGGGGATAAGGGGAGGACAAAAATAGAAGCAGTAGAAACTTTGCTTTTAGACGTTACCTTTTTTGCTTTTACTTTGAGCAAAAAAGCCTCAAACATACTCTTCCTTTGAAAGAATGGGAAAAAGTCCCATATAGCAATTATTCAGTTGGTTTTAAATTTGCATTTCTAAATTACCTCCCATTTGCAAGTTGTTTCAGAAATAAACTCACCTATCAAGAATTATACAAACACTTGGACTTACTTCTGTGACCATTTCAATTCATTAATAATCCAAGATCTAGTTTACAAAATAATTGTATTTCATTAAAAATAGACCAAAGAGGCTTCATGCCAAATTATTCCAGTATGCATACTCTAGAGCTGACCGCTATTTTGGATACAATTTTGGATTACACATGGTATAGTCTACAGATGATCATTTGAGGCACAGGGCATGACAGGGTACCAGTTAATCACTTTTCAGTTGGGTTCTTCACTGAACAACTGAGCCTCCTATTCTGATGATAACTTTCTAAGACCTTCTTAAGTATTTTTCCTCCTGCGTTTACTGCCTTTTTTTTCTCTCCGAGAAGTTTAGGAAAAGTGCTAAACATTTTTGGCAATCTCAAAGCCTACTCTGTAGAATTTAGGCGAAGAAAAAATGTGCCCCGACATTTTAATGTTCTTCATGAAACCACAAGATTTTCTACAAGGAAAATACAAAGACCACGTAACAGAATACAAGAGAAACCGGAATGCAAGTTGGAACTCTGATAGGAAATAAAGGCAAGACAAAGAAGTATTTATAAGGATTATCAATCCAACATATTAAATCATTCTTAAAAGTACTTTTAAAAATTTCAGAGGATCTTCCCCAAGACTTGCAAAGTATTCACCACAAAAATGACATAACATGATAAACATTCTCATAAAAACAGTCAGGCTTTGGGGTTTACCTTCAGACTTTTGTTAACTAACTAAAAATGTGAACTTAGTATCTGCATTTCACTGTGCGGTGGTTTCTTCTTCTCTACAAGATGATACCAATTTTCTAAGAGAAATTTGGCTGCAGTGTACATGTATGTATTTATGCAGGTAGAATTCTGGTACATAAATGCTCTAAAATCCTTAATGCATGCAAACTAGTATTTTTCTAAGAGCAGATTCTAAGAAAATTCTCTGAAACAGATCTATGAACTGGAGAAGCATGATAAAAATGAACTGACAGTAAAAACTTGAAAAACAGATTCTCTGAAGGAACAAACACTTTTATTGTAATGCACACATAATACAAATACTTCCAGGAATATTTTCTGTCTTTACGTTTTCAGTGAACAATGATAAGGCCAGACACATTGAAACTTGTGTAATTGTACTACTGTTTCTTATTTAACTCACAGTTGTAAAGAAAAAGGATACCTTTAAGACATGCCTATGCAGGTTGTAGAAAACTGCACTTCTGACCTCTCTGTGCTTCTAAACATCCATACACTAACAAGCGCCAGAGCAGACGCCACACAGTACTGAGCCCTTGCTAATATAATCCAGCACTCCTTTCCCAGTGTTCAGGGTTATTCAAAAAAGCACTTAAACGCTGAGCTGAAAAATTAGCTGGGGATACAACTATGTGGAAAAATTTAATTGAAACACTCAAAACTGCATTTCAAATATTCCTTCTTGTAAGTCATATTTACAGCCTCTGAAGAATCTGAATTTAGATTCTGATTCCAATAAATCCAATATACTTACAGTAACCTTGTCCATCTCAGTGGCAAAGTGAGATTCCTGTAACACACAATGTGTGCACTTCAGAAAAATATTTATGTATGTAAATTACTTATTTAAATTGGTGAGCATCAGGAAATTGCTATTTATCTGATTGGTCAAGCATCTAACTAGGTGGGGGTTCATCACTGAAATGGAATAAATTCAATTTTGTGATTTTAGGAATACATAAGAGAGATAAGACATGTTTTCATACAGGATTTGAAAAATAAGTGGAGTTGGAAGCAGAGAAAAACAGGAAGCTTGTTCCACAGATGGCTTACGATTAACGGGAAAAGATACATATCCCCATCAACTATTAAAACGCTTTGAAAGAACAGCCACTCATCTTTTGCTGGTTTTCTCTAAGAGAAGAAAAACTGTGATAGGAGCAAATCTATGAAAATAAAGGATAAAAGGTTTCAAAAAGAAGAAATGAGAAAAATGCTGATTTAGATTCTATACGGAATTGAGACAGTGCATTTCAGCAGACAGAAAAACTGAGCCAATGGCATGAAAGTTATTAACGTGACAAGGGGGTGGGGGGTAGGGATGAGATTTTTAAATTAAACATGAAACCAAACCTGCCTGGGTCGAGGGGATTAATGAAAATAAGCTCCACTGTGACTGAGAGTTTTCTTGCTTTGAAATTGAACCTATCGATTACTGTAAGTATTCTGTCAAAAATCTAACTATCTTTTTTCACAATTACTCTCTATTAATATCTTAAAAATAAGATTTTTATTTAGTATAGAAGCCTAATCATAAAAATGTTATTAATAAAGAGGCTTCTTCTCTTCAGAAATGCATATACCTGTTCAGTCATCAACCAACTTCACTATAAACCTTATGAAATTTTAAGTTAACAGCTACAAATTCTGAATGTGGTAATTCCTGGCAATGTAAACTTTAAAACTACTTCCAATGCTTTGTACAGATACTTCTTACTTGCCTGTGCCACTCTAATTTCCTAACTTACAGTTAATATACTGTTCAAAATTTATATAGCATCTTTTCAAGAGAAACTGGGAAACAAACTTTAATTTTTTTTAACACTGAGCAGAATTAGATTGCCCCTTCTCTCTCCTTTGAAAATACATTTTTGTTTGTATATGTTTTTATAGTTCACCCCTTTTCGCACCTTTACACAAACCGTTGCACATTCTTTTTGCATTTGTTCATAATAGCTAAAATTCTGAAAGCATTTCTCTAGTCTATTGTAAACTCCACACTTGAAAAATTTTTGTTACAGAGCATAACCTCTCAATACTTGATGAACTTTTTGGTTTTACATTGGATCATCTTGCTGAAAAGCAAGAGAGTCAACCAGAAAACTCTAATAAGTTTAACCAAAACATACTATAGCTTCTTTTCATAACATTGAATTAACTGACAATTTGTCCCAGTATCTGACTGCCCAACAAACACAAACCAGTATGTTCATTTGCATTAGAACAAAACTGACTGGATGGTTTAGCTATTCAATGTCCTAGCTTTAAAAGTCCTTTTTCCCTAGAATATGTAGAGCTCTGCCTCCTTCCCATAACACTCATTAACTTGCTTCTCAGGGAACAGTAGCCAACAGAGGAAAGGCATACAGCAAATCTCTGACCAGTTCCTCCAGTTGGTGTCTGAATTAGTTTGATATTCACAAGAGAAGCTAGAGGTTTTATCCTTGAGACCAAGATATATTTTCACTGTTTCTTCTTTAATCTACAAGCACTTAAACCTCACACTCCTATTACATCATAATGCAGATTTGAAACCAGAGTAGTTCACAGAACAAATTAAATGTAAAATTAAGACAGCTGTGAAGGCAATCGATTTCTTACCTATATACAGCTATTATTGTCAGCTAATAAACTTTAAAGTACAATAGATCCTTAAAATATAATCTAAGTAATCTCAAAAATTGTCTTAAAAAAAAAATCTAAACCAAAAGTTAAGTTTCTTCATTAAATTAAAAATACACAATACCCTGGAAATTTCAGGAAGAATGAGGAGAAGAAATAGTGAGTGATACTGGAAACCAGTACAATACTAAACCTGGAAAGTAAACATGTTATATACAGATAAGTGTGCACATACATGTGTGTGCATATGTGTGTGCATATGTGTGTGCATTTTGGATTTTTTTGCACAAACTATTTACATCGAAATATATACTGCCATCTTTTCCACTGCAATGACAACTGGGTATTTTATTAATTTTTTGTAAAGACTAGGCCAAAAATCTGCCTTGCATTTTCCCTGTAAAACAGGAAAACCTCAGACCAGATATAAAAGATTGATTTTAAAAAGATGTAGGAGTGAAGAATAAGAAAACATGCTATATTCCCTAGTCCTATTTGAGAAAAGGCTTTAGAAACAATGATAAATAGAAGGTAATTCTCCCCCATTTTTCTACCTGATAAAAAAGCCAAACAAGCTGCATTTGTAGGAAGATAAGAGACAACCAGAATTAAGATCCATGTAAATTATGATGCTATTAATAGTGAAGATTACTATCCATAGGGCTAATACAGAAATCTTCATACTGGTATTTTGTTTACACTGTTACAAACATCAGGTCAATCATAAATCAGCTTTGGTAATACAATGTACACTTAACAAAGGTAGTAATTGTCCTGTTGTACCTGAAGTTAAAACCATGACATGCCTTCTCACAAATAGTGAGAAGAGTAGATGACTGACCTTCCTCACTTCAGTTTTTACCAGTTTTACAGTCTTCAAATTGTTTTGGTCAGATACAAAATAACTAGCTTATACTGTGGTCTATATCCAAAACTACAGAAATTGAAAGCTGAAAGCTACTACTGCCAGGTCATTGATCAACCAATCCCCTGAAGAAAGCCAAACCAAACAAAAAAACCCCCCACAAACCCCAGAATGCTAACAGACTCTTAACTGCTTTGAACTGCATGAAAGGACAGCTCAGTGATCAAGAACTAATATCTAATCAATACACGTCAATTTACTTTCATTTGGCAAACAGGCCTAGTGACAATGTGAAACGTACTACCTAGCAAAATGAGCAACTGAAGTATGAACAGATCAATCTACTTAATAATGTGAAACACAGGCTAACTATAAATCCTGCAAACTAACAAACTATATAGGATGATTAAGTTTTGAGTCCTGGGCTCTTGGGCTGACAATCCTTCTGGTGCAGGACAGAAGCCATATTTGATCATGTTTTACTGTCTCTAAAGGAAACCAAAGTAAACCGATACACAGAAAACATTTCTTCTGCAACAGATACCCAAGTCCTAATTGTTTATTAATACCAACTAACCCTTGTACAGATGTTTAGAAACCGACAACACAGGACAAATAATTAGCTAGATAAGTGACTAACTTAGAAGAATCAGACAGAAAATTAACAAAGCCTGTTTTTTAAATATATTAGCTCACACAGCTTTAACGTGAATTAGAAACTGGATTTGCATTCTGTGACCTCTCCACTTCCTGCCATTACCCCACAATTCTCCCAGTGATATATATGTTAAGCATCCATTCTCGTTATGTAACTACTGATGTTTTATCTTGGTGTACCTCAAAGAAGCAGCATTAACTTTAAAATGTCAGAAAATTTGAGGCTGCCTCCTTTGAATTACTCAACATTTCCTAGATTGTAAAAATGGAAAAGTCATAAAAAGACTGACATAATTTGATAATGTTTGATATCTTCTCTGCAGTTAGGATCGTTAAGTCTTTGCAATATTAGAGAAATTGCTAATGTTTCAATCACATTACTGTGATTGGGTCTAACAGCAGTGATGAATATTTAAGCAAGCTGCCCTGATAGTCAAGGGTAAACAAAAGAAAGTAAAGACTCACAATGGATTAGACAGCTCTACCTCCCAAAACTGCACTAGAGAAATAGCAATTTTGACACAAGTATGGTTCAGATAAAAAAAAAACCTGAAGAAAAGTCACAAGCTATTAACTGGATACATCATATCTGATCAATTTAAAGACAGGTAGTGTATGGTCTGCAACAGATACATGCTTTTTGTCATTTGTTCCGGAAACACAAAAAATGCCAGGTCCTCTCAAATTTTGTTTGGATTCCAGCATGCTTTTACATGTTCTTTCTGTGGAAAGTATATATTACAGTTGAATGTTTGGTATTGAAGAGCTTAAGGACATAATCACTCCTGGGTGAAAGTGCATGGTTTTAGCTTGCTTCTGAGTAGAGAAAATGAAAGTATTTAAAACACTCAGAGTCTTAATCACTGAGATGATTCAGGAACCTCAAATTCTTTTAATGAAATGTAGTTAATTATAACTAAACAGTAATGGTAAAAAAAATAATGAGCACTAATAAAGAAACCCTTTCTTGTCTATGTCACAGGTTATACCTTTTACTTGCTCAAGCTCTTTCCAAGAGGTTGTATAACCACAGCTAGCAGAGCTCTACATAGCCACAGTATTTCAGCAAAAAGGTAAACTACCCCATGAAAATGGCACTTTAATCAGTTTTCCATTATAGAACATATCAAACAGTTAAAGCAATCATTTCATTTTGTCAGAACAGCAGGAACTCTACTTCCTTTCAACACTCATGAGGTTACGATGCATCACACTGAAAATAAACACAAAACCCCAAAATCGAAATAAACATAAAAATAGACCTTCTTTTATAAAGCCATTATGGTTGCGAGTTGTGAGGGCACAACTACAAATGTAAAAAAAAGCCAAAAAAAGTCAAACATGCTCAGAACTCTTTAAGGGTAACAGACACCTGGGTACATAACATGTTTTAATGGAGCTAGATCTTCTGTTACTCTTTAAAAAGACAACAAAAACCTCAAGATGTTACTAGTGCAATAGCACGCACATATAAGATATGTGCCTGACCATCTACAGCCTTAAACTACAGTAGTACTACCAAGCCACCAAGATCTCTCAAACATTTTATTACGTTTTATGAAAAAATGTACTACAGGGCCTTTCTATACACTCAGAAAGATCACACTGACTGAAAGCTTTGACAATTAATTCTTTGCTTAAAAATAAATATTCTGAAGAAAACCTACCACTTAATACCATCTACTATTCCCAGAAAACAGACAAACAAAAACCCACTGCTATGAGGATGACAACCCAATGTCAAAACCAGATCACTTCACACCTCCTGTGAAATCAGATTAGCTCTCACACTATACAATATACAACATGTGTGCATGTACATATATATCTACACACACATATTCATATATATGTATATAAAAAAGCATATATATGTAGGTATATACATACATATATACATGTATTTACTGGTATGCGTGTATATATATGCGTGTATGTATATATGGTGCTGCTGTGAGATGCATAGACAGAAATTCCAGCACAAGGGGGATGACACCCAGTTCTATCTTCGCATTGAATCAGATATACTGCAAAACAACATCACCCACATGGTATTGCTAATGGTTGCTACTGAACCATAAAAGCGTTGAGCTAATAGTAGCAGGAAAGGGTAGGTACTTCAGTGAAGATGTAGGGAAATAGGGAAAGTATTTCCATCTCTAAGAAACTAGTACCACTGCAGAACCTGGGAGTGCATTGGGTTCATCTTGGCACTTGGTATGTAAACGTTATATTGAACAAAAGAGGGGGAAAAAAGCCAATTCTCAGTACCTAAGTCATCTTCATCTTCCACATGAATTTGACTACATGATTCACACTTCCGAACACCTCCTTGGTTTGACTAATGCAATTTTTCCCCCCCCTAGGAAGCTCTGTGACCTTAGAAAGCACAAGCTGATTCAGATTGAGCTGGTTTCTCTGAAAGAGTCTGATGACAGATCTCTCTTATAAATTCAGTGTTTGGTGTGGAAATGGTCCTCAGTATTGACAAACACACACCCTGGCACTTCATCCTTCCACATCACGATATCCTACTGCAGTAATGAAGCCACTGAACAACAAAGTTCCTTGTGTTGGCAGAAGTCAGGACACTGCACAGAAGCCTGTCCCAGAACATGAGTCTCACAGCCAAATGCAGTAAAAATGTCCCTTATCATTTTCACACTTAAAACATCCCCACTTCTGTGTGTATACCATCCTTCCCTCTTTTCCCCCTTCAAAATGAAGTCCAAAAAACCCCACAAGATGACAGAAGAAGCACTAGTGGTTTAAATTTGGGAATCGATCTCTCCTATGTAACAGTGAAAGTAACCATGTAAGAACATGCTTTAAAAAAAAAACACCACACCTTGTAAAGCCATTTGTTTGGCTTGCCAGCAACTGAAAGACTGTTTGGCCCACTTGACAGCTAAAACCCAGCATGTTTTGTTTGGTCTTCCCACAGAGAAGAGACAGCAGTCAGCTAGTCATTCAGCATGTTGCCCCCCCCCCTCATTCCCCCCTATCAACACACAAATCAACTTCTACATAGCTCCAGACCAGCCACTGCAGGAGCTGTCTTCTATTCAGCCAACAAGCTATACAAGAAAAGATGAAAGAGGACGCATTGCAATGCGGCAAAAGCAGAGCATGGCCCACAACTAAAAAAATGATGGAACTTCAATGGTCCATTCACCTGTATCAGTTATATCTGCCTTTGTAGATACTACCTCCAAGTGGTTGCTATGTTTTTATTAAATTGTTTTTTTTCTAGGAAAAAGATCTACATATTTAATACAAAACCCAACAATTCTGATGAACAGACAGAAAAACTATACAGGGCAAGTAACAATTTTTTAATGCACTACAAGACCGGATTTTCCATCAAAATGAAACACAGCACATATCACAGGCATGAAGGCCTAGAACTTACAGCACCAACCCAATATAAGGCAAGAAACCAGCTACTTATAAAAGTAGCAAAAGTCTCCTGGTCCTAAACTTTCCTGAAAACCTGACATGACAACAGCAACCTGTCACCTTCAGTGAGGAAATATAAAAATATTTGCCTTGTTAAAAATCAGAATGTCTCTTAGAAAGGGAATACGTCAGGGAAATCCAGCTGAGGCTATTTTTTTTTTACAGTTACTGAGGGGAGATGTTAAATATTTAAGATAAGTTTCTACCATTTCATAAGTCAGTCTAAAAATCTGCAAACCTATCTCTAAAACATTGTCTCCCAAGCTTGAAACTAATAAGAGCTCCAAACTGTAATTCTTGCACAGACAACATCCAAATAAGCATTTGACAACACAGAATAAAGACAGCTTCTATTTTCCAACTCTTGCAACAAATACATATATATCTGTAGAGCTGAAGCTATTGGAAATGGGCAGTGTTAGCAAGAAAATCCTCCAAAAGCAAATTCTTAATACCTACACAATAATAACTTAACCTTGGCCCTCCTGTCACATCTTTCTGCTAGACTTCCTTAATTTGGAAAACCAAAGCTAACTGTCATTAGTGTGGGCTGAGAAGTAATTTTAGTTTTGTTAAAAAAGATAAAAATAAAAATTCAGTTCTCTTTAGCCCCTCATTTTGAATGTATAACTTAATTTCCCAAAAGACCAATTGAGGAATAAATTGTAATTATTGTAAACTCAGTGTGCAGAAAGATACTTCAGAAAAAAAAAAAACCAAAAACCACCACACACAAAACCAGGCAAGTATTCTTACAGTTTCTCTTCGTTCCACCTCTTATTTTCACTAAGAGCTCCTGGTTTAAGTTTTTTGCTTTCTTAATTGTTAATTTACCCCTCATTTTAAACATATCTATTCTCCACAAGTTCATTTTTACTGTTCCATATTTTGCTATTAGTTTCTATTTTAATCCAAATGGGTTTATGTTTTCCTATTAAAAACAATCATAAAGGACTAAGGCTTTTTAGAAAGAAACAATTTCCCCTCAAAGAGGGGATTCAATCACAATGTCAAATTTTCTTTTCACAGTTTATGAAGCATTGGTGCTTGATCAATTACCAGAATGTGCAAGTGTTTTTACAAATTCCAAGTTAACACAGTGTTAAAATGTGACTAAATAAAGCACAATAATGAAACTGATACATAATATGTGCTCTTTAAGAGTATGTTTAAGATGGCTGTTTCTTCCCATTTTCAAATAGAACAAGAACAAAGAAATTCCTCCTCGTTTACTCAGTGTAAGGGCATATGACCACTATGATTTGTTAGTTCGACAAGGATATTAGTCGGCTGTTTTAACACTGCATCTAAAAATGATCTGGTTTCATATTTATAAATTCTGACTTCCTTAATCAATTAGAAATAACATTTAACCTAAATCTTTCATTAATTTCTTCATCCCAAACAGTGCATCTACATATCTATAGCTGTACCGTTAGCTAATAATTTGGCAATTATCTCTTGTAGTAAAAGATCAGATGCTGATTGCTGCTGTGAGACTTACTGAAATACAACAATTAAAACAAAAACAATTAAAACTTTGCTTAAGGTAAAGTTAAGGCACTGTAAGAAGGACAAAAGCACTCCGAAGAACAATCTGTTTTGGCATTTCTTTCTAGGTCAAGAAATGGTTATGGCAAAAGCTGAAAAGCAACAATTAAAAAAGCATTACAAGTTCAAAAACTTGAACATGGCTGCTAGATAAAAGACATGCCAAATATCTTAACTATGATGTAGGTGTGCCTAACTTTCCACTTAGTTTATGACCACCAAAAGAAACGGCACTAAGAGAGAGCGCGTTCCTCCACTAGCTAGACTGAAGTATGGTATTCAGCTTCTTCGTGTGGGACTTAGACACTCCGATTCATGTGTGACAGATCTCTGAAGATCTCTACAATCTTTTCTATTATCTCACCTCAATGATGAAATAATGAAAACAAAAAGAAAAATGAGTTAAGTTCTGTTTATATTTCTTTGCCTCAGAGACAAACAGTTTCAAACAATCAGGTGTTTGCACATAATAGCCTACTTTCTTAAAAAAGCATTTCAGGAAGAATTTTTAGATCAAATTAATTCTCTGTAAAATTCACATGCAGAAAATTTACCCTTTCCTGTCTTTTAATAAGTAAACCTAGCATAAAACTGAAAGATTAATGAGAAAAGCTAATTTTACTGCATGGCAAATATTTAATTCTGCAACCACTCTGAGACTGGAGATGTCCGGATCAAAGTAACTGCAGGCCGATTATGAAAGATCAGGAATGAACTGTTAATTTATTTACCTTTGTAATTCCATCTAAGCTAAAAAATTGCATTACTGAAAAGAAACTCACTTGCACAACAGGAAAGCTCTTGAACTTAAGATCTAAACTTTTTTCAAATGCTCAAAGCAATCTTCATTAAGCTATAATTATTTCCTAAGTCTCTGAAAATGTTCTACTTTACAGAGTTTAAGTGACTGGTAAATCAACATCCCACACACCACTTAAACCAAGCTGACACTTGTTGCAAAATTTCTTGTCCATAAGTTAAAAATGAAATACATTATCAAAGCTGAGTTTTTCCACAGGAGTTAGTAGTACTGTGAGGATCCTTCTCATTTATTTTGTGAAAGGGTTAAAAAAATTTCAAATGCATTAGCTCTCTTGCTAAATTACGTCTACAATTACTTCCATTAACAAATGTACAGTACAGTGCATTTTCCCAAATGATTCAAGAGTTCATCTTAAACTGATCTAAAGAGAAGAAAAAAAAAATAATTGATCTCAGTAATTCTTCAAAAACAAGTAAATTGACAGCCTGATTTAAATCTACAACAATAACCTGCCAGATAACCAAAAGGCAACAACACACAATACCTAAAGAGGACATTGTCCTTTTCTACCATCACCACATTATTTAGTTAAATATCTGAATAGAGGGAAGAAAGTCATAAACTGTTGCATACCTTTGGAACTTTTGTAGAATTGTTTCTCTTTGCACTGCTAAGAATAGCTTCTTGTGTAGCCTGCTTCCATAGAATCACAGAATCATTAAGGTTGGAAAAGACCTCTAAGATCATCAAGTCCAACCATCAACCCAACACCACCATGCCCACTAAACCACGCCCTGAAGCGCCACATCTACAGGTTTTTTGAATGCGTCCAGTGAGGGTGACTCCACCACTTCCCTGGGCAGCCTGTTCCAATGCTTGACAACCCCTTCGGTGAAGAAATTTTTCCTAATATCCAATCTAAACCTCCCCTGGCACAACTTGAGGCCATTTCCTCTCGTCCTATCGCTTGTTACTTGGGAGAAGAGACCAACACCCACCTCGCTACAACCTCCTTTCAAGTAGTTGTAGAGAGCGATAAGGTCTCCCCTCAGCCTCCTCTTCTCCAGGCTAAACAACCCCAGCTCCCTCAGCCGCTCCTCATAAGACCTGTTCTCCAGACCCTTCACCAGCTTCGTTGCCCTTCTCTGGACACGCTCCAGCACCTCAATGTCCTTCTTGTAGTGAGGGGCCCAAAACTGAACACAGTATTCGAGGTGCGGTCTCACCAGTGCCGAGTACAGGGGCACGATCACCTCCCTGCTCCTGCTGGCCACACTATTTCTGATACAGGCCAGGATGCCGTTGGCCTTCTTGGCCACCTGGGCACACTGCCGGCTCATGTTCAGCCGGCTGTCGACCAGCACCCCCAGGTCCTTTTCCGCCGGGCAGCTTTCCAGCCACTCTTCCCCAAGCCTGTAGCGTTGCCTGGGGTTGTTGTGACCCAAGTGCAGGACCCGGCACTTGGTCTTGTTGAACCTCATACAATTGGCCTCGGCCCATCGATCCAGCCTGTCCAGATCCCTCTGCAAAAACACCTTTCGAAGAAGGCTATGTCTTGCAGTAGTTTCATTTTTCAGGTTTTAATAATGCAACAAAAGTAATATGGAAAGAGGTGGCTTCTTATCGCACATAAGTAAAACAAAAATAGCACAGATTAAGAAGTGACATAAAATGTTTATGTGCACCAGGTCTCCTTGTTACATGATAGCATACAATTTAATTGCATATTTCTCAAAACTTTCAGCTGCATGATACTCTCTTGTATATTTGCACTGCATATTTTGTTCACTGCTTGAATAATAAAGGAATATAAGAACTAGAATATTGGTGCCCTCAGTCAAGATTCTCTTGGATAACACTGTAAGATGAAGTACTTTGTATTTAAACAAGCATTTGGGAAAAAAAAAAAAAGGACCAACAAAAAACTATTGTAATGTACTTTGTACATAGGGAACTCTTTGTCCTTGTAGCTATTCCAGAGGGACAGATTTGTAGTGGATTCACTCTCAGAAATATAATGTACTCAGCAACTGCAGAGCAAGAGCACCACTCAGTGGAACTATCAGATAAAACAATATTGGTAAAGTCAAAGTTATATATTCATAGCACATCAGTAAAAACAGTTCCAGGTAATTCTACCAAGACAAAAATCTTTCTCAGAAAAATTTTAGGTGAAAAAACTGCTAGCTTTAGTTCATATTACCAAGACTATAATTTAAAATCCTATCCTTAATATTACTGATTTGCTGGCTCACTTTCCTACATACAATTACTAAGCTTTCATTACTATCATATTTCGTTTCCGAAAAAAACAATTATAATTCCAAAAAGGAAGATTTATGGCCATAAACAAAATATCTTTAAAATCTGAAACCTGTTTTTTTTTTTATTTAATTCACAAATATTTATGTAAAGTTACATAATGTGGAAAACAATTGCACGATGAGGCGCTGACACACGACAGTTACTTCTTATGCATTATGACAAGAACTGAAGTTCCTTTCTCTCCTTTTCAAAAGATAGAAAAGATGTATACAAGCTGTTGACAGCTAAATTACTTCAGGACAAACTATGCTAGCTGCAGAACTTCAGATATTGGAAAGGAAAGCCGGAAATTTTGTAATGATGCATTTTGTATTCCTCTGCATACACCGTGAAGCGTGCCACCATGAATTCAGATTGTGGATACAGTGACTTACTCTGCTAGCCCCCCTTTTTTGTTAACATGTACCTAGATCTCTGACGAAAGAGGTGGATAAGGTAGCCACGGATAAGGGTGGATAAAGAACCCATTTTCAGGAATCCCAGCAGGCTGCATCTGTCACTAGCTTGTTTCAGTTTGGTCATCTGGATACGTGGTTTTTCAGTACCACTTTATTACAAGAGCACCAATTTAATTCCATCATTTAGTCTTTGTAATCACAAGCCTCTCCAGAATAACCACCATTTTTCTCTCTATGGGTAAAAACACTGAAACCTATTTGTATAAGATCTTACAGCGTTACTTACTCTCACAAGCTCATATTCACAAATTAAACCCACACAGCTGCTGAGTGCAGCTGCCCAGGGGGATGTGGCAACATTTGCTTTATGGTAAGAGGTCATGACTGCTGACATCAACAATTTTAGGACACATTGGCAGGAGCCCCTCTGGCTACTGAAGAAGTTAAGAACTGATGTTGTATCTAAACCTTGTTTTTACTGAACTAAAAATTGAGTTTGGTTTCACTGCTTTTCCTACATCTCTGCTGAGATTAAACTCTTTCCCTGATACCAAATCCTACTTTAAACTTCAGCTTCATGTTGTTATTTGGAAACCCTAGGACAGGCAATCAAAAGCTACATGACAGAAGCAGAACAGCAACCAAAACATCATCGATAGGATGAACTATAGGAAAAATAGGTAATTTTTTCCTAAATTTAGCCTGCTAAAGCTGACTTAACTAAGAGCAAGCTATAATATATACTGATGGCCTTACTTTAATTCCACACCTCTTATGACAGCAGTGACCAGGGACACTGAATAAAGAATACACTCAGACACAAGGTAAAAGAACCTTGATTTGTTCTGACACTGCCTGCAGAATGAGCAATAGATCAATAGACATTGAGTTATCCACTATTTCAGTGATTTAATGTGAGGGAAATGAGAAAGGAATAGTGAATAAATAAATCAAAAATACAAGAGAAAGGAAGCAGTAGAGATGAGATTTTTTTTTTAAATAAAGCCAGCTAATATACAAGTGAAAAGATATTTTTTCTATTAACTGGAAAAGAACTAAGAATATATTCCCTTACAAAGCTGAATGCATTATATTCCAAAATGGAGAATTAATACAAATACAGGTTTCTAAACCTAAATGTAAAGTTAAACCTCTACTCTTCACAATTATTTCCTACTTTCAGAAAGAGAGTTTAACACATTTAATAAGATTTGTCAGCTGGACATCAGCAATGTGTCTTTAAAATGCCAGTTACATTTCCAGCTGCATAAAATGCCAGCAGAGGATACAAGATATCCCTACCTTCATATATGGCATGTATAAATGACTTTTAATTTTTCATTTCCCAAGAAAAGCTTAAAATACAAAGAAGAATGTTTGAACATTTTGATTTTCATTATTTACCTGCTGAAACAGGAAAGCTTTTTAAAATGAGTAATTAGGGAGTCTTGTGGTAAGGCCTGTGGCAAGTGCAGCCAAAGTGTTTCCAAGGGTACTGGGTCTGGGTGTTAATTTTTTTCATAGCAGCCTGTACAGCACTGTGTTTTAGATCTATGCCTAAAACAGTGTTGATGCCACACCAATATTTTATCTACTGCTGCAGTGTTTGCACAACATCAAGGCCTTCTCTGTCACTCTGCCGCTCCTGCAAATAGGCTGCGGGTGTGCAAGACATTGGGAGAGGACGCAGTCAGGACATCACTTTGTTGTGTTTTGCTTGGGAGAGCTATGATAAAGCACTGGCCTCGAGCTTAATCTGGTATTCGGGCCCTGCATTACCGCAATCCCTTCAGGGGTGTACCTGTTCCAGTGCAGCTTTATTTACAGGCTACAGTTCCTGTCACGAAACACAGAACCGCGCTGGTGTGGGATTCTCCACGGGCTATAGTGTGGCACCACATGCTGACCACTTTAGAGTGAGGGTCTACAGTAGATGGAAGTGAGTCACAGAGAATAACTTCACTTTGGATTGTAGTAAAGTTTCTGTGCATCTTAGCTAAACACGTCAATCCAAAAATGTACGCTTGTAATAATCATTAAAAAGGTGTAAAGCGATCAGAGAGAAAGTTATCAAGCCAGGGTATATTTGAATCTTTACCTTACTACACAAATTATTTTGCAGCATAAAATTGAAGGGCAAATTGAAGATTGTGAAGAGAGATTTTCTAAGAACACAGCTATTACTGTCATATCTGGTTAAACATTTGAGGAGGATTCTCAAAAACTAAAATTCCAGTAAATGGTAAATCCCGTATGTTTCTCCTTTAACCCAGTCATACATCGATGAACATTTGTGAACTAAATGACCTTCATAAAACTGTATTTAAAAATACATTTTGCTACAATTCTGATTTATAATTTGGGTTCTGAAGTTCACTACTATAGTCAAGTTAGCACATTTCATACAAATAAATAGGCCAACAACTAAAGTTTGTGAATTTTAATCTTTTACGGGGGCACCTCAAATGTTCCCTCACGATCCCTTCTCACGGAGGATTTCTGCACACTCATAGCAAATCTTCGATGTCAGTTTGCTGCTGGCCCGGTACTGACACATACAATATTCACACTTATGGGACAAGGGAGTAACACTCACAGTCACAGGCTATAGAGTTCTCATGGGGATGGGTCCCACAGTTCCTAGTTGGAAAGTTGTCCCTGCTTCTACCTAACAGACAGCAAACCCATAATTAAATATCTGCAGATGCCAGTCCTGCCAATATCGTAGCAGGATTCATGACTTTATTTTTCCAGGGTTCTGCTTTTCTAAACTGGAAATATATCCATATCTGGCATAACAGAAAACCCTGAACAATCAATGAGGAGTGCATTTAACAATTAAAAAAAAGCAAATACACAATACATTCATACACTCTCTTCTAATTACATTAAATTTCTAAGACACAGATTGGTTCTTTGGGAAACATTAAAATGTTCAGCACTTTAAACACTACAGAATCTGCTTTGGTCACCATAATGCATTACCTGGTAAATCAGTCTTCATAATATCAATGCCAACTTGAAGCTCGGGCTCAGCTGCAAGAACCGCATAATCTCCTTGATGAGAGACATTGAAGTTGTAATTTGAATAGATACTGAACACGTTATTTGCCAGGAAAGGTTTTCCTTTTGATGTCCTTTGCAAGTGTATTTCATCCCAAGGTATGCATAACTTTTCTGCAATTAATTTCCGTATCAGCAGGCGACCAGCCTACGAAATAAAACAGAAGTGATTCATACAAACTATTATGCTATGTGCAAAATATCTGTGGTTGCTAGAAAACCATCTGCCTAAAAAAATGTGGTTTTATTACTGCCAATAAAAAGTAAGTGTATTTTAGCCAAATCATTTAGATTTCTCCCTTTTATAAAAGCCTGTGTCAAGTAAATTTAACCAAAACAGTTCACCAGACACGAGTATAGAATACATTTGTTATCACTATTAGCACAAAGACAACACAAGACTCAGTAAAAAGCAGTCCCAGCCTAGAAGAATCACATAAAATAGTTCCTTCTTTACCTTATTTACTACTTAGGATACTTTATTGCACAGATGAATACTTTTCATACCATGCTAAACAGTGAAACTGTCTCAACAGCTTTCCTTTCAGTACATTCATCCAGTTACTTAGGCACTAAATGAAATACTGAACAGCTAAAAATGATGAGTAACTTCTTATAGACTAATTAGCAAAAGTGTGTTTTACTACCACATTGTTTTGTGAGATTTAAAACCTGAATTATGTAAAACAGCTTTATTCTGTTACACATTATACTGTCTCCTCGAGTACATTGATTTTGTCTCCTGACATCACGACTTGTGATGAAACTTGTGAAGTCTTTCAGGATAACTACTAATAGCAGACTTCAAACATCCCTTTTTCCTCCTAAGTGAAGGTCTAAGTAGAGCTAGCGATTAACACTTTAGAATGCATTTACTTCCCTGAAACGCCCTTGCAGGGCATATTTTCCTATAAGAAGCCAGAATTTTGGGAAATACGGAATCTTGCAGAGAGACAATCGCGTCCCCACGGGAAAGTGCCGGTCCCGGGGCCAGGAGTGGCGCCACAGGCGGCTCCTCAGCGGAGCGGCCTCCGCCCGCGCCCTGAGGGGCCCTCGGCAGCCTCCACCACGGCCCTGCGGAGGGGCAGGGCCCCGCCGGCGACACCCGCGCTCGCCGCGGCAGCGGGGAGGGACGAAACGGAGGGCTCCGGGCAAGGCGGTCCCTTGAGTCCCGCCCGTGGGCTAACGCCGCCAGCCCCGAGGGAGGGGAAGCCGCCCTCCCCGCCGTGCCCCCCCCGCCAGCATGTACCAAGGCGGCTTTGGCATCGCGGGCAAAGACAAACTGGCCGATGCGGTCCTTCTCCTCAGGCTGCACCAGCCGCGCCGCCAGCAGCCACTCCTCGCGGCAAGGGCGCCAGGCGGCGCAGGGGAAGGCCCAGCGCACGCTCCCCATGGCCCCCGCGACGCGACGCGACGCGACACGCCGCGACCAGCGCCGTCCAGCGGCCGCGGGGCGCTCACCCCCCCGCCTCCGCGCTGCCGCGACCCATTGGCACAACCCCCGCACCCCGCCCTCTCGGTGGGTGGGAGGGAGGGAAGGAGGGAGGGACCCACTGTGGAGGCACGGTGGCCAATCTGGTATCAGAGTGCCCTGTGAGTGACAGGGGAATGCGCCAGGTATCGACTTATCAGGGGAAAGGCGGTGCCTACAGCTGAGCAGGTGACGACACCCATGGTGTCGTCAGCGAGCCCAGAGAGAAACCCGCTCGGGAGGATGGGCGGGCTTTCATCTGGATTGATGTCCTGGAGAACCATTCGGAGTGCAAGAAGTGGGAGAATGACACCGGAAGGAGCCAATCTCCTGGCGTTGCTGCTGCGGAGGGTGGGCCAGACTGGTCGGCGAGCTGCTGGTGTTGGCTGCAGGTGGGTGCCCGCTGTTCGGAGGGAGCGCTAAGGGGGGACTAGCTCTTCGCCAGTTGCGGAGAGGCGGCAGCGCTGGAGGCCGCCACATCCCGTGGCCGGGCCCCGCGGTCGCGCTGCGGGAGGAGGGGAAGCCCTTTGCAGCATCCTGCCAGTCCTGTCAGAATTAGTCCGCCCTTAGAATGAACGGAGCCACCGCAATGCGCATGCGCGGGAGGCCTGGGCATGCTCAGTAGCTGCGCTGACGCCGCTGCCCGCCCTTCGGCGGGCGGGACAAGGGGCGGAGGCGATGGCGGCGGTGGTCGCTGTCTCTGAGGGCGGCGTTCACGGGCTGCAGGGGCGGGCAGGGACCGGCACCGGCAGGGAGTGGCGCGGTAGTGTGCTGGTGAGGTTGGTGGTGGCTGATAACCCCGGTCCTGGCAAAAAGAACGTCGTTTCCCTGTAACTTCTGGCTGCTCCCGCTTTATGCGAGACAGGGCCGCGGTTATCCCCGTGGGGATAGTGTCCGCTGGGAGCTCTTCGTGGCACCGTTATACGTTAACGGCAGATGATTCCCCCCGGTGTCTCTGGCCCCATCGTTGCCATTAGTACATCCATGCTCCTGAAGAACCGTCCCGGCCCCTGGTAGAGCTGACACATCCCAGGAGCTGTAGCAGTGGGGGTGGCCTCTGTGTCTTCCCTGGACTTGCTGCTTTGTATTGACTAGAAAAGAGGAGACAATTGTTCACGCACCAGATGCAAAGTACTGCATCACCCTAGTTTGATTCTGGCTCCTAAAGATTACGTCCAAACAAAAGCCTTTTATATCCTGTCCTCTTTGTTCTGCTAAGAACTGTAATGGTTGTCAGAACTGGATTCTGGTGTGCCCTCAATTACAGGCCATCTGAAAATGATCAAAAGGTAATAATTTTGTTTACCCTTTGGATTTGAAGTTGGACCATGGCTAAAAATTTAGGATCTATTTGAAAGTTATGAGCCTTCTTCCTGTTTCTTGACTTTAGAAATATTTATGCTTTAACCGTTCTATATTGACCATGTACAAATGATGCAAAAATATTGACAATTACATTATTTCAGGTATTTCTTAGAATCTTTCTTGTTGTTGTTGTTGTTGTTTAGCATTCCCAGCTCCCTGTTAATGTGAAAAAGTGCTGTTTCTACACAGGCCAGAAGAACTGCTGTCTGCCTGCCTAAAATAAGTCTCAGTATAGACTGAGTATAGAAACACAGAAGTAACATTTGGGGAAAAAAGTGTTTCAACAAGGAATCAGCACTGTAATTCACTTATTTTTAAATATGCTTCCCATTTTTCTTCATGACTTAGTGAAGCAAGGGATGTCATACATGACTCCCTTATGTATTATCCAAAGACAGAGACAAAGTTAACTGACAGCAGAGGAGGATTTAGCACAGTAAAAAAAAAAAAAAAAACAGGAAAATGCTGTTCACCACTACCAAACTGTAGCTGAGGCTTACGTTTCAAGCATTGTATTCTGCATGCTTTGAAGAGGAAATTGTGGCCATATCTATATTTAGTTACTGATATGTGATAATATTAATGGAATGTGGATCTTACCTAGTTCCAAAAACCCCTAGGTTTGATTAATAGGTTTGACTTGTCCATGCTTTCTAATTAGAGAGATGTAAACATGTAGCAGTTTTTTTCACTAGCGGATTTATGGATTTTTTTTTTTTATATAAGCATCAAGTGTAAGTGCTAACAGGTTCAAGATGCACTGTATAATATGGAATATAATTATGAATATATTCAATATAAAACCACATTTTTATTATAAGCAAAACATGCTATGATAGTAAGCTATGCTAAATTATTCTGTAAGTATCCTCAACATTGCATGTATGTTTTGAAAAAAACACATATTTTAATGACATAGAGAAATGACAAACTACAGAACCCAGTAATTTAATCTTCCAGAATTTGCAGTTATTATTTTTTGCTGGAATAAGAAGTACAGCATGGCATTTTAATTCAATTTTTTTTACTGAAAATGAAAATTACAGTTCTTGAACTTTTTTAGCTAAGAAAATAATTTCCAAAGGAACTTGATGAATTTGAGAGATTTAGCTTTAGGATAAAATCTAGTCAGTTTGAGTTCTGCTAAGTGATTATTTTCTTTATCTTAATGGATTCATGTGTTTGTGAGAGGATATGCAATTAAAGATCACTGCTTGCAGAGAGGGAATCTTCCACTTTTGGAATGCCTCCAGGAATCAGTGCAATTTCACGGCATCCTACTGGTACCATGCTGGGGTTTTTTTCATGCTGGTTTTTTTTCAATCACTTCTAAAGAGCCCAAAGCTTTGAAGTCTCTGTGTCACCTTTCCTTCTTAGAATACTGTCTCAACATGTATTATTGATAAATGCCACTTTTGTGGATTAAATATCTCAGAGCGTCACATGCATCTTTTTTGATTGTCTAAAAATGATTGACTGAATATTCATTTTCTCTGAAGTTCAGTTATTTATGAAAAAGCTGCGAGACTGAGTTGCACTGAAATTTCCGGACAGGAACCTGGAATTCTGTTACTGTCCTTTTTCAGTCTTAGACAGTCAATGACAGTCAAAACAATAATACAATCTAAAAGTACAGAACTTTTAACTTAGTATTTATAATTTAATTACATTTCAATCCATTCTTGTCTTTTTAGTCAGCAATCAGAAGTGTCACCAAATCCTTTAGATACCTCTTCCATTCATATGCATCTTGCTGAATATTAAATTAGGTGCTGTTCAATTAGATGTGTACTGGGGAGTGGTGTCTTTAAAAATTGTTAATAAATTACTAATTTTTCCCCCTTTGAATAGATAAGGAGTGAAAATAGCAAATCATCTTGATGGGTATATAGTAGACTTAATAATATAATACATATTTTTAATATTAGGTTTTAAAATGCTGACCTTGACCTTTTCAAAACTGACATTTACTATACAGTTAAATTTTGTATGAAAAAAATAATCTAAAACTTCTCTAGAGAAATGTATACAATTTCTTTATCTTTGTTGGTCTTAATTCTTTCTTCCTCGGTACATAAAGTAGGCTGTAAAATACCAGCATTTAAGATTTCTCTTTTTTAAAATCCTGCTATCTAGTAAGACATACTATCCAAGGTGGGACAAGGCTAAGTGACAAAGGTAATGTTCTCTTGAAGAACAATTTATTTCTCATAAAATACCTGCTAAGAACTATTAAGAATTAATACTCTCTTATTTTATTGGTGTGAGAGTGCTGCACAGAGAGTGCTGTAGCACAGCTATATTGTGCTTTGAGGTAAAGCAGATAGATTGTTTTACAATTGTTTGTAAATAGTAAAATACCAAATAAAGGTTGAGTTCAGACTGGTTTTGCCAGCTGCATTGGTAGAGGAGAGAACATCTACACACAGAATGTTATTTGTACTGTCTGAATGCGTACATGCTTCATGTAAGATTGGTGTCCGTTGTGCTGGGAACGGTCTTGGGCTTCAGTCCCATTACAAAGGATCGGTTATGTTTATTGTCAAGCAGGCATAGCCCTAACATGCTTCTTCTGACAAAGTGCTAACTTACGTATACACGATACTTATGTATGCTCAATACTTTCACAAAACATCCCCTAGGCTATTACGAAGTCATATATATTTGTATATATGTTTTTATCTTACTATTCTAAAGTGATCAAAACAGTTTGGTGTAAGTTTTCTCCAGTGTCAATCTGTACCCTGTGTCCTCACCTGGGTGTTCATGCTCCATTCTTATTACATAGGCCCTTGCCCTCCCTTGTTTAATACATTTTCCTCTGTGATTCACTTAGAATTAATTGCACATCTTATACCATTCTCAACTTCATTAGCATATTGAAAGTTCTGTAACAATTTTATCTGGCAGTCACAGCATCTAAGACTATTTTGACTTTCAGCAGAAGTGTTTATAAATATATGTGCTTTATATGAGTCTGTTCTGATCAATGCTTTGGTGAGAACTACAGCAGACCCTGCACAAACAAAAGTTCATCTCTGCTCAAAGTTCACTCTGCAGTTCTGTTTGCTTTGCTGTTTCAAACCTGGTGGAATGGATGTGAACACCATTTCTAGGAGGCATATTGCAGTGGTTATGATTTTAGTGTATGCCTATTGAGATATTCTGAAAATGGCTGTCCTGGATGTTTTTGGACTCCTACGTAAGTTTAACAGTATGCTGTGTTTACAGTCTCTTAGTGTAATATCTAGGATTCAACAAATATCCAGGTTGTGAAACTGATACTCAAAAGGGCAGCTGGACTTTCCAAAGGATAAGTATAAACAAATAAATTACACATTTCAACTTCTTCCACATACGGAATTATAAATGACATCTAAGAAGGATTGTTGATGGCCCCAATTAAAAGAAAGTCTTTATAAATATGTTATGTCTTTTAACTATCTTTGGAAAGGGAACATTAGCATTGGTGAAGTAAAAAAATTCCTCTAGAAATTCAGCGAGTGTTTTTGGCAGCTGTTTGTTTGGTGTACAAGTATTAAGGTCAGCTAAACATTTTCTTGTAGCTTTTTACCAATAGATTAGATACGACTAATAGGAATGTGTGTATATCTCATATTTTGACTATGGGCTTATCAGACTCAGTGTGGTTACCTGGCATCTGGGTCAGTGAGCTCATTATGTTCTAGGCTGCTCCATCCCTTATCATCTTGGGAAAAGGACAGTGTTAAAACAGAGGGGTCTTGTGAACCCAGAACTAATGAGGTCTGGGTCCTTATTAGCCGACTTTGTGACAGACCATAAGAATGCTTTTCCCTCAAAGCTCCCAGGTGGTCCCTTAGTTCATCCAGCGTAATGACCAAAATTACCTTACCATCCCCAACCTCCTTCTGTTCCAACTGCTAGCTGCTTTGTGACCATACATAGGCTGGCCATTTCTTGTTGCTTAACTGCACACTCAGGTGTGCAGAATGCCTTGCCCCTCAACTGGAGATCTGTACAGATAGCTTTGAGAGGTACGTATATTTCCCCACGTATGTATTATGTGGGTTTGACCTTAATAACTTTGAAGTTTGTATCGAATTTCACAGTAATGGCCAATGGGCCACTTGTTTGATGAGACTTTCAAGCAGAAAAACAGGGCAAATGTATTAACTTTAAGGTGGTTTGGTTTTGGAGTGATTTTTTAGAAAAGCAGACTAATAGCTAACCAGGCGTTTGTCAGTATAAGATGTGTAAATGTTCAGTATGCGAGCAGAGAAGTTTTGTCAAGTGGTAGGGTAGCTTGAATTTGGTCACATCGGAGAGCACATTTGGTCTCATAGCAGACAATATCCAGTTACATACGCCAGTACTCCGGGTCTGATGCGTTATGTTACAGGAGATGCTGGAAGGCTGGTTGTGTGACAAGTAGCCAGTGGCTCAGAGGCTGGAAGAGGGCTTGAGTATATAGCCTTTGCCTGCCATGATAAGAAGCTGTATGGAACACAGCCATATGTTAAGAAACAAAAGAAGGAGATCCCAACTCTAATGAACCTCTGCTGGAGTTTGGTTCTTGGTAATCTACATAAAGACAGACTTTGTAACTGAAATCCCGTGAGAGTAAATGGAGCAAATATAAGGAGGCTCATTTCCCAGCTTTCCTGAACTCCAGACCTACGCAACATACGACTGCACCCCCTATGTTTTCTACCCTTTTGTCAGTAACTTGATCAAATATTTATAAATATAACTATTGATTAATTCATATGGTTTTGTAGAAGAATGCATGAAATAATTATAAATGCTAGTTGGCCTTGTTTGACATACCAAGTTTTACCTGAATTGTTAAGATATTTTGGAGGGCTCTAAAATCATCAACAGATCCAGTAAAGTGGTAAATTAGTACCAAAATTTATTAAATAAAGCAGGAATTGGCTACAAGGGAGATGAGAATTTAATTTTTTAATATTTATTTTTTTAATGGAGGGGAGGGTGAATTAGGCTAAGTCATAGCACAGTATTCATTAGTATCTCCCTTAACGATGGACAAAAACATTAGAGGTGCACTGCTGAAATTTGCTTTTAATAAAAAATAAGGAGACACTGCTATTACAGATTAGGATTAGGTGCACTGGGTGACCTGCAAATTGGAGTAGTGAGACACTGATGAGATCTTAACCATAATCCTGTACAACAAATCTGATATCAGTGAAAGAAATATGAGATCAAACTGGAGTGGATGAAGAGAAAACTGCAAGAAATTATCGGGAAAACAAAAATTCAGTCTTATAAATGGACCTTGGAAATTTTGACCATTGTTCATTCTAATAAATGTTTAGAGAGGATATCAACACTCTTGATAATTGTGAGTGAATAAATATACAAAGGAAAATCAAGTCAAATGACAATTTTGACAGAAGAACAAATATATGTAAGCATTAATAAATTGATTGTGTAATTAAAGAAGGTTTGCAGTCTTGGCACCAATGTACTGGGATAGTCTTTCTGTGGAAATAGTGGCGGTAAAAGAAAACTTTCTGAAACATAGATTGCTTTTATGAAAGTGATTATATGATGTCTTTGCCTAAAATAGCAGAGATGGACTTGATGACATTAGATGTTTCTGTGTTCATTACACAAAGATGAGTATTACTGAAATTGGTAATTTTACCTACAGAAAGCAAGCAGTAGGTTGGAGCTTGCTATAGAAATCGCGTATAAAAGGAGAAACACATCTACTATCTATTATTAATTCCAGAGCTTTGTGAAAAGGTTTATATTTCCTCTTACATGACACCAAATAAAGTTTGAAATCCTCTTACATGACACCAAATAAAGTTTTTTTTGAAAAAAAAAAACTTACTTTTTTTTAAGTTTCATTCAAATGTGGGAAACAAATTTTACTGAAACAACTCTGCTTTTGAAGATTCAGTCTTTTGAGGAACAGGCTTTTAAGTTCATAAAAAAAGGGTATTCTAGAGAATTCTGACATACAAAAAAGCTTTATGATTTATGGAAGTTGGGGTTTATGAGGCCATACATTATCAGAATAAATGGTGGTCTTGTTCTTCTGTATTTTCCTAGTTCCTCAGGCTTAGAATGGAAAGAGTGAATACGTGAGATTGTCTGGCCATGGGAAGGAGAAGATGCCTGCTCCAAGGGTGCCAGTGCTGGCAGCAAGATCAATGGATCTCTTCTATTCCAGGAGACATGGAGGTCTATTTGTGGTTGGAGCTACCTGACTAGATAAAGTATAGATCAGTCTGCTATGAAAGTACCTCCCATGAAGAAGAATGCCTGATGGCTTAGTTTGCTCTGAATGTATCACATTATCAGATAAGCCTTTTCATGAAATTAAAGACCAAAACCAGTATTTTTCTGGTTCCGGGTTTGGCTTGGAATTTTTTATCCCCTTCTTTGTCAATTCAGGTGGGCCATTATATGTTCTGCTAATTTTAATTGGAGTTGTGGAAGCAGAATCCTGCAATAGAAAAAGCTTGGAATGTTTCCTTAAGCTTTAAAATAGGCAAGCTTGACTCAAATTTGCAGTAAGGGCAGTTTATGCATCTGTAGCACTATAAATAGCACTTTAAATAGGTGTAAGTAAAATATACTCATGTTTAAAATTTCTTTATGTTGTCAAAGTGGGGTAAAGTATTTTTAATGTAAAAAATAGTGAAGCCCAATTTAGCATACAAACAATGGACTTCAGTATAGGGATTTTCACCAGAAACATTTGGCTGCAGAAAGGAAAATTGCACTGTCTTAAATTTAAACCGGTTCTGAAGCCAGTTAATTTACGCCACTGTAAATGAAGCTCACAGTGTGCAGCATAGGCTGTAAGCAAACATACAGCTTCATAGCAGGACTAGAGGTACAAGATAAAATCAGTATCAATTGACTAAACACTCCAAGTTGCACTGTCACCAAACCATCTCTAAATGACTCCATTTGGTAAGCCCTAGCAATCCTGTGATTAGGCCAGGCTGTCGGTGTTTGTTTGTATTCTGTTGTTTTAGTCCGGAATGCCTAATGGGAATCCACTTAGAAAGTAGTCTAGTAGCCTGTATCTCCCTTCCACTGTAAGCTGTAGAAAGACCATTGGTCTGCTTTGAGTTTGGGGGTTTGTAGTATACAGATGAGCCTTTTGGAATCTAAAAATATGTAACAAATTTTTCCTTTTCCACCTTCATTTTACATCAAATTGTAAGAGTTCGGAGCTTTTTGAGGGTAAGCCTAGGACCAGTCTTTGTCTTAAATGACCATTAAAAATTTTAACACACTCCTTAGTGTGCTTCCTGTGGACTTTATGGAAAAAATTCCTACAGGTGGGTACTATTTGTAGAGTTGTTCTTTGATACACGTCAGATATTTTACTTTTCAAGGTATGCTATGTGTATGTATTTTGCAAAGTAGAATTATTATTATCAAATTAAATTCAGTGTAAAAGTCACCTATAACACAAATTTAGAACTGTGAATAGGACTTACAAACCAAATTCAATGCTGGGAATTTTTTGTTTGTTTTATGCTACATTGATTTTTTTTTTTTTTTTTTTTTTTTTTNTAAGACGGTAGAATCAATTACTGATTTTTCCATTTCAGTTTCAGGAATAGATTGAAGAAACCATGGCCAATCAACGGGATTACATTAGCAGACCTATTTGCAATGGAATTTCTGTTCCTGAAAATAAAATCAATTCCATAGTGGCTGAAGGTCATGGACAACAAATTCTAAAAGTACTACAAAAGTTCAGAGAACAAAATATATTTTTTGACTTTAAAATTCTTGTGAAAGATGAAATAATTCCTTGTCACCGTTGTGTACTGGCAGCGTGCAGTGATTTTTTCAGGTAAACCTAATTTTGGCATGAGTTTGCAGAAAATGGATTGTAAATTCTCTGGGAGGGAGGGAAGGAATATAATTACAAAAATTAAAAAATAAGTCATCACAACTTACATACGTCTGCAGAGTTTTGAGCAAAGTGTTCAAACATCATACTAAGGATAGCAAAAAAAAGCCAAAACAGAAGTACAGTGTTAGATGCCTAATCATACCCCAAATACATCTGTTTGTATTTCCGAAGTGACATGAGGACTCTATGAAATTGAGATTCAGACAGCAGTCTATACTCTGAAATACAAATGTCAAACTGTAAGTGCATGGTTCTGCTGTTAGGTAGAACTGACACAAGTTATGTATCTTTTATGACTTATCTGTTGCCTGTATCTGTTCTTGAAGGTCTTGCAAGGGTATTGTTTGACTTTGTATGGGACAGTCTATGTACTTTGACACATTTGTATTGTGAAACACAGAAGGCTGATTACAAATACATCTTTCATTGAGCAATTGTGGATAAATTGTACATGGTTTTGGAAGGGGGCTGGATTTTGTTTCTCTAAGATGAGTGGTCAGTATAGTAGAGCTTGTCTTCAGAGGTGTTTAGATAGATACCTTATATTTTTTCTAAACTACAGTTTTCAGCCTTACAGCATGAAATGGATCTGTGATCTTCCTTCTGGTGCTTAAAGCTAAGCATCCTTAACGGACAGACAGATCATTCATATGCAGGATATTAATTTATGAAGAACATTGCTAACTTTTTTATTAGTAAGGCTCAAACTTGCAATTTCATACTGCAAGTCTGTTTCCAAATACACTCTTTACTAAAACAAAAAGCTAAGATGCTCTAACAATGGAAAAATGGGCTCCTGGAAATGAGTTAATGAGCGTGATTCCGTTGCCCATACGTAGGTGCCAAGTGTTATTTTCAAGTGGTCTGGAGCATCCTATTGTCTGCGGGAGTCTGCCATATATGACAGAGGACATAGGCTAGACGTGTTCTTAAGACTACTGAAAGAAGAAGAAATGCAGGTGAAATAAGCTGTTTCTCCACTGTAGCAGTAGATTTGTTTTTTCTCTGACACACAGAACTACTAGCATTTCAAGTGTTTACTGCTTGACAGCACAGAGATGCGCTGGTAGAAAGGAATATTAGGATAGCTTCCAGTGGTAATTTTTAGAACTGAAGTTAAGCACATGGTAACGTATGCGGCCTTTTCACTACCTACAGGCTCTTCAGGTTAAAATTTGCGAGGAGAGACCTCTCCCTGCGTGTAACAGTTGATAACAGCAGCCATCAAATTCAGAAGTTTTCCTGGAATGCAAGGCCCATTTATTACCTTCAGGGAATAAAAAGTACCTAGGTCCACTAGATGAATTTTAAAATGAAACACCTTTTGTCTTCCTTGGCCTTTGGACTTCTCTTAGTTTTGGTTTCATTGTGTAAACCCAAGATTCAGCAACATTTTGCTCCCTACTTGTTAACTTTCAGAATCAAAGCCTTTGCCTAGATTGCTCTCCTTCTACTAGTACTGTTCAGTTGCTGTTTTACTCTGTAATTTAGAGATTTGTATCATAGCTCTTGGGTTAATGAGGAAAGGATTCTAGGGATCATCATTTAGTATGCAAAAAGGTCTTTGGGACATAAGCGTCTTATTGTAATTTTATGTTCTTGTTCAGGAGGTCACGCAAGTTCCTGCTTTACCTGATGTTCACTTCCCAAAGAGTATGCTATACACAGTGATTTTTTTTCTCTTTGGCTTCATAAAAGTATGGGATTTTAAAAATCACACACTATACAGATACTAATTGTATAACTGAACTATGATATAATACTCTTTTTTAATAGGAACTATCTATGATATATTAATAATCCAGATTATATACTTAGTATTTGATGATTTATCTAAATCTTTCTCCACTATCATCTTGTGTCAAATTCGGAAGCTGTTGTTATCACAGCCTGATGCTTAGGCTCTGGGAGGGTAGGGCAAGTGATGATGCAGCACTATTCTGTTGCCACCACTTACCGGCTTGAAAAACTTTAATTATTTTATCTTGCCATGTTAGATTGTGTGAAATGTTATTACATATTTAGTAAGAAGGTAGTCAAAGTTGTAATAAAATTTGCACAAATCTACTGATCAATAGTTTGTTCCACAATTTCAACCATCGTCTTTGCATTCAGTCACATTCTACTTTCTGCACAAGTTTCATTGTCATGCAATCCTACGTCAAAACCTCATTTTTTTTTTCTGACATCTGCCTGTACCCATACATCTATCAGTCAAGTCTAAAGCAAGAATTAAGTTTCCTCGTGTTTTTTCTCCTCTTTCACCCCTCACCTGCTTTTATTACTGAGGAATGCACCCATCATCCATCCTGCCATTTGCTCAATTTGGAAGGCCTTTTTTTGCGTAATTTTCTGTTTTCATCCACAGTGCATGACCTAAATCATGGGGCTTTTTTACTATATACAGTTTTAAATCCGCCTTTCTTTCTCAAGCTGTTGAAACTGATGCTGCCCCGAAAAATTTCACATTTTCTCTCACATTGAGAGCTGCAGACTTCTTTGCTCTCTGTGAAAATCCATACAAAACACAGGTGCTGCTATCATTTTTATGAGCCATCACTTTGAATGTGTCCTTATTACCTCTCCTTTTTTCTTCAACCATATCAAGCAAATGCATTGTTCTTACTTACAAGAACCTCCACGTTTTAGACCTATACAGCCTGCCCACCTTATTATACGCCCCTGATGGTCTCCTCCCTCTCACATCAGTGTTCTCTGCTGTTTGCTAGGTCTTTAATTGGTGTGTATATCTTCTATATTTTATTCACAGAGCCATGTTTGAAGTTAATATGAAAGAACGAGATGATGGCAATGTTACTATTAGTAATCTGTCACCCAAGGCAGTGAAAGCTTTTCTTGATTACGCTTACACAGGAAAAACCGAGATAACAAATGATAATGTGGAAATGCTCTTCCAACTGTCATCATTTCTTCAAGTTTCACTCCTTTCCAAAGCTTGCAGTGACTTTCTAATAAGAAGTATTGATCTTGTGAATTGCTTACAGTTGCTTTCTCTATCAGAAAGTTATGGTTCCGTCCGCTTATTTGATCATGCGCTAGATTTTGTACAGCACCACTTTTCCTTGCTGCTCAGATCAAGTGATTTTTTGGAGATGAATTTTGAGATATTACAAAAATGTCTCGAGGCTGACGAACTAAATGTCCCTGAGGAAGAATCAGTGTTGAAAGCTGTCCTTCAATGGACCAAACACAACTTAGAAACACGACAGAAATATCTGCCTAATTTGATTAAAAAAGTGAGACTACACCAGTTACCTGAAAAGACTTTGCAGGACTTTCTACATTCTGAAGAACACTTACTTAAGAGTGCTAATTGCTTAGTAATAGTCAATGATGCAGTTGAAAGTGTGCAAAACTTTAGTGGACTGTTTCCAGATGCACGTCCTTCAACAACAGAAAAATATATATTTGTTCATAAAACTGAAGAAGATGGAGAAAACAGACATACATTCTGCTACAACATCAAAACAGATAAATGGAAAGAACTACCACATACGCACATGATTGATCTTCCGGGGTCAAGTTTATCTAGCTATGGAGAAAAAATATTTATAACTGGAGGATGCAAAGGGAATTGTTACAGGACTGTCAGGCTTCATATTGCTGAACCATTTCATGATGCCACGGACCAAACCTGGTGCTACTGTCCAGTCAGCAATGAATTCTCCATAGTGTCAGCTATGAAAAAACCAAGGACAATGCACACATCTGTTGTAACCTTAAATCAGCTATTTGTAATAGGCGGAAAGACCAGAGGAGCTCAAGAAACCCGAAGTCTTTTGGATGTAGAATCCTATAATCCTCTTTCCAAAGACTGGAAATCTGTAAGCCAATTACCAAGAGGTATCTACTATCCAGAAGCAAGCGCATGTCAGAATATCATTTACGTCCTTGGCTCAGAAGTAGAGATTACTGATGCCTTTAATCCATCTCTTGACTGTTTCTTTAAGTATAATGCTATGACTGATCAGTGGTCTGAGCTTGTAGCAGAATTTGGGCAATTTTTCCATGCAACTCTAATCAAAGCTGTTCCAGTGAACTGTACATTGTACATATGTGATCTCTCCACCTACAAGGTCTACAGTTTTTGCCCAGAAACCTGTGTTTGGAAAGGGGAAGGATCTTTTGAATGTGCTGGCTTTAATGCAGGGGCAGTTGGGACAGAAGACAAAATTTATATATTAGGTGGTGATTATGCTCCAGAAGAAATCACAGATGAAGTTCAAGTCTACCATAGTAGTAGGTCTGAGTGGGAAGAAGTTTCACCAATGCCAAGAGCCTTAACTGAGTTTTACTGTCAGGTCATTCAGTTTAATAAATATAGAGACCCCTGGTCATCTGTACTGACAATTTGCTCTGGAGAATTTTGAAACTCCTGAGTCAAAAGAATCTATTTAAATGCACATGTTTTAGAACAGATTTTTAGGTATTAATTTACAGATGGAAAAATATGTTTTGTTTAAATCTTCAGTTTAAATTATATGCTATAGAATTGCTTTTGGAAGAGTCCATTAAATTGTCATTCATGCTAGTCATTATATAGAAAGTATTACTTAATTTTATATGCAAGTCTTCTCTGTAATTATCTGAATAATTTGCAAAATGATATTACTTTTCAAAAAAGCATAGTCATGAGGAATTCATTGTGTAATATGTGCCATTATTTCTGTCATAGTCACAGTTATCCCAGTAGACAAATTGCTGTGTGAGAAAACTGACTGTGATACTGTTTTCCCGATGTGACTGAAGTTTAAAAGAAATCTACATTAGTGTTGTTTTCTTTAGGATTTTTGTATTCATAAACCTGTAAGAGGAATTAATTGTCAGCTTGATCTTATTAGAATGACCTTAGCAAGGGCAAGAGCCAAAGTGACCTTCACAGCATTAAAACCAGGTATCTAACTTGAAGAGACTGGTAATTCCTAGCATCTTACTTCAGCTCTTCAGTTTTACCAGTTTTTCTCCATCCTTGTGCCTTAGTAGTAGCTGTACTTTCTGTTTTCATCCCATTAACTGTGACAAGATAAACTTTGGTAACATATTGCAGGGTGGGCAAGATTTCTCCAGGATGGATGATTCATGTGGTATCTTCAGTCATGCTGTTAACTAAAGAAAAAACACTTCAGGATGTTTTCTAACAGAAGTCTTCCATCTCTGAAGTCTCCAGTGCTACCTACTAAGCAGCCACTAGGCTGCTTACAGCAGCAAGCTGTAAAATAAATTTTAGTTGTTGCTTCGGTTACCTACGGGAAAAGTTTGTATCTTGTCATACATCAAATACAAAGTTACAAAAATAGATCCCCATATTTAAAGTCAAAGTAAATAGTATTTCTGAGTTGAAAGAATTCCTTTTTTTAACTTCTATAGTGGTTTAAATTAATTAAAACACTTTATCTTGTACTTCATGGTAATTTTAAGTGTCAAAATATTACGTGGTAAACACTACACAATATATTGTTTGATAAACTTTCAGTAGTCATCTGTTATAATGTTAAAATTGTAATGAATTTTTAGTATTAATATTAGTCTGGACATACATTGTGAAGTAAATTTGATCTCATGCATACAAAGTAGGACCTGTGTCTGACAGAAGGACACTGCAATTAGCTAGGTTTCATAAATTCATTTGTAATCTTCCACAGCTTGAGAATTTTCTTTCTTACCAGCTATTTTAATAAGATATTGGGAGCCCTTATGTTCCATGTAAGTATTGTTTAAGCAGGAAGGTTGTCTTATGAGAGACAGAATGGTTCTAACATCTAAACACATCTTTTCCAAGCAGTTTAAAAATGAACAAAATTTAGTGAGGCATCTAAAATATCTTTCATATGGCGTGAGACGACCGCGGTAAGTTCATTATCACATCACTACTGCGTGTACTTTTTGCAAAACTCAAGCTCAGTATTAATGCTTAAAGCTTAATATTGCCTAGCAACATACTTATGTTTTAAACAGTAAACAATGGAAAGTTCCAATTCTGTGATTGACTCTATAATTTGTTATCAGATACTTTTATAAATTTAGATAACGTTCATCATAAATACTTTCACAAGGATGTAAATGAAAATTATGCACATTTCGAGAACATATTAATAGTGGAACCATGCTGCTCAATAATTTATTTGTATTAAGATGCGTGTCAGTTCTGTAGACGTGAATAGCTTGTTACAGTATTTCAGACAACTTCCACATTTATTTTGCTCTTTTCATAGTGAGTCTCCAAATCATATTATAAGTACACTTAGCTAGGTAACCTTTACAGTCACCATACTGAAATGCAAGCATGTTTATACTGGAACACAGTGCAAAGCAAATGTATTGAATAGTTCACGAGAGATGGAGAATACTATTTCCACTTACTGAAACAGGAGAAAAATAAATAGACATATAGGAGAACAGTAGTTTTAGCATTAATAAGGCTACTCATGGTAGAATAGAGCCTTCATTAATCATTAATTATTGCAACTTGTCACTTCATCAGAAATACAAGGCCCAATTCTCCTCTGCTTGTGTTTTTGTGTTGTTTTCATACCCGAATAATACGTGTGCAATTTATGCAATGAGAAAAGTAACATATTATGCCCATAGTACATGGGTATAAATAGCTATGCAAATTGGAAGAGACTAGAGGTTTTTTTAATTGTCACTGTTATGACCAAATTGCTGGGTCACATAAACAGCGAGTCAGTAATTCAGGTGATGCTTTTTCCTCTAAGTTTTTCCTTACAGTAAGTTTTTTTTGGCAGTCATCCATCCAGCTACTTGCTACATGTATAAGCCTCTGGCATATGACATGAGATAGAGCAATGACGTAGGTGGTAAAACTGAAGCTTAATTTGGAAAATAGACATGCTTCTTTAATATTGTATGCTACATTTGCACAGGAACTAATGTCAGTTCCCAGTTTGACAAATCATTCATGGGTTTCAAATGGGGTTGAGCTCTCTTATTCAGTGATCAGGAAATAATGTAGTAGTGTCAGTTACTTTATACTATTGCTTACAGAAAAGTTACTGTGAAATAGTATGACTTTCCTACAGTTATGTAGGTAAGCCTGTATTACAACTCTCACAGAGGAAAAAAAGGTCATTTGCCACAATTCCACACACAGAGAGTTAAATCTGATCGCAGAATTGAGTGCAGAAGCAGCTGTGTTAGAAGGTCATGGCTAAAAACAAGGCTTTATGATAGAATTAAGGGCCTATGTTACAAATCCTGTAATTAATCACTAATGATGTAAGAAATCTCAGTGAAGTCAACTACACTACTCAGAAGAATATGGATTACTTGCATGAGTAACTGCTGTAGGTCTGGATCAGATAGATTTTTCAGTCTACGCAGCTGTTATGCAATTTAAAAAAAGTCACAAAATTAGTGCAAAGCGAGTTTTTCTGCATCTTTTCTGACTTTTCAAAGCTCACAGTACTTTATGAAAAAGTACCTTCCTCTAAAAATATTCAATGACTAGATTAATGATGTTCTCACTGAAATACAGTAAGATGTTTAAAACATACAAATTGCATGTAAACTTATAATCTATTTGCACTTAAACAATGGAACCAAAACATTTCTAATAGTATTCTATTATATGTCACAGAACACATTATAAGCATGACCAGTATAATATACATGAAGATCATATATATTGTATGTGGGATTTTAATATCTAGTAATGATTATATTGGATAATCTTAATTTTTAAAGAATGCTATCAAAACATTATGGCACTTTGGTAATGTTATCATACTGGTTTAGTTGTTATAATAAATATCAATTATTCAGGTGTTTATATTGATTATGTTTGCACAGACCTGATGATTATTATTTATGTACTAATGAATTTATTTTCTATATTCTAAATACATTTGTAGTAAGTCAGTTTACTGCTGTTAAAAATTCATTATATTCACAAAATGGAGTAGATTTACTGGGTAAGATTTATTTCTGGTATTACTCCATGAAGAAAGCTGTATACCTCCTCTGATTAATAGTAGGTAAGGTATAGGCTATACAATGTGCTGTCTGCAGTTCGTAATGTGGAGTCCAATTTTAGATGTTTCTGTTTGTAGGTGACCAACAGGAGGCAGCATAAGATCTATTTTAATTAAAACACTGAAACCAGGGATATATTTGACAATATTTATAGCTGAACATTATGCTCAATTTACCTTTTTTGCCTTCTAACATCCAATAAAGCATAGAGATCAGTAATATTTTGCTGCTGCCTGGGCTCTGCTGATATGTGGAAAGTATGATACTACATGTTTGCCGAGATGTTCATTCTTTTGTGAAATAAAAGCACCGAGCAACTGAATCCTTCTCAGGTCTGATTTTTTTCAGTGAGTTTCAAAATACAGAGAATCTACAATATTTCTAATGAAGTTAACTACTTTTTTTTTCTTTTTTCAACTGGAGAACATTTTGAATGTTAAATTATAAACAAGCATGCAGTTAGCATGCATGAAAACTGCAGCGAGAGGGTTTTTCTTAATTATTATTTGACCTTGTGTTTGTATATCCTTTGTATATCAATTTGCTGCTCCCACGCTAAATTTGATTTAGTCTGCTGAAAAGCTGTAAGTTTACCATCGTAAAGTACTCATTTGAATTGGTATCTTTTTTTATTGGATCCATCTAGCTCAGACTGATATATAAGGTTTTTTTAACAGTTTAAGTATTGCAAATGATTAGGTATTTATTTTGACTGAAATGGGCTTCTATACTACTTAGAAGTGGCTTTAAATAAAAGGAGATATAAGCTAGTCCAAAATTTGTGTGCAAAGGGTGCAGAAATGGCATTAATACAAAGTGAGGGACCCCTGTGTTGTCTTCTTACAGAATTTAAAATTCTGTGACCTTCAAACCTCTGTATAGATAAAATAGTGTTACAGCAATGAAAATTAACCTTCCAGCACTCCAAGGCCTTTGCCCCACAGCTAGCAAAAGCTATTTGGAGACACGTACAAAGCGTTCCAGCAGTGTTCACAATGTTAAAAGCTTATACGGAACAGTGAAGGGATTCACAAACCAAACTTGAGAGCTGTAGTTGTGTAACCCTGTGTAACACAATCAGAAGAAAATTGCATATGTGTGTTCTACAGATCCAGGGAATTCACCATGGACTTGCACAGTTTGTATCTGAAGTAGGGGGGGCTTTTCTCATTGTGATCAAAAGCAAGGAAGCAGAGTCTGGATTTAATGAATAAATTACACATAAATTACACATAATTATTACACATAAATTCAAAACAGTTCACATGAACAAAGGAGGTCCAAGGGTTTTTGTTGGAGGAAGCTGGTATATACCAAGACTTTTCACCTGTGATCAATAGCTTCCGTAATACTGGAGCAAAAATAGGGGCAGAAAGTAGAGCTATTTAGAATTATATGCACAGCTACCCTAGGAAATCATATGCTTCCTCCTTCAAATTATTCTAATGGACACTAATCATATTGAGTGTTTTTGTGCTTCACAATAAAAAAAGGATACTCGATGAGGTATAATTAGCACTAATTATTTTTGCAGAGTGGCAGAGGATGAGACTGTTAATGACTTTCTATCATTTTTCCACCTACCTGCACCTGAATCTAGTTTGAGCTAGCTTGCAAGACTTTTAGGGCACATTTGCATCTTATTTCTGAGCACTGTCAAAACACTTGTAATAATGTAAATCAAAGCCTAGTTCAGACATAGGCCTTAATAAGAAATATCCCTGTATAATATGTTGCCAGCATTGTGGCATGGTCTTGCTACCCTACTCCTTACTATTTTCCTTAAATTTTTGCGATATTCAGTACACAGTGGGCAAGTATGGCAGCTAAACTATTGTTATCTGTAACTATGCTGATAAATTCATAGCCTTTCCACGTTTAGTTTCTATAAATATTTTCAGGAAGTTCACTGCCAGAGTTGTTGACTGAAACTGGAAAATACCATTTTAAAAGGAGATTTGTAGTTTCATCATCACAATTATGATCACTAGAAGCTGTATTAATCAAATAACCTACCTGTACAGTGAAAATGCTCAAGTGCAAATACTGAATACAGCCCAGAACTTGGATTTGAAAGATTGAGCAAGTAATTGTTAATAAATATGTAAAATAATACATGTGTGCATCAGATTAGGCTCAATAAAGGTAGCAAACTTCAGAAAAAAAATATTTTGAATTATCTACCTGCAAGCAGTGCCTTAAGCCTGCACAAAGGTTACATTACCAAGGCAACAGGATGTAATACAAAAAAACAAGTGCCAGACACTTCACGTGTGGCTGAGGAGACAAAAAGAGTGAGCCCAAGAACAGAAAGCTCCACAGAAGTGTTTTGCATCTATCTTCACTTACATTAATGATGTGGTGGCTTACATAAGCAACACCTTCCAGAAGATAATTATTTATTACAGTATCTCCAAAAACGTTGTTTCACTATTTTAATCACAACACCCACAATACACTCAAACCACCCAGTTTAGGACGAAATGCAAGTTGTTACGCGTTAGCTCTGCCATCATAAGCCACCTGGCCACGCGGGCTGCTGTTTTCTGGTTGCTCCTACACGGCCCACGGGGCAAACCCGCACCCTCACGCGAGGCCCGCGGGCACAAAGCGCACCGGCAGGAGAAGGAGCAGCAACGGGAGGCTGAGGTTCCCCCTCCCACCGCCCCCTCAGACAAAGCAGGCGGGATGGCGGCGCCGGGACCGCCCCGTCTGGCTCCTCCGTGACCCGGCGCGATCCCCGCCGCCGGAAGATGATTGAGGGGAGAGGCGGGCCTTGGCAGCCATTAGCCAATCATCGACAGGCATCGGGAAGACAAGCAGCAACTGTAGCCAATGCCGTCTGGGGGCTGCGCACGGCGGCGGCTCCGCTGGGAGAGGAGTTGCCGCGCTCCTAAGCGTATGTGGGGGATTCCGGCCCGCCTGGCGCGTCTGGGCGGTGAGGGGCGGGGCGGGGGAGAAGTGGCGGACGGGTACCGCCAATAGGCGTGCGGGAAGGACTGACAGGCACGCAGCTTGCCCAATGAGAGGGCGGCAGCTGTTAAAGGACCGGCGACCCGGAGGGAAGAGTTGGGTGCAGGTGAGTAGTTCGCGCGGCTCCCCGGGGACCCGAGCAGGGCGGGGAGCGGGCCCGAGGCAGCCGCTCCCCCGTGGGGCTGCTGCCCGCGCGGGGTGCAGGCGGCCCCCGCCCCCCCTTGAGGGGAGGGAGGGGGGGAGAGTGGTGGGGCTTCGCTGCCCTCGGTCCCTGAGGCGGTTGCCCGCCGCCCTCCTTGGCGGCCCCGCGGGGAGGCCTTCCTCCTCCTCCTTCTCCTCCTCCTCCTCTCCTCGGGAGAGGCGCAGGGTCTCGCCGGCCCGCCCGCGGGTCACTTGCCGGGGTGGTCCCTGGCCTGCGGCGCGGGTGGGGGCCGCGGGCTCACCTGCTCCCCGGGGCTCAGCGCGGAGGGGGCCCCGCGGCCGTGCCCGGGGCGCTGCCGCCCTCGCGGAACGGGCCCGGCGGGGTCGGGGGCGCGGCGGCCGAGGCAGCCGGCCGTGCCCTCGCCTTCCTTTGTTGCCTGCCTTGGCCTCCCCGCCGGGCTTCGTGCGCCTCCTGGCGGGACCGGGCTGGCCCCGCTGGCCGGCGGCGAGGTCTCTGGCTGGGTGGGCCGCCTCGGACCTGGGGGCTGTGCCGGCCTTCGTCCTTCCAAAACGCGCCTTGATCGGAGGGGAGGTTTTCTCCCGTTCGTGGCCGTTCAGGGGATGGGGAACTTCTGACTCATGAATCTGTGGATTCAACAGCCTGAACCCACAGCTGCTTTCCATCCTCGGTACCTCTTCTCTGCTTCATTAAATAATCCTTTTAGGTGGCCTTGGTTCCCTTTAGTGTTTGCCCTTTCAGGTGCTCAAACCACAAGCTCCTTTCAGGGAGGACTGTCCATCTGGTGACCTGTGTTCAGCATCACTCAGATCCTCCTGTACTAAAGCCTCTCTTAGTACAAAAGCATAAGTTGTTCCAACCCGATGTAGCCATCCGTTATGAATCACATACAAAGTTTTCCTGAAAGCCCTAGACTTCAGTATCATGCAAAGTATGATACTAAAGTATCACCTCAGACTCTCAAATTTTATTAAAATATAGGTAGCAGGTCCTCCTGATTTAAAGTTTTTTTTCTTCAATCATAAGCTCTGAAAGTTTAAAGAAAAAAAAAAGGCAAACCATCAAGGCATCATACTTAAAGTCATGATTTTTCTAGAAAATAATTCAAGTTTGATGCTAGCAACAATCTTTCAATCCTGGTGAATGCATGGATTTTTTTGTTTGCTTGCTTGCTTGGGTTGGTTTGTTTGTTTTTTTGTTAGTCCAGCATGTGTTCACACAATAAGATGTGAGCAAAGGAGACACAAAGACACACAGGCAGAATGTGGATGCCTCTGTCATTAAGTATGTCAAAGTTATTCAGTGTGTGTGTGTTCTGTGTGTTTATGGAGTGATCAGTTCAGTTACACAAAGTACCTGTTTCCTTTCAGCCCTGACAAATAGTTTGTGTTTCTTTAGTCCAGTGATGAGGACCTTCTTGACCACAGGTTGCTTCTGGCCTGGCAGGGCTGCATCAAACTCCCAGCTCTATGTTGCTGGCTTTCCTGGAAGACCCTTGAAATCTGTTATCATATGATCAGAATTGTTTTTTTCTAGCCAGCATTTGCATTTCTGCCCAAACTGTAAAAATGCGCATTTTGCATTTGCAGCTAGCACCATGGGTGCATATGGGCTGGTCATGTAGTGGGCTGTTTGCATCCTCTGCTATTTCCCAGGGATTTCTCTGTCACTTGACCAGACTGCAGCTATTCCTTGTCAGGTGACTGACATCTTTGGTCATGTACCAGAAGTACTTTTGGTCATATAGTTGAGAAGGAAATTTTTTTCTTGCAGATGTCTTCTCTTGCCTTCGTAGTGGTGTAAGTGGCTTGATCTGACCAAAAGGATTTTTTTCACCTCTGCTCTTATTTCCGCATACTTTTTCTGAGTGAACTGCCTATCTTCCCAATTGGTGCATTCAGCAAATATTATTTGCTATGGAATCCTCTGCTAAAGACGCTAAAATGTAGAGCAGTTATGGTTCTGATTTTGGAAAAACTGTAATGTCTATCTACATCTTTTTTCCAAATGTATGCATTTCATGCTTTAGACTTCATATCAAAGCAAAAGTTAAACATGCTCTATGACATGTTTTTGTGAATCATGCTTTTCAAAATGGTGATAAGTTTGGTTGTTTTTATTCCTATAACTATCTAGAACGTGTACAAATCCTAGCTTATTACCATTCCTGTCCCTTGTATAATTTGAGCATGTAACTGTTCATTTTTCTCCATTAAAAAGTGATGTCCTGGAGACCATCTAGCAATGTCAGAAAACAGAACATCCCAAACCTTAGCTTTAGTTAGATAATAATGCTTTTTAGTTAATGTATCAGCAGTGTAAACAGTCCCACAGTGGAGTTGATTAACTCTGGAAGTCAATATACTGTTAAGACAATCCATTAACACCCATTTATATTAATAAGAAAGGAATTGTCTTTAATGAGGCAATACGCTTTCAAAAAGGAAAGAGTTAGAAAAGGTAAGATGTCCTTCCTTGGAAGGACTTCCTTGGAAGTTAATAATCATGAGTTTTAAAATATGTAGGCTTTGCTGCTGTTTTACTGGGAAATTCAGGGGCTTGTTCCAGACATGTTCCAGCAAAAAAAAAAAAATTCTGAAAGAAAATTTTACATAATAAAGGAGACGGATGCCAGTAGTTTCCAAGTTAGTATTATAATTCTTAAAGGTTATGTGCTTGGCTTATGGCATAAAATCCAACAGCAAGATTAGGCACTTCACAAGGAGTGGCTGGGGAGATCAGACAGGTGACGCACACCACCTGCAGAAGGAGCAGTGATGCTGACCCACAGGGTAACCTGTCATTTGTGTGTTTTAACTCTCAACCTTCTCTGCAGCCAAGATGAAAGTTTGGCTGTCTTTGTCATTCGCATTCACGTAGAACTATATTTAGAAAATGATGAAAATTTGATTTGAAAACGCAATTTTGTTTTGTTTTCCTGTGATTGTGCCCACTTTATCCTGCTGCGCTAGCACTCAGAGATTTAGGGAGGGACAGGGTAAATAGAGATACCATGTGAGTCTGTAAAATCCCGTGGTTCCCTGTTATTGGGGAATGACCAGAACCTTGTTCATCCCAGCTGGGGCTAAGTAGAGGACTTAGTCAGTGTATATGTTTAGACGAAAACAGCTGTGGTTCAGCAAAAGTCTGATATTTAGGTACCTTAAGAGACAATTAAGAATCTACTAGTACTTTCTAGAGTTTGACATATCCAATTGGCAAGTACTTCGGAAAGTCTGACTCATTTTTCCATAGTTAGCAGAGTACTTGAATGTTCACTTAAGTACATGCTTAAAATCAAACATGTGAAATCCTACTGATTTCAATAAAAATAAGTGTGACCGTATAAACAGAGGTTCAGTTTCTTGGTAGTGACGAGTCAGAAATACTATATTTTTGTGAAACTTACTTTGTATATAAGAACTCTATGTAATTCTTTTTACCTTTTGGAAGACCAATTCGAAATGGATACCTCTGAATCTTTCACACACACTCCCCACCCTGAAAACAGGTAAGTACAAATGTGTGTGTTTCTAAAGCCAGCATGACAATATGAGTACTTGGTCATTCCCCAGTAACCAGGAATCACAGCTTAATCTATATACTTATCAGTCCAGATTAATTGCCTTACTAACAGTGAAACTTCTAAAAATCCTCTTAATTCGTTCTGTGTGCAGGTAATTTTTCTGAAGAATTTATCTGCTCAATCACTTTTTAAAAGTTAAAAAAAAAAACCTTATACAAAGTAAACCTAGAATTTGATATGTACGTCAAGAAACTCAGTTGCCATAATAATAGAAAAGCACTAACACTGTAATTTGCATTTGAAAAGCACAGCAAGTACCAAATAAATTGATTTACTGCCAGACAAGTAAATATGATGCTGCTTCCTTGAAAGCCGGAGTATCTTTTCGTGGTAAACTTATAATAATGAAGGTTAAGGGAGAAGCTTAAAGATCAGATAAAAGGTCTCAGCAAAGCTTTATGTAATTCTAGCAGATACAGTGCTGTGTTGTGGTATAAATCTGACTTTTTAAACTGCAGCTTTTTTTTTTAGTACTGGTCACGTCAAGTTAAAGGTCTACATTAAACAGTAGGTGATTTTTTTTTTTTTAAATAATTCCCTTTTCTCAAAACCAATTAGTATTTTATTTTCAGAAGGGCAGGAAATTTCACACATCTTAAACAGCAACATGCAGCTTCCAGCTGGAGTCTGAGGAGTCAGAAGTGCTGGATAACTGCATGGGAGCACTGTGGAGTGGTCCATGCTGATACACGCTCATGCTTTATGCAGCTGATTTCTTCTTGGGGCTCGGTTTTGCATATTTGCTAGCTAGTAACCATCGGAAGTAAATGGATTCACAGTGAGGGCCAATATTTTAACAAGGAAAAGCAGTAAACCAGTTTCCTAAATGCAACGTTTTAAAAAATATTTGATGCCAGCATGCTTACGTGTTGGGTATGAAAGAATGTTGCTTGATATGGAAAATTTTGCAAGTGAACCACTTGTTTACAGTCAGTAGCGCATGGGAGATGAAGAACGGTGTCTAAACTATTGTGTGCATTATTCCCCAAATGGAGAGTTTTTGTGTAATGTGCTGATGTGTATGTTTTAACCAAGTTTAGGAGAGTAACAGGAGAAAAAAATACTTAGTAATTTAAGAATCCTGTGTAGCTGAAGGGGAGTTATTTAAGGATTAATTCCATTAGTCAGTAGCGATCAAATATGTAATCTGCGAGCCATTTGCTTCAGGTGGACAAAAAGTCTGTATTAGATGGATAGTGAACAAACATAACAGCTTGAAACTGTAAGTACGGTATAGTGAATCATTGGCCTACTTGGTTTAAAGCCTTTTAAACCTACCTAAAGCGGTAGGTAACGTGGTATAAAAGAAAGTTCAAAAAAATCCTAAGGTGGACCGTTACCGAGCAGTCTGATCAAGAACCCTTTTTTATTCTCAGTCTCTGCTTTCAATTTTTTTTTTTTTTGGTAATATGGTCTATGATATATTCATCAGTGCATTAATTGTCCTCTTTCTCCCACTCAAACTTTCCATTTTCTGTACACAGAGTTGAGCACAGTCTCTCAGGTGTATTATGGGGTTTAGCTTTCTTTTCAGCATGAGGCAGAGGACCAGATATTGCTGAGGGTAGAGGACTGGACACACTTTCCACCTGTCATCACATCTGACATGAGGTGTTTTGCAGTGTGAGAAGGATAGAGGAGGGCTTTACCATGGGCATGTAATGACTTATTCCTAAATCTCTTTCCTGTTAAAACATCTCTAATGCATGACATTTGTTTGAACTAGTAGTTATTTTCTGACATGCAGCAGAATTGTTTCCGTTCTTTTTTTGTGATTAAGATAAGTCAGAAGAGCCTCTAAAACGTCAACTTTTCATATCAATGTACTTTTTTTTTTTTCTTTGGCTGGAAATGGTGTCTCATTTAAAATGTCTCTCAGAAATCTCAGCCCCCTAAACATTTCATGTTTTTGAAGTAATGATACAACAATTTTAGCTTCTTTCAGAAATAATTTAGCATTCAAACTGAAATGTGTATGTCAAATTTCAGCTTTAAGCAAATTCTGACTAGCAAAACTCCAAGAGTTGAAGGAAAATAGCTGTATTTTTGTAATGGAAATATCAACTCAACCTTAACGGTTCGTGACAGGGATATATTAATGGATTTATAATTCACATGAGATTAGAGACGGTATCTATAGCTACTTTATATTCAGAGTTTAACAAAATTGTTTTCTTATACCCAATGAACGATCAGTTCAAAATATGCATTCCTTAAATGATGACTTAGGAGTCAAGTTCGTTAAATGAAAATATACAGTGTATACCTTGGAGATTTATGTTGTTTGCTCTTTTTCTCTTAGGAAGCCTGACAAATAGGAAAATACTACAAAGTGAAGAGAAAATTCACTTCACGAGAACTGAGCTCTGCTTTCATTGGTTTTTAAATTTTATTTGTATTAATAACTGATTAGTGTCAGATCATCTCTGTAGTCTACTGTGGTGAAATTACTAGGTTAAAGCTGGAAAAAATGAAACAATTAAAAAGAAAAAGAAAAAGCAATTTTAGCGTTCAGGAAACTCAAACTCTCCTTAAGGAAATCAGAAAAAGGAGAGAAGTACTCTTTTCAAAGCAACTTAATACAACAATTAATGAGATGAAGCGGAAAGCTTGGGAGGAAATAGCAGAGTGTGTAAATGCTGTAGGTGAAGGAGAGCAAAGAACAGGGACAGAAGTGAAAAGGCGATACCTTGACTGGAGAGCACTCATGAAGAGAAAACGTCTGAATGCAAACATCAAAGTAGTAGGTGCTGGGTTTCACCTTCCTTCATCCAATTTAGATGACTCTCTCAATGAAGACATGGATGAGAAAATGGGATTTGCAATTGAATCTAGTTTTGAATGGCAAAATATCACTGACTTCAGAGAAGCCGGTGGATCTTTAACAGAAATCAAAGTAGAAGAGGAAGAGGAGGATCCGCAGAATTTTGAAGTGAGTGACTGACATACGTTAGCTGTATGCAATATGGCCTTCGTTTCATTTCAGCATAAGGCTTTTTGCTGTGTTTCTGCATAGCATCTGTTTCCATTTTTTCTGAATGTGTGAATTAAAGAAACTGTAGAAACAAATATGTTTCAGAGAGATGGTATTCAAATCTAGCAACTTGCAGTTGTGTGTAAGGTCTTGGATGTTGATTATTAAATTGATATCCCTCAGCTTTGAATATGTATTTGCACATATATTTTCCATTTGTATGTGCCATAGACAAGAATTAGTTCAGTCAGTAGAATGAAAATACATTGTTATTTTAATACTTCGGCTGTCTGGATGGATGAATGGAGAAGAGAAATGCACCTCTTTAACAAATGAAAGTATATGTTACCTGCAGGTACAGAAAGAAATAGAATACAGAAAGAAATAAAATACTGTTTGCATTTCTTAAAATGAACCCACAGGAGATGAAAGTATTACTTGAATAAGTCAGTCAGCCATTCCTCTCTGTCGGAATTTTAGTGTGAATTTGACAAGCAGCTGTGGATCCTGTAGACAGGTTGTTACTCCTAGTAGTACTATGACTGTCCTGGGGCAGGCAGCCAGCTGGAGTGCAGTTGAATGTTTGGATCGTTTTGTTGTGGCTGTGCAGTTATATAGTTCTCATTTCAAAAAGGGGTACTCAAACAGTTTTGGTTTGGGTTTTTTTGGGGGGAGGGGAAGAGAGGGGGAAGCAACTCCTGTCTTAGCTCAGTTGAGATGTGTGCTGGGAAAAAATCAGCATAAGCTGTTAAATGGTAGTGAGACTGCTGCCTGACAGCTGCTGAAGAACAGTGTCTCTGTGCTGTAATGCTAGAGGACTGGCAGTGGCTCTCATTGTCTTAAGATTTTCTGAACCCGTATCTTCCTCAGTTTGCTTTTCTTCTGCAGCATACTTAGTGGGAGACAACATCCCGTGTGTATTATGAATTTGTAGCTCATAAGGGCTATAATTCTGCATGAGTTGTTACAGTCTGCCAAGAGCAATGGTCCTAACCACCCAGTCCTCTGCATCATAAATAGCTTTACAGCAGATGTGATAATACAAAATTGGTTAAACAAGTCCTGTTTATTGACCCACTTAATACAGTTTGAAGGGTTAGGAGTACGTGAAAAACGTCAGTGTTAAATGTTTTTTAGAAATGGAACCCTCAAGTTAGTGAAGACTGGGTTAGCTTACGTACCACATAGCCTATGGATCCAGCTGCTCTGATAAATAATTAGTCACAACAAATTCCTAGTGGCTTACTTTTCATATAGCTGTGTGACATTTATGTAAGAACAACATATGCTTTTTTAGATCCAGCTTTCTATCAGGGGTTCTGAATGCTCTATGATATCTATTGTGCAGTATTTTCTCTATGTTCTTGCATGTCCACTGACAAGCTGATTTTCCATTTTTCATTACCAGATACTAACTTGCAGATAAAGCATGTTTCTCTACCTGTGTAATGGAAGAAAATAGTCTTTTGATCTAACATGGTTATTTCATAGCATGTGAGTTAAACAGTTCTGAGTAGCTTTTAAGATGAAAAAACCCATATGTTCTTTTCAGTCAAATTGTGTGTAACAAATTTATTCTGGCATAAAGACTGCAATGTAATTCTTGTCTATCGCATTCCTCTCTGCAGTTTCCTATTGAGGAAGAAGAAGAAATTTTGTCATCAGTTTTGCCTGATTCGAAAAAGGAAAATGACCTACCAGACTTCCCCCACATTGAAGAGTTTGGAAATCTAAGCTCTGCTCAAGCTAGGCTAGCCTATGAAGATTCTCACATGCTTATAAACCTGGAGAAGCAGAAGGTGGAGCTGGAGAAGCAGCGACTAGACATTGAAGCTGAAAGGTTACAGGTGGAGAAGGAGCGCCTGCAAATTGAAAAAGAACGGTTGCGGCATGTTGACTTGGAGCGTGAGAGACTTCAGATTGAGAAGGAGCGACTTCAGATTGAATGGGAGAAACTCAGGCTAGAGACTCTGCATGCTGAAAAACCTGCCCTGGAAAACGACCTCACCCAAACAGAAAAACCCATCATGCAGCCTCTGGATCTAGAAACTGAAAAATTAAAACTTGAAAAAGAACGTTTGCAGTTAGAGAAAGAAAGGCTGCAGTTCCTAAAGTTTGAGTCAGAGAAGCTGCAGATTGAGAAGGAACGCTTGCAAGTGGAAAAGGAGCGCCTTCGAATTCAGAGAGAGGGTCACTTGCAGTGAACTTCTCAAATGAAGAGTCAACATTAGTGTTTTGATGTTTGTAAAGTAGAAGTAGTTCCTTTCTTAATACTGAAACTGTCCTAGAGGCTTAACATTTTTCTGTTCAGAGTTGAATGTTGATGTTAAACTGAAAAAGGAAAAAAAAAAAAAGGAAAAAAGAATGGTGCTCAATATGTCAGTGTGCCTACATAAGTGAGCTTATGTGTGAAATTGCTTTTCAGTGTATCAGAACTAAGTGTTAAGTTCTCGTCTTCAGTATTGTGTTGTATTAGTTCGGTGTCCTCCTCTCATAGACACATTGAGAAGAATCAAGGCTGAACCTTGTACTTTTTTCACTGTACTAACAGTAAGGAAGGATCAGAATAAATTGGCGTTTGTTAGGGTATGGTGCTGACGATAGCCCATGCAGTGAATAAGTATAAATTAGACAGAACACAGTAACACAGAGTCATGATGCAATTGATTCATTAATTTCCCCTTTTTGTTTTTCTCCACTCCCACAACTGGAAGGAGTTGAAGAATTATCTAAAAGTTGAAGCGCAGGTTAAATTCACTGCAGTTGTGTTTACTGTTGTTCCGTGGCTTGAACTGAATGGGAGTGCAGAAAATAGTATGCTTCCTTTTGCATGAAGTATTCATACTAGATGAAGTTACACATCAGTGATAGCTCCTGTAAGCTGGACTGTTGGTTGCACCAGGTCATTAATAATGCTATATGGAATATAGCACCTGTCTTAGTAAGGCACAGGGACTTACTGATTGATCAGGCATGCTGTCTGATGAGTCTGTGATGACCCCTGAAGTAAATTGCTAGACCTGGTTTGTTCCTTGAAAGACAGTAGCTGGTGATGGGATTCTCGGGAGTGGAGACACAGAAGCTGAGCACAGACTAAGGAGCACTGAGCTTGAACACTAACACTCTCCATGTTAGTTCTGCCTGGCCAGCACTGAGGTCATGTCCATGAGGCAGCCAGAAGAGGCTTCTATGGCTGACACCATATAGTATGTTTTAATTAGACAAACAGAAGTGGTCAGTGCTGAAGGCTGTCAGTATTTTTCATAAGCAATGTATTCATTTAAAATAATCAAAAAAAATCCCAAGGAAGCATTCTGTTATTTCATATATGTTTAAATCCCAACTGAGCCAGACTTCACATTTCTCATCTTTCTGCAAGTAACTATCTTTTGTTGACTCCGTTTGAAACTTAGGACTATGAGAATACTAGATCTGAATATATGTTGAGTGACTTACATGGATTCTTGTGCAAGTAAATATATTTATACCACTACAGGATTACTTTTATTCTGCAAAGAAAATGTTATTTTTTTATTACTGAAACAAGTGTGCTTCTACAGTGGAAATAAATTTGACTACTACAACGCAAAATTGCTCTTGAGACTGTTTCTTCACAGAGAAACAGGGCTAGATATGAAGAGGAACCTGGATACTCAACACTGCAGCACCCCAAAGTTGCTGCTGCCCGTATTCCCTGTGTAGTAAACCAGAGAGATGAGGCGTCTCAAAGTAGGACTTCAACCACGCAGCACTTACTTGAGAAAGTAAGGAGGCACAAACCAGCTGAATAGAAGTGCCCCAGGGGGAAGTGTATCAGATTTTTCTTCCTGAATGTGGTGGGTTGACCTTGGCTGGATGGCAGGTGCCCACCAAGCTGCTCTGTCATTCCCCCTTCTCACCTGGACAGGATGAAAAAAATATGATGAAAAGCTGGTGGGTTGAGATAAGGACAGGGGGAATCACTCAGCAATTAACTGCCATGGGCAGAACAGACTCAACTTGGGCAAATTTATTTATTGCCAATTAAAATCAGAGTAGGATAATGAGAAATAAAACCAAATCTTAAAACATCTTCCCCCCACCCCACCCTTCTTCCCAGGCTCAACTTCACTCCCAATTTTCTCTGCCTCCTCCCCACCAGCGGCACAGGGGGCAGTCGTGGTCAGTTCATCACACGTTGTCTCTGCCGCTCCTTCCTCCTCAGGGGGAGGACTCCTCACACTCTTCCCCTGCTCCAGCGTGGGGTCCCTCCCACGGGAGATAGTCCTCCATGAACTTCTCCAGCATGGGTCCCTTCCATGGGCTGCAGTTCTTCACAAACTGCTCCAGTGTGGGTCCTTTCCACGTGTCCCTTCCACGGGGTGCAGTCCTTCAGGAAGAGACTGCTCCAGTGTGGGTCCCCCACGGGGTCACAAGTCCTGCCAGCAAACGTGCTCCAGTGTGGGCTCCTCTCTCCATGGGGCCACAGGTCCTGCCAGGAGCCGGCTCCAGTGCCGGCTTCCCACGGGGTCACAGCCTCCTTTGGGCATCCCCCTGCTCCGGGGTGGGGTCCTCCACGGGCTGCAGGTGGATATCTGCTCCACTGTTACCCTCCATGGGCTGTGGGGGGACAGCCTGCCTCACCATGGTCTTCTCCACAGGCTGCAGGGGAATCTCTGCTCCGGTGCCTGGAGCTCCTCCTCCCCTTCCTTCTTCACTGACCTTGGTGTCTGCAGAGTTGTTCCTCTCACATTTTCTCACTCCTCTCTCTGGCTGCTATTGTGCAGCAGGTTTTTCCCCTTCTTAAATACGTTATCCCAGGGGCGCTACCACCATCGCTGATGGGCTCGGCCTTGGCCAGCAGTGGGCCTATCTTGGAGCCGGCTGGCATTGGCTCTATCGGACATGGGGGAAGCTTCTAGCACCTTCTCACAGAAGCCACCCCTGTAGCCCCGCTGCTACCAAAACCTGGCCACGAAAGCCCAATACACTGAAATAAAGTGGCAAATTTTCAGCTCCCTGATACGTATCAAACAAATTTATATTAAAAACAGCTTTCTGTGTCCATTACCCTTTTCTCTTGATTTGGAGAAATTACTTATCTTTCCCTTTTAAAACATGAGAAAGGCAGAATTCAGGAAGTTTGTCCTAGTTTTTTCAGAATTGCCTAGTGCATAGAGCATTTATCCAGACAGTGGGATAACTTGGATTTCATGATCACTGTATCCTGAGGTGACCAACTTTCTAGATAACTATTCTGACTGCCAGCGAGGGTGAGTAGGAACAAGGGGCACCATAGCCAGCCGGGCAAGAGGTAGTGACCAGAAGGACCAAGCCAGGACAGAGAACCTTCCTATGGTCTTGTCTGTAAGAAGTACTTGGCCGGGAAGGAGCAGGTGTGGAGTCTGGCTCCTGTTTCAACAGGTAGTTATGCTGCTGCTTGGTACCAGCACCTTTGTCTTCAAATTTTACTCCAGTTGAATGACTTAACCATTAGGATAATGGTTTGTATTTTACATTGGACATCTTGGGAATTATACCCCAAGAGCATTAATGGTTTCGGGGAAAAAAAAGATAAATCTGAACCATTTCTGAATTCTGAATCATTTCAGAAATTTGAACACTTCTCCAAATGTCAGTTGAGCAGTATGTAAGCAATTATTTCTTCTAACAACTATTCAGCCTCCTAGGGAAATGATGCATCCTTTGGTTATATAAAACCTTTTGGAAAATACTGAATGATAAAATTAAATATCGTCATAAATCATTGAAAATACAGTTTCAACATGAAATTTAGAGAAAATTACAGAGTTTAATACATCAATTTTATAGCTTGCTTTTTTCATACCAAAATTGCAGTCATTTCATGGTAATTTGAATTTAAATGTCATATGTTTAAATACTAATCTGCAATCTCTTAAACCTTAATTGCTTGATTTACCAACCTGGGATCCTGACAGCAGAGCCTAAGAGTAAGAAAGATTTGGACCACGTAAATGTCACCAAAGTCAGGACATATGCATGAACCCAGTTCCTCTGTTAGAAAGGGAGAGATTTTGGACTCCGTAAAAGAAGGGCCTGCGATTGTAAGTAATGAGCAACAATTCCGAACTGGGAAGAGCTTTAAAACAAGGGGGAAACCACACACATACGGAGGAAGAGGCCAGTATTTGGGGGGGAAAAAAAAAAGCAAGGGGTGAAGATCAAACATTTAATAAGAGGGAAGGTGGGTGAAGCTGGTGATAGGTAAAGCAGAGTACTGGCAATATCCCCGGTGGTCATTGCAAACTGCTTTATTGAGGTTATGTCTGATGCACTGATGTCAGATCTCATGGCTCTGCGGACCCTCATGGGAAAGTATGAGTGGGGAAGGCGAAGAGTGAAGCGCAGCCTGAGGTGCAGCAGGCAATTTTGCAGCCGCTGCGAAAGGCATCGGGCTCATGCCATGTGGTTTCTTGTGCTGCAGCAGGAACATGCACCGCGACCTTCATAAATATGTCCACTACACCATGAAGGGATTTCTAGCCAGGAATTTTAGGGTCAGAAGGCCAAATAACAAAGGTAAAATAAAGGCTACTTCAGAGAGCTTCTCTCTGTCTGTTACCAGTGGTAGGTCCCATCAATTTGTGCCTGCCTAAGGCATTAATGAAGAGAAGCAGAATGCGTCCAGGCGCTTTCACAATGCAGTTTGGAGACAGACTGGCTAATGCTTAACAGTGTCCTAACAACAGCCAGAGAAGGTCATAAGGTAAGGCTGTAAATGTGGTCCCCAAGAACAGCCCAGGATGAACAGAGCCGCACTCCGAACACGGCAAAGCTGGGAAAGCACAGTAGGATTCAAAGGCAACTTCATTTCCTTGAGTAAGGGATCCTGCGTTATTTCTGGGCCATTTCGAGCAACTTTCACTGTGCATAAAGAGATGCAGCAAGCAATGTATACACAAGGTATAAAATATTTATTTATTAAGACAAGAGATGGTTAGGATTTAATAAAGCTCTCAGACTAAGCATTAGTATCCTCATTACCTCAAGGCATCTTTGCTAGCCAGGCAAGCATCAGCCAGGAGAGGAAGGCCTCCCCAGCATAGCTCTTTGATGGTGCTGAGTTGCCATCTTCTGAAGGTTGGTTTTTTTCTTTTTTTACTTTGAGATTTCTTAATATTTCCATGTTGGTAGATTTTTTTTCCCCTTAAATCCTCAAAGTGCTACTGACACCTATCTCAACAATCCCACCTCCATCTATAGAGACCTTATCTCGCATGGCTCTTCTCTACAAACTTTCTGAGCTTTTTCTCACAACTTCACAATTTTCCCATCAGCGTGAGCCAAGGTTAGGCAGCCGGGCTGTGCTGGGCCCTGGATTAACGACATGGCGGGGACGCTACACGTTCACCTGCAGAGTTGATTGGACCCACCCAATAACGGTCCAGGAGGCCTTGTATGGCGGTGGTACTAGTCAGACCAACCTGCAGTGAGTGAAGCAGTTCTCCAGCACCCACCTGTGGAGTTAAGAGCTGTGTGACTTTTTATTTTTCTTCTTCTTCTTCTTTTTCTTCTTCTTCTTTTTCTTTTTCTTCTTCTTCTTCTTTTTTTCTTTTTCTTTTTCTTTTTTCTTTTTGATTTTTTCTTTTTTTCTTTTTCTTTTTCTTTCTTTTATATTTTTTTCTTTCTCTTTCTCCTTTTCCTTTTCCTGTTCCTTTTCCTGCTCCTGTTCCTTTTTCCCCCTCTTCTTTCTTCCCTTACCCTTTTCCCTTTCCCTTTCCCTTTCCCTTTCCCTTTCCCCTTCGTTTTCCCTTTCCCTTTTCTCTTTTGCCTTTACCTTTTCCCTTTACCTTTCCCTTTTCCTTTCCCTTTCCCTTTCCCTTTCCCTTTCCCTTTCCCTTTCCCTTTCCCCTCCAGTGGAGGCAAGAAGCTATGTATGAGGCAAATAAACCTGATTTTAAAAGCTAGCAGAGTGAGAGCAGCAGCAGCTACGGCCTCCGACAAACCTGGGTTTCACTGGAAGTCTAAATCCCTGTATCACTCAGGCACTGTTAAAGTTTGCAGCTAACGTTAAGATAGAATATAAGTGGGCCAGATTCCTCCATATGTTAGCAGGTTTGTTTTTCATTAGTGACTCAGAATGTTTGTAGCTGGTATCAGGACTACAGAAAGATTTTAATCCAGGCTTAAAAAAAAAAAAAAAAAAAAAAAGAAAAAGATTGCATTTTAAAATAAATGCCCAACTTTTTTGTTGCCAGATAATCAACTCATTTGAAGGCGCGTGCTCCAGGCAAGTAAGAGGAGGAGGGCAGGGAAGAACACCTTCAGTACTGACCTGGGGCAACTTACAGTACTTTGTCATTTCCCCTCATTCTTTTTTTGGCTAATTAGTACCAAAACGATGTTTTTTTCAAACCACTAGTTATGCCACCAGTGCTTTTGGCTCCATGCCACCAGATGATCTTGCAGCGATGCTGTGATCTAGCCATTTGTCACTCAGGCAGCATGAAATGGGAGTCGGGGAGGGAGCGCTGGGCAATGTGACTGCGGCAGCTCGTGCCCTGGACTCATCTTTCTTCCTTACCGGTCTCTTAAAACAAATGTCCCAATGCTAGGTCACAGTCACTATGCCAGTGAATGCACAGTTCTCAGTCATCAGAAAAAATATTAGAAAAAAACAGATCCACTGACACAAGACCAGAAGAAGCCCTTTTCATGCACTGCACATAATCCTTTTAAACTTGACCTACTTTAGAGGACACTTCCATCCTCTCCTTTTATAGTTTATTAAGAATACCCTTGTTATTTTATGTTACAGTTTTACTGTTTTTAATTTCCCTACTTCACACTATCAGTAGTTTTATTCTACACATTAGCAGACCGTGGAATACCTTGTCTTGTTACTTCCATATTTTCTAATTGCAACACTCCATCATTAGTCAACTGGTTCATAATGTGAAAGGCAAAGTTGCTATTTCATTTCATGCTATATAATACAATGCTTCTGGTTCAGTAATTACATTGTGCCAGCCTTGTGATCAATCCTGAGATAGCTCACTCTTGATGGATAGCCCCGTCACAAGGCAGTATAAGAGTTAAAGGAAGAGGCAAATTTTTGATTTTGCTTCTCTGTCAATTCAGCTACTTGAACACTGCTTTTCAGACCAATATTTATCTCACTGAGATAGGAAGAGATTACAGAATTGAGAACTTAAAAGAGAGAACTGAAGTTTGAAAAGCATTTTCTGAAGTTTTGGTTTGCAAAACAGGAAAGATATAAATTAGACGTTCTTCCACGGGAAACTATTGTGTATTACTCTGTTAATGGAGCGCAAATCTTTTAGTCATCTGTTTAATGTACTGGAGAAAAACATTACCTGCTGCTTATAACTATTCCAAGGATTATGTGGTGAGCTGATGATCTTACTGCTCAGTACTAGGCCTGTGAAAAAAATTATTTCCAAACATTTTCTGCTCAATCATAGGAATGTTCATGAGTCAAAAAAATTTCTGAAGTGGCAGCCATATATAGGATATGGGAAGTGCCTTTTCCTACCAGGGGAAGAATTGCAAGTATGGGGTCCAAGAGTGCAAGATGGGTGGCAAGGACAGCCAGAACAGCCATGTCAAGTGAGTAAGAGTGGAGAGGGCTGCGGCCTTTATGGATGCATGACATCCCAGTGCCCTGAGGTTACAGCAGAGGAAAGTTTGATCCTAGTGGGGCGTGTCTACACTTTTCTCAGAAGCACCTGCTGGGACCTAATTTCAGGGACAGAATTTCTGGCCAGACAGACTATTGCTTTGGTTCAATAAAGCAACATTTATGTTTTGGCATATCTTTATAGAATTGCATGATTTGATGGCAAGAGCTATAGGTGAAATATTCCCATTTCTGTAATAAAATTCTCTTGTTTTCATTGCTCTTTGACTTTGGCACAGGGCTACACCTCAGGCTTTTCTGTCTTACTTCCTATCTTCCACCCTTTTAGTATCTCATCCTTCCTCCAAGGACTAGCAGTGAGATCCCACCAGTCAGAAATAACAGAGTTAAAAATGCTTCAGAAACTCTCAGCTCAGGTACCCTGAAGGGGGTTCGGTCATCTCACCAAAGCAAGGTGAGGCAGCCTTGTCCACAAAATGTGTCAAGATCATTTTGTGTCCAAAACATCCAAAAGGTCTGAGGTTCAGTATTCAGTCATAGAACTGGGTAGAGGTTCAAGGAAGAGAGGGCAACAGAAGGACTAGACTAGTAGGGCAGGTAGTACATACTCTGCTGTGACAATGAGTATAAAAAAAAGCAGAAAGCAGTTAACTAAGATGCTTAAACAAGTAGAGAGAAATGGAAATAGGGAAACTGGGCAGCAGACGAGAGCATCCCAAGTGGACAGAGGCTGGCTGCCTGGCCCCGCCGCCTCCTCCTCCTCCTCAAGAAGAAACAATACAGCATCGCTTTGGGTTTTCCACTAAAGCAGCTCCTCCCAGCATCCCCACACGGCAGATGAGTAAGACCGACATGCAAGGCCAGCTGTAACGATAAAAGACCGACAACAGAAAAGCAACAGATCAGGAATCAGAGAACAGAGGTGGAGTCAGTAAGTGAATACCAGAGACGCAGGTGAAGGGCAAGAATGACAGTGGCTACAGAATTTGTAGCATCTTACCTCTCTTCTTGGCTCTCCAGGACCAATGTGCTTTTCTATCTATTCATGTATTCAATTGACCTTTAAATGGACACATCGCTACTGCTTTATACACGTTATTAACACAGAGGTCTTTTATTGGAAAGACTCCAGGTTGATTGCAATCACAGCAAACTGCTCCACCAAAGAGGATTCAGGAGAAATCCTGTGAAGGCTCGTCAATTTATCCGTCACTCCATTTCTGGTATGTATCTTTTTGCGCTATTGCAGCAAAATATCAATTGAGAAAGTAAAAACACAGCAGAAAAAGTGGGAAAACTGAATATACAAAGGTGAAGAGATGAATTGCTAATTTTCCCAGACCTGGGTTCGGATATGCTTAACAAGAACAACATTTTAGCCCACTGGCACCTCAAGCACTTGCAAAGCTGCAGGCTGTTTGGTGATCCCTCCCTGGGCAATATGCCACAGGATTTCTGGAGAGGACCTGAGACCTCAGAGCAGGCTGGTGGCTGGTGGCAGCACGGAGACTTGGGGTGAACAAGGGATACCAGGGGCTGGTCCATGTCTAAGTCCGAGCAGCAGGGAGGGCAGTAGGAGAGAAAAGAGCAGCATCCCCCTGAGCCGAGTCACACAGTGGGATGAAACAGGCTTTAGCCCAGTCTTCCCTGCCTTTGTGACTTTCCATTTCCAAGTGCCCAAATCTTTAAAGAATTGCACAAAAGACAGAAGGGAAAAAACCCAGAGATAAGAGGTTTTATTCTTTCAAAATGGCAGTAATATTGGTTTTAGCAGAGAAAAGAGTCTCAGAGCTAAGGGCAGGAGACATAAATGGACCAATCTAATGACAGGATAAAAAAAAAATCTCTGGTTTTGTTGTTTGATTGTATGGGTGTTTCTGCTGCTTTTAAAGACCTGCTCAGGGAGTGGGCAGGAGTACAGTTGCTTTTGGATGTGCCCTGCAGATATCTCCGGGAGCGCTGGCACACCATCCGCTCTAGGGCTGGTGGCTGGTGCACTAATGGCTTTCTAAATCATTCAGACCAGACTATACTTAAAAGAACTAGCACTGTTTCTTTTACAAGTTGGGGCTGGAGAGATCTTTTGGCTCAGAAATATAGAAGAGAAATTGTGGGCTAATCCAGAATGGTATCCGGGAAAGCTCTTACTCTTAACGGGCAAGCTAAGGGTTATCACTGACCTCTGAGCTGTCTCAGACTAAAAAACCAGCATTTCTGTTGAGTCAAATATGCATTGTCACATACTTTTCTAAGAATTGATTTGTATTTGACCTTATATATAAGATCTAGTTAATCTAAATTTTTAGCCATAGATCATCTTGATAACAAAATATTTTCTGGAAGCAGTTCTTTCAGAGGCAGAACTGAACACAAATACTTGCCCTACTTCATTTTTATCACAAAAAGACCCTTCCTGTGAATCAAAGTGCACATGCCGGCTCCTCCTGCTTCCTGGAGCCCACCAGCTTCCCTTCCTTCAAATTGTTTTCCCATCTGCAGTATTTATAATAATTGCAATGATTCTCCAGGAAGGAGACAAGGCTGTTTATTTAGGAGGCAGTACTCAGAAGCTTGTCAGTTTAGCTGGACTGTTTGCTAGAAAAGAAAATTCAATTAGAAGATGCCAGCTTTTATTCAGGATGAGCAAACCCATTCAGAAAATAAGTCCCTCATGCCCTCTTCACACTGTCCCTTTTAATATATGACCATTGTTAAGTCCAAGTAGTTTATATGTTTATTCTTTTTGTAGAAAAGAGTTATTTCCTGTAGAACAAAAGTCTTTGTGGGAAAGACAGAAATCGAGCTCTGTGAGCTTTAGTTCACAGCTTTTCATCCAAGAGTTCAGAAAGAGGTTAGGGGAAACACAAAAACAGTGAAAGTGGAGCAGACTTTGAAAAGCCTCCTCCTGAACCCCCTCTGCCACTGCCAAAGGGAAGGGAGCAACCTCCAGACAGACCCGATCTGCCACCGTCCCTTGGGGTCAGCAGGACCCTCTACACAGCACACATGGTGGCCGGGGCACTGGTCCTTTTCCTGACCAGCACTGTGCTAACGTCCTCACCATTGCCTGCACTGGGGGAAGCTCAGAGTACTCAGCAGTGTCTCTACTGCTCTTCAGTTGATGGAGATCTGAAGAGGAAAGTGTGTGTGTGCACGTGTGTGTGTAACCCAAAGGGGGTTTAGGAGAATATAGGTTCTGATAGAGGTGGACCCCATGGACCCCAGGATAAGAGCTGCCCCTGAGCCTGCAGGTGATGCAGATGAACACTTCTACAGTGTGCTGATGTGCTCTTGTCTGGTGCACACTACAAAACTGACATACATGATGTTTTTGGTTGGGTCATATTCATCTGTGAGAGGGAAGGAGGTTGTTGGTTTCCTTAATTATTCTTGTCCAGTGTGGCACAAGTGGTCTGGGTCCTGTGGCAGGGGGGTTCCCATCTGCTGCACAGCCTCCCCATCATCACTGTGCTTCTGTAACTGGAGCTAGAGAAGAAGAAAAGGGTGGAGAGCAAGGACAGTTGGAGAATTCAGAGATACTCTCAAGAAGAGACCAAATTAACAATACTAGCAACTCCTAAGGCAATTTAAAGCACTTATCCCTATCTAGTGACCAAGAGGACATCATGGGCAAAGTCTTCTAAGAAAAAAAAGAAAGCCTCTTTGAGACTGAAAAAAGAAAGGAAGAAACAAGTTCCTTTGCTAAGAAGTGTTTGTACTGGTTATTCAAAGTGATTGGATGAGACTGAACTAAATAGATTTTAGGCTGAAATCGTTCCTCCAAATGTAATGGTGAACTATCGTGGTAAGACTCAGAAAATTAGGGGTGCGCCCAAGGAAAAGGAAACCATACAACTGGAAGGGTGGGATGGGGCTGCTCTGGTTAGTTGCATAGCACATTTCCCTGCCGGAATATTTCTTGTCAAAGGCCTGGGATATGGGACTCTCCTGGGATGAGTGTCTGAGGTAAGTGAGCAGGTCCAGAATTGTAGCAAATACAGTTTATGTGGCACGACTTCTAACATCACTGTTTAGAGTTAATTTTAATTTGATAGCTAAAAAGGGATAGCAGAAAAATTTTGGTACAACAGATGCAAATGGGGATCTTTGAGACTATATTTTCAGGTGAACCAATGTCTTCCCATCAAGCTTGTTTTCTGACACTGTCTTTCTTTTTTCATAATGTAAATTCCACGCTGATCTTTTTAATCCTGCATTTTCATTGGAAATAGTTGTTCTAGCCTTATCTCTGCTCCTTTGTCATTGTTATCAAAAATTCAATCAACTTGGAGTTCAAACTGAAGTTTTAAATTATTTTTTAAATTGGTGTAGTGAGACAGGGAGTAGAACTGAAGTGTCCTGTTCAGATTTCCCAAACCTCAGGTACAATGGCTGCCTGGATAATTTCTGCCCATTATACAGTTTTTGTATACTGCAGAAGGAAGGTAAATAATAGGGACTGAGCAAAAGGAGGAGAAATGGTAGGAGCTTGTTTTAAACAAGTATTAAAAGAAAGAATAACAAAGGATTTGTGAGAACTAAAACCAAATGCCTACAAAGTCCGGATATATAAATTTAGGATTTTTGGCTTGCTTCTCCAATGGCACTACCGTGAATCTCTGCAACCCTATGAGATACTGTTTCGTAGGTGGTGGGAATCTTCATAGACAAACAGGTTTGCATGAGCTAAGCATATTTATGTCAGCAGCAGAAACAATAGCTCAAATCAATTCTCAGCGCACTCCCCCTCTGTGGCTTCCTATACATCTGCACCCAAGTTTGACAACATTGCCAAGCTGACTGAACAGGGTTACAAATGGACAGACAACCTCATCACAGAAACATCAGGCAGCTCATATCCGGAAGCACAACAGAGGATGCAAAGACTGAAGAAGAAAGATAACTGAGACATGTTTTTCTTTGTAAATAAAGGCTGATGCCATGACTTACTGGTGTGATCTGGATGTAGCCAGCACTGCTATTGCCTGTGCAATATTTTTCCAGGGTTACACAAGAAAATTCCATTTCAAAGGGAGTCTGTCACTTATCAAAGTTTTAGCAGCTCTCATGTATTCTGCAAACCTCCCCACTCCCCAACCCCTCTGAACCATGCTAGTGATATATACAAAGTACAGCAGCCAAAAAAATTTTGTCCTTTTTTTTTTTTTGTGTATGTGTGGGTATATAGGAAATCATCCAAAAGAAATCAAATTAAGAAATGCATCACCAATTATCAAACATACATAAATTAATCTTTTCTTCCTGAAACACCAATTCAGAGGACATATTCACCTACTCATCACATTCCCACCGAAATTAACAGAATAAGGTCGTAGGCCCGCAAGGAGTAGGCAGGAAGAAAGCCACCACATGTTCTCTGAAGCATGTGATATTAACTCACTGCCGAGCGTGGTTGGGCTCTCATCCCACCTTGTCCTCCCTCCAACAGTCTGTGGCTGCCCTGGATTTGGGTGGCCAGGTTGCTCCAGGATCAGCTCTGGGGAGAAAAACCTGTCCCAGGGGTCCCCAAGGTTGAAGATTTGGCTTCATCCTTCTCTTCCCTGAGCGCCCATCCAAAGCTGGAGGCCATGGCAGGGCCTGGGAGATGCCCTCACTGACTGCTTTCTGCGAGAAAGGTAGTGGCAAATGGGAGCATCCCTGCAGTTGGGTTACAGCTGGGACAGCAAACCTGCCACCACCCAGCAGAGAGAAACCGGCAGATCTAGAGCTGAATAAAGGCACGGTGGAGGACTTTTCTGTCTTCACCTGCACACGTCTGAATGGATCTCGCAGGGCTGCAGTGAGGTTTCCCTCCTTCGTGCCAAAGTGGTCTTTGCTTGATGAAGCTTTCAGGAGTATGAAATATGACTGACTAAAGCATTGTGCTGACACAGCCCAAGGACACATGGATCAAGAGTGACTCCAGGTTGGAAAAACCTGCTGTACAGTGAGAGATTTAAATAATAAATCAATTTAATTTACCTGAGAGAACAAGTAATGACATCACAGCTTGATTAAGGTCTAGAAATATTTACATGGAAGATTTCCGAGGGTAGAGTGTTATATCAGACAAAGGCAAAACAACACAATCAAACTCCTGGATGCAGAAAATAGTTGTGCTTAACCTTGAAAAAAGACACTTTTTATCCCCTGAGGGCTTGCAACAAAGCACCTAGTGATCTAGATTTTCTTTCACTCAGCATCTTTAAGTCAGTTCTGAGTGGCATTTGACAGCCCAGCCACCAGCATGGGAAGTGCTGCGGGCGGTGGTATGTGTGCCCTCCGATGAGATGCTTGTGATTTTCCCTTCTGGACTGTAGACCTGTAAGTCTCTGAAAACAGCAAGGGATTACCCCAGCTGTCTGTGCTAATAAATGATCACAGTCCAAGTTCCTCAGGAAGATATACACCCCAGGTGGTAGGTGGGTATCATGAGATGGGAATCAGCATGCACCACACAAAGATTAGCTTGTAAAACCAAATGACCAGCCCACACCCCAGTGTGGGTGTACCCATTACCTATCAAGGTTTTCTCTATCATCTTTATATGATATCATATGCTGATAAATGTGCCTTGTCTCCTTATAATCCTGCCATTTTTTTTTTTTTTTTTTTTTTTCCAAATAAATACCAGAAACCAGCAACCCCTTAGGCTTCACAGTTTAGTGGTGGACTTGGCAGTGTTAGTTTATGGTTGGACTTGATGATAGAATCATAGAATCATAGAATCATTTAGGTTGTAAAAGACCTTTAAGATCATCGAGTCCAACCATTAACCTAACACTGGCAAGTCCATCACTAAACTATGGCCCTAAGAACCACATCTACACATCTTTTAAATACCTCCAGGGATGGTGACTCCACCACTTCCCTGGGCAGCCTGTTCCAATGGCTGGCAACTCTTTTGGTGAAGAAATTTTTCTTAATATCGAATCTAAACCTCCCCTGGTGCAACTTGAGGCCATTTCCTCTTGTCCTATCACTAGTTACTTGGGAGAAGAGACCAACACCCACCTCGCTACAACCTCCTCTCAGGTAGTTGTAGAGAGCGATAAGGTCTCCCCTCAGCCTCCTTTTCTCCAGGCTAAACAACCCCAGCTCCCTCAGCTGCTCCTCATAACACTTGTTCTCCAGACCCTTCACCAGCTTCGTTGCCCTTCTCTGGACACGCTCCAGCATCTCAATGTCCTTCTTGTAGTGAGGGGCCCAAAACTGAACACAGTATTTGAGATGCGGCCTCACCAGTGCCGAGTACAGGGACACGATCACCTCCCTGCTCCTGCTGGCCACACTGTTCCTGATACAGGCCAGGATGCCGTTGGCCTTCTTGGCCACCTGGGCACACTGCTGGCTCATGTTCAGCCGGCTGTCAACCAGCACCCCCAGGTCCTTTTCCGCCGGGCAGCTTTCCAGCCACTCTTCCCCAAGCCTGTAGCGTTGCCTGGGGTTGTTGTGACCCAAGTGCAGGACCCGGCACTTGGTCTTGTTGAACCTCCTACAGTTGGCCTCGGCCCATCGATCCAGCCTGTCCAGATCCCTCTGCAGAGCCTTCCTACCCTCAGGCAGATCAACACTCCCGCCCAACTTGGTGTCTTCTGCGAACTTCCTGAGGGTGCACTCAATCCCCTCATCCAGATCATTGATAAAGATATTAAACAGAACTGGCCCCAAAACTGAGCCCTGGGGAGCACCCCTTGTGACCGGCTGCCAAATGGATTTAACTGCATTCACCACAACTCTTTGGGCCTGGCCATCCAGCCAGATCGTAAAGGTCTTTTCCAACCTAAATGATTCTATGGTTCTATGATTCATTTGCAACATTTTGCATTTATTCTGCTACAAATGTTCACTCCCACCAGCAAGGATAACCACCCCAGCACTGCCTCGATCCACATCTTTTCTGTGCTGGGACTTTGCTATAGCTGATCTCCCCATTCTTTTGGCTCTATCTTTTTCCTAAAATCTTTTTTAGACATGAAAATATCCCTCTTTCCTGTATATAGGGAACTGTGTGCCTACAGACAGTAGGGGTTCAGGCAACTACATGTGGATCTCACAAAATAGGGAGTCTCCTAGTGGAGGGGATTTGGGAAATATGTGGCACCTGGTCATGAAAGGAACAGATGGGAGCAAGGAGGCTATGGGAAAGCAGGGCATTATAAGGAGCAAGGGTTTAATATATGGTCTCGTCTTTTTAATACTATTCATTTACCAGACATGAATAATCCTTGGTGAGGATGCCAGTTCCCCACTGGGATGAGTGATTCAGGATCTGTGGGTATGCAGGCGACTATTAAATTTTGTGCATGATCAGCACCTTAAATCGCACCCTTCACATCATCTCCCAGCACACACTGCTTCATCACATGCTTAGTATGAACCTCCTCCTGCTCAGCAACCTGTTCCTTCTGTCCCAGGAAACTTGTTTCTTCCCTCATCTTTCTGACTCATTGCTGCCACATTGGCTGCAAAAGGTTCAAAAGTCAGAAAAATGCACTTATTGAATACTTTTAGTGTGGCCCCAAAGTCTTATATTGGACAATCACGCCTCCTTTTTCTCTTTAGTTCTCTACGTAGGAGCTTCTTGGCCACCAGACAACTGTTTCTATCTTTCTCAAGGTTGTCCAGTCTAGCAACAATATTGTTTCATGTTGCAGAGCCAGTGTCAGGAAGGAAACAGCCACTGAATAACGTTTTCAGAATAGTGTTTAACTTGCAAGAAGCTCAAGGCTATTGCAAGTTTCTGTACCAACCCCCACTCAAAGCTGGGACATTCCACTTCAGTGTTAGATCAATGTCGTGGTATAACTCCAGCTGGCAACTAAATAAACACCACGCAGCCGCTCGTTCATCCCCCCCTGCAGTAGGATGGGGGGAGAGAATCAGGAGGGCACAAGTAGGAAAACTCGCAGGTTGAGGTAAAAACAGTTTAATAATCGAAATAAAACAAAGTAGAACAGTAATAATAACAATGATAACAACAACAATAATAGAATATACAAAGCAGGCGATACACAATGCAACGGCTCACCACCTGCTGACCGATGCCCTGTGTGTCCCGAAGTGCAAGACCCCCCCCCCAGTTTTATACTGAGCATGACGTCACATGGTACAGAATACCCCATTGGCCAGCTGGGTCAACCGCCCCAGCTATGCTCCCCCGCCAGCTCCCCCTGCACCTGGCAGAGCATGGGAGGCCGAAAAGTCCTCGCTGCAAGCGCCACCACCCAGCAACAACCAAAACCTCAATAGGCCATCAACACTCCTCTCATACCAAACCCAAAACACAGCACACCCCCCCCCCAGCCACCAGAAAGAAAGTTAACTCTATCCCAGGCAAAACCAGGACAATCAGGTTGCTCAGGACTGTGTCCAGCAACTTTTAAATACCTCTGAGAATGGAGGCTCCACAGCCCCCCTGAGCAGCCTGCCTGCATGCTTGACCAACCTCTCTGTGAAACATTTGTTTGCAAATGCCTAACTTGAATTTCTGCTGTTGCAACTTCTGTCCACTGCGCCTTGCCCTTTCACTGCTTCTGTGTCCCCTCAAACCTTTGTACACAACTCTTGACTTGGTGTTTCCGGAGATGCTCTCTATTTCCTTGGAATGGTCTTCCATTGGATTCGTTCTAACAAGATGTTTGGATTTCTGCTTGACCACTAGCAACAGCTCGGTACAAAAGATTTGGCCTTTCTACGTCTCATTCCAAGGACTTTCTCCAAGTATTGTCCACTTTTGTGAATACTGCTGTAGTTGTTTTTTTGTTCCTGTTTCATTTGCACATCTTTCTGTTTGGCATTACTGGTAGCTGGAACTGTGGAGTTTGGCATTTTTTCATGATTTTTATTGTGGGCTGACACCAGCATTCACATTGACTGAAATGTTGCTCAGTGGCATTTATTCATGTGCTGATGGTCTGTATAAATTTTCAATACCACAGTTGGAAAATGTACAAATCTTTTTCTTTCCTTTTCTTTCTTTTGACAAAAAGCATAAGAAAGGGTGTTCTAGAAAAGGACATCTTTTGTCTTAGCATCATTTTACTGAATAACAATTTTTTTTTAAAGCTAATTTTAGCATTTATCCAAGAGGGCTGATTCAAAAACAGAGGAGAAAGTTTTCTGATTGATGACTTCATGCCGAACCAGAAAACAAAACATGTTCTCCTGCCTAGAAATTATTTCTTCTGCTTTCCACCTACTGGGAAACCCTTCAGATATATCACCTTTACTAAACTGTGGTGTTTATCCCATGTTATAAACTTAACGTATGGGTATAAATCTTTTTTTCCTAATGGATATTACAGTAAATGGTCCTGAGGAAGTACTGTTGAAATATTTATTTTCTTTCAGCTGTAGATTTAGTCAGAGGGAAGTTAGGATATTTGACACTTTATACACAGAGAAGATTTAGATTTACAAATCATCTGTCTTTTTTCTTCAAAGCCAAGCTCATAAATGAAGCAACTGTTCCCAAACTGTCATCGTAATGTCAATAGCTTCCATGAATTCATAACATCACTTCTGTCACTATAACAACCTAACATAGTCTGTTGCTAATGTCACAAAAACATTGAATTACCATCATTTTGAAAATAGTTCTGAAATAATGACTTTAAATGCAGCGTTTTTGCAATATGTTTTGCAGGAAATCACCATTTTAACAAGAAAACTTTTGAAAATTAATCAGCTGTATTAAATATTAATCGCACTGCAGCTGGTAAGTAGTCATAAGGAAATATTATTTCTCAGTATTAAAACATGTTCTGTCCTTCTTTTTTCCTTTATTCTTTTCCTTATAGTATGAACTGTTGAAAAATTGTATATGGAGCTAACACATTGGAGAAATAGTATAGAAAATATTGAATGCAATTTAAGATGGACAAATGCAAAACTGTATACTTAAGTAGGAGTCATCTACCACAGAAATGATGGATGAAGGATGAGTGGCTTTGCAGCTTTACTGAAAAAAATCAGGAAGGAAATGCACCAACATCCTCATACTCCTGCAGATAAAATAAATACCAAATTTAGGAATACTGTCTGCAATGCACACAAAGGAATCCTTGTGCTTTAATTGTGCCCACTCATTAGGCCTGAGCTGGAGGCAGTTTTCGTTATGGGACTTCATGATGGATGTGGTTCAGTTGGGAAGAGTCCTGGGGACAACAGTGTAACCCGTCTGAGGTTTACAAGTTAGTCTGAGGTTAGCTGCCATCGAGGACTGGAGATACTATATTGCCTCAAAAGAGCGGGCTGGGTGGTGACAAGATCACAACCTTCAACAGGAATGAATCAAGGCACCTTGGCATAGAGAAGCTATTCAAGCTGCTGCAACAGTGGAAGAAACCCCAGTGGATGGGAATGGATGGGAAGCCTTGGGGTTTGGTGTAGGAGAGCAAAGGTGGAAAAACTCAGGACAGGGAAGGAAATTCGGGACAGAGGGTTGAGCCGAGCTTTGACGGAAGGAGTTCTGGCAGGAAAATGCCAGAGACCAGAGCTGTTGTGGGGCTCGAAATAAGGAAAGAGCTGAGCGGGTGTGTGGGACAGCAGGAGAGCTGTGGGTAGGGAAGGCTACCAGAGAGCGACCAGTAGAGCAGGTCCACAACTTGCCCATTCAAATTTCCATTTTCATCAACCCCTTTCCTCCTCACTAGCTATAGCCCATTGATGCCTGACAGGGCAGGACGCTACTCTAGAGTCTCACAGACAGGGAAAAGGGCCAGGGTAGCCCAGCAAGGAGCAGGTAGGAGAAAGGATGGGGCCAGAAGTGGGAGCCGGAGCAAAGCACCTGAGAAAAGGGCTTTCTGCTCCCCTGGTTTGCTGATTCACAAGTGGGCAGATGAACAGCATACCAAGTGACTTATGTGTGGATTGTGTGACTATTACTGAGACTTGTAAGGAGATGAGATAATATGACTCTGGTTTGGGTGGACTTCACTTTCATTATGCTGACTGGCCTCTGTTGCCTTGTGGGGACATTAAATCTCCAGAGACCTTTTTTCAGGTTGACCACAAATGCTATACTACCACACAGTCCCAAAGAGCTTCAATGGTCTTCAAAAAACGACACAGTGACAACAATGCTGAGTGAAAGTGTCAGTCCATTTCCTCTTCAGGCCAGGACTCCTATGATTTATCTATGGAAACGTGCCACAGATCTTGCCAGAAGTAGGAGGAAAAGGTTAATGCTCGTCAATTTTTTTCCTAGGTTAATTTAATGTCACAGTGACTCCTGATTTTCAAGTCCTGACAGAGGATGTGATAATCAAGTGGTCAGGTCTGAATGGAGGGGGAATTAGGTAAGCCTGATGGAACAAATCCTATCAGTTCTACCTGCTAATGTCTCAGATGTCTTACAGCCTTCTTTCAGGCTTTGCATGTCCCCTGTGACCAAATAAAATGGGAGGAGAAGGAAGCAGCAGCATTTCCACATCAGCTCCTGTCTTTTGAGCACTGAGAAATCTGTCTGAAAGCAGCGACCTTAACTGCACCCTCTCTCCTGAGCCTGATTCTGTTTGATGCGGAGTAAGAGGAGACAGGCTAGAAGTTGTGCCCGCATGTTTAAGAAAGAAACCTCCCCTTCTGCTCTGGAACTCCGTGAGAATTTCGGACTCAATTGCATCATGCTTGCCACTTCAAAACCTTCAGCAACTGATCGCACGCTTGGAAAATATCAAACCTAACTTAATTTGACATGGTTATCAGTGTAACTCAACCTCTCTGACAGCCTCCTTCCTGAGGGTTTGCTACAGCTCCCTTGTACTCAGAAATGTCTCTAGAGAAACAGCAGGCATTCCTTCTTAACGTTATTCAGAGTGATAATTGCTTGTTTTAAAATGAAGCTTTTTTTTGCACATTTTCTTTGGGAATGATGCAATTCAATGTTTCATACAGTGAATTTTTTGTTGCTTTGTATTAAAGTTAGTTTTAAATATTGCCTATATTAAGAAATTAAGTGAACTTTTATGCATAGTCTCCATATAAATGATCTATTTTTAATGTATTTTCAATTTATTTGTTACCCTCTTGGGTCTGATCCATGGAATAATTCCAGTGATGAGGATCAACACTGGCCTGCCCCTGGCTGGGGTTTCTTCTGTAGACATTCCACTTGGTGTGAAGAATTAAGTATTAATAGAGTAACATGAACATGGAAGTTTCTGTATTGCCAATAGTTAGTTAACTCACTGGAGCCGTAGGAGATGCAGGTACAAGTTCCTGCTGTAATGAAAACGTACCTGGTTAAATGCACACAGAGAGTTGCCTTGTACCTCCAGAGGTTCTCAAGATGGCTGTACCGACCTGCCTTCAGCCCTCTTGGTCCAAAGTGTCATGCCTGAGGTGTGCTGGAGATTGATACATTTATCATCAGGCCCCAGTAGGAAGATGTGTTCCCACCTCCTCTCACCTCTACTTTGAGAATTCAGATTTCAGGGCGTCCAGCTGCTGCTGTAACAAGGGTTTCCACCAGCTCACCAGTGTCTTATATTAATTAAATGGGAATTTTAATTAAATCATAGAATCATAGAATCATAGAATAGTTTGGGTTGGAAGGGACCTTTAAAAGTCATCTAGTCCAACCCCCCTGCAATGAGCAGGGACATCTTCAATTAGATCAGGTTGCTCAGAGCCCTGTCCAACCTGACCTTGAAGGTTTCCAGGGATGGGGCATCTACCACCTCTCTGGGCAACCTGTGCCAGTGTTTCATCACCCTCATTGTAAAAAATTTCTTACTTCTATCTAGTCTAAATCTACCCTCTTTTAGTTTAAAACCATTCCCCCTTGTCCTGTCGCCACAGACTCTACTAAAAAATTTGTCCACATCTTTCTTATAAGCCCCCTTTAAGTACTGAAAGGCCGCAATAAGGTCTCCCTGAAGCCTTCTCTTCTCCAGGCTGAACAACCCCAACGGTCTCAGCCTTTCTTCATAGGAGAGGCATTCCATCTCCCTGATCATTTTTGTGGCCCTCCTCTGGACCCACTCCAACAGGTCCATGTCTATCTTGTGCTGAGGGCTCCAGAGCTGGACGCAGTACTGCAGGTGGGGTCTCACCAGAGCAGAGGGGCAGAATCACCTCCCTCGACCTGCTGGCCACTCTTCTTTTGATGCAGCCCAGGGTATGGTTGGCCTTCTGGGCTGCGAGCGCACATTGTCAGCTCATGTCCAGCTTTTCATCCACCAGTACCCCCAAGTCCTTCTCGGCAGTGCTGCTGTCAATCCCTTCATCCCCCAGCCTGTATTGAATCATAGAATCATAGAATAGAATCATTGAATCATTAAGGTTGCAAAAGACCTTTAAGATCATCGAGTCCAACCATCAACCCAGCACCCATGCCCACTAAACTATGTCCTGAAGTACCACATGCACATGTTTTTTGAATGTCTCCAGTGTTGGTGACTCCACCACCTTCCTGGGCAGCCTGTTCCAATGCTTGACTACGCTTTCGGTGAAGATACCAGGGGTTGCCCCGACCCAGGTTCAGGACCTTACACTTGGCCTTGAACCTCATGAGGTTCACATGGGCCCATTTCTTGAGCTTGTCCAGGTCCCTCTGGATGGCATCCCGTCCCTCAGGTGTGTCGACTGTACCACTCAGCTTGGTGTCATCTGCAAACTTGCTGAGGGTGCACTCGATCCCACTGTCTATGTCACTGATGAAGATATTAAACAGTACCAGTCCCAATACAGACCCCTGCGGGACACCACTCATCACCGATCTCCATCTGGACATTGAGCCATTGACCACTACCCTCTGGATGCGACCATCCAACCATTCCAACACAAAATGTGTACCAATCAACATAATCTTTTGGAGATGAGGGAAAGCAGTCATCTTGAGGGGGTGGTGGTATCTAAATAGCAACTATGAGAGCTGCAGAGAGTCCAAAGTAGTGTGTTTACACATAGAGTGGCAAATCGACCTCCAGACATCAGATACCGTGAAACTGAAGGTCCTAAGCATGCACTTGGGAGGTGATGGTAACAACTCTGTCCTTGTCTCCTTGTCTGATTGATGTTGCGATCAGAGCTAGTCTCATTCTATTTCACAATGTGGTGGCTGAACTTAGGTCACCAAGAGTAGGAGTCACCTGGCCAAGTGTAGACATCTGTAGTGTAAATGTCAACATTTGAATTAGTCACACTTGGTTGTCTTCATTAACAAAACCCGGAAAAGATTGGTAGGGCATGACTATCTCACCCAAATCAGTCAGATATAGTGCATTCTACAAGGTCCTAGATAGTTACGTTGGAGATGTTTGAAGTTAGTGAGTGTCACCCCAAATATCATCAGATGTTTTGAGAACGCCATTGAATTTTCTTGTCCTGGTTTTCTTACTCCTGCTGGGGGTGGGGAGGGTGAGTGAGTGGCTATGTGGTACTTAGTTGCTGACTGGGGTTAAACCACAACATTTCTATAGGCTTTCCAGCAGTTATTTCTTAATCTTTGTGATGGAGCTTTTAACAGATGAATTTTTTAAAGAATGTTGATTCTGTCCTTTAGCCAAAAAAGCATTTTTTTTTCTTATAGTTGTTTTAGAATCAAGTGTTAGGGAAATTCTAGCAATTTACAGTATTGCAGGTAACCAGAATATAACAGTGTTCCTTTTACAATACAGGCGAAAAATTAATTTTTGCAGTCTTGCAGTCTGCTCACCAAAGCATGGAAAGTCTCTCACATACCTTGGCATGGTGGAAGAAGGGAAGACACCACCTCTGTTACATTGTTATGGACTTGATGACTACTGTAATCTGTAAAAAGACTCTTTTAAAAAAGTTACTGGATTTAAACTGCTACAGTCTTGTGCCTTCCAAATTCTCTGAAACGTCTACAAAAGTAGACCAAAATAGGTTTAAAAATCTCACCAGATCCAATCTTCCCATACACACTAGTGGTTGCATTTTTACGTCAAGTTTGCATTGATTTAAACAATTAGTATCAGGTATAAGGCTGGGTAGAATCAGAGCCTAAGTACTGGAATCCTTACAGTAACAGCTAAAATATACAGTAACTTGAGAAGTCGTAGAATTTTTTTCAAAGTCTTAGGAAAATATATAATTCATCTTAAAGCACTTTAAAGTCCACTTCAACTTAGCCTTGTTGAATGTCTTTAGATCTATTAGAGATATATCACTTTAAAAAGACAGTCAGGGTATGGCCTTTATAACTTTTTAATGTTTGGTGCTAATGGAAGATGATGTATTGGTGAGCTAGGAGAGTGAATCCTCTTTTTAGCCATAAGGAAAGGCTGCCAGCAGTGCACCTCCTCTGAAGTATGGTGACAGTGTGCCTTAGTCAATCTAACAGATCATCCAGATTCTTGGTTACACAAATAATAATACACATTTGCATTTAAGTAAGCAGCTTGGAATATGTGTTGCTGCATTTGAATCCACTCTCAATGCAGAGCAAAAAAAAATTTTAGGAAAATTTTGAACTTAGGAAAATAATGAGGGTTGTCAGAACTTGGAAGAGGTTGCCCAGAGAGGTTATGCAATCTCAACATTGGAGATAGACACTAAAATTTTGATAGCACTACCCCTGAGAAGCCACTCAAACTTTGAAGTTGGATCTAACTTCAAAGCTGAACCTGCTTTAAAAGAGGGTTTGAAGCAGATGACCTCCAGAGGTCCCTTCCAATCTAAGTTATTCTATGATTCTTATTTACTAGTTTCAGCTTGCCTGACCTTACATTCAATGCAATTGTTACGAAATCAGTAAGTTATTTGGAATCTGTGACACTCCTCTCATTTAGAAAAGGAAGTGACTCTAAATTTCTATTTATAATTCCACTGGTGACTTCGTACCCTTAGACATTCCAGCTGAAGTTTAACTGGCTGTCGCATGACAATTACACGTTTTGCTGTAACAGTGTTAATTAATTTGTGTCTACAACAAATCTGTGCAGCTCCTTGCAGCCTGTCCTTCTTTTCTTGCTTTTGACATTAGTGTAGTAGGTACATTCTGCCAACTGAGAGCTTTAGGAGCTCCCTTCTGCTGTAATTGCCTAATCATGGATGAAGGTCTGCTTCCACTTTGGCAGAGAGATGGCAGAAAAACACTGGGGTTTCTACACCAAATTAAAGAATATTTGCTTTTCAATCTGACGTCCTATCAGAAGTAGAACAGATACCACTCTCCTTCTTCACCTCACACAATGATTACAACCAGTTGTATAAAGCTGTACTCCTTTCCCCAGGCTCTGTTCTCAATTGTACTGAGGCAAATTCAACTCAGAACATGTGCATTCAGCTCCCAGGATACTCTGTAGGTGAAATTCAGCAATAACAAGTAGTTGTGTAAGACTAATTTTGCATGTGAGGTCCTCAGATAACCCAGCAAGTCTGTACTGATTTTGAATTTAATAGGTGTTTAATAGAATACACGACCAGTGTGGGAGGTTTGAATGTGTAGAATGAAAACCAACTAATATAACAGTAAACATCAAAGCAGGCTTGTCCTACAGTATGATTCACACCAGCTCAGAGAACACTTATTTTGCAGACAAGTCTAATATTGTTGTAAGTATTGTTAATAGTTGCACTTGATTACATCAAAACTGAAATTATTTTAGAGGCACGTAAATACATATAGCATTCAGTTCAAGATTAAGATGTAGATATCTATAGGAAAACTATGTGTCTAAGGTCTTTTCATACTCCATGGTGACCTAGTCAGTGGAGGCTTGAAAACAACTCAGCTGAACAGACTATAGGACACAATTCAGTTACCCTCCTGCAGGTACCTGCTGCCATTTGAGATGCCTTAGGTCATCTAAGACATGTGCATGGGGGTCTTAGATCTGACCCAGGATCTACATAGGACTCATGCTTTTCTGGACTTGCACTAGGAGGCCAGGTTGGATACTTAAAGTCATCTCTAATGACAGTAAATGCCTAGGTTTATGCACAAAAAAATGAGCCTGCAGTTGGTCAGAATCATTCTTTTGATTAGACTCAATTCATTTCCCTCATATGGCTATCCTGTCCTCTTTCGTATGCTCCATGGTGATTGGAACTGGCAGGTAGGACTCAAGGTTGATAGGACACTTTCTGGACCTGTAACTGGAGGCCAGGCAGCATGGCCTGGGGCATCCCGAGTGGCATCAGATCCTATGTCAAGGAAAATGGGTCAGGTTCTGTTGTCTGTATTCTTTTTGAGGGCAAAATCTTGGAAAAATGTGGATGATATTTGAGTTAATCCTCAATACTAATAGTCCCCTTTAATCAGTCACCCCCTTTGTTTATTTTTTCTCCCTTTGAGCCAGTGATTGCCACGAAGCTGCTAGATGGAGGTGGCCAAAGAAAGAGCAAGGCGGGGGGATGGAGGAGAGCTGAGAATGCTCTGCTGGGAGGGCGGGATGCAGGCCAGCAGCTGCCAGGAGCTGCACTGGTGCTTCTCAGCGCCTTGGAGCAGCCCTGATCTAATGACAGAGCCTCAGACCCTCTGGAGGACTGGAGACCATGGCATTCCTGAACCTGACTTGAGGAAGGGTTCTCCTCCTTTGGGTCGTATTTCCCGCACAAGGGAGGAGGGTGACTTCTGGTACTGATCTTCAAAAGGATGGGGGGAAGATACAGAGAGGAGTAAGAAATGAGTGTTTCAGGAGAAGAGGGAAAAGCAAAAGAAAAAGTGTCTGAGGAGCAGCTAAGATAGGTATGTGAAGATGGTCATAGTCAGGCAGTGGTTACCCCCTTGGAATAAGGCAACAGAGTAAGCTACTGCAGAGAGAGCAGACCGATACCCTCAGATTACTTTCTCAACCACCTGAATTCTAGTCAACTCTCTCTGCTGTAGCATTTTCGCATCTAGTTTTTTTTTTTTTTTTTTTTTTTTTAAATTTTGTATCTGTGGTATTTTATGACAGGCAGCAAGCAAAGTCACAGTCTCCTCTTCACCTCATCTGACCAAGTTTTCTTTGAGCAAAGCGTTCCCTTGCCAAGAATGAGGCTTGGAAGTGGTGAGAGGATGCGGCGATTCCCCCCCGTGGCTGCTGGCCGCATGCCCGTGGTGGCTCATGCCACTCCATGGCTGTGCTGCTCAGCGGCTGCATTGTTCATGCTGCTCGATTGTGAATCCTCTCGGTGGGGATCCTCAGTAGTTACCGACACTGGACAAGACATCTCAAAGGACTTGGGGGTCTCGTTGCCAAGTGGAAACCTGACCTAGGCATTTAAGAATGGGGTCCAAGGAGTGACATTCCTAACTGCAGTGATGGGCTGTTTACTGGAGGTGAAAAATAAATGTAATGCATTAAAGAGACAGGAGAGCATGTAAGAGGAGCAACACTGGAAGACAGTAAAATATCCCAGGACAGCACCGACACTGCTCACAGTCCTGAACGAGGAAACTTTGAAGACATACACAGTAGAACAAAACACTTCTGAGTTCTTCACACTCAGACTCCCAATCTGTTCAGTCTCTAATATGTTACTTTATGAAAAATGAAGACAAACACTTTTTTTTCTTATTAAAAAAAAACCAACAAAAAAACCCCAAAGTTGCTTTTTTAATTCAGCTGTACAAAGAGGTCTGAGAGGGAGCTCCCAGCTTTACTCAAACAGGAGAAAAACCAGACAACTCACCATTCCAGCCACAGAAACACAAACACTTCACAGTAACTCATGAATGAGCTAAACATGCCAGTAAAACAAGAATATAAAGTTTGGTCACAGTGATTCATTGTAGTGTTATGTGTCTTAGATTTCTCCAAGACCCCTGCACACTTTGTAGTCATTGTGCCTTAGGGATAAGCATCATCTTATTTTCACCTTTCCCTGCACTGTCAAGCTCTGTATAAGAACCAGTCGCCCTCAGCCTAGATTATAGTCAGTGGAAAGATATAGGCTCTTGCTGCTGTGATTGAGCAGTTTGATGTTTTAATGTCTACTTTAAGATGAAGTCATTCACTCTTACTGGTTATTTCCCTCCAGTAACTATAACGGGTGTCTAGAGTATTTGAGGGAAGAAATTCATATCTATATTATGGATACCTCAACTGAAGCTAACACCTGCTTTGCTACTTCGTAGATGTCTGTATCACATAGTATGAGTATCACCTCAGTAGTGCTTTTGTTTGGTTGTCCTTTGCTGCAGTTGTTGAGGGTTGGTCATCGTTTGGCAGCGTTCGGCTCCATTTGGTGAGGGCCTGGAGCCTGGGGGGCTGAAAGAAGCACCAGCCACGGAGGCTTTGGTGAAATGTAAACCATCTGAACATGGCCCCTCATGGGCCTGGCAAAATCACGAGGGCATTAGAAGCTATGATTAATCCAAGTTTGATCTGATTTGCAGTCTGGGCTCTGGCATGGAGCTGTTACTCTGGTGGCAATACTCTGGATTTGGAGACCACTGCAGTGTCTAGTGTGGCCAAGGAGAATGACCATTGCAGAAGAGACTTGCTACAGCTTTGCACCTACAGACATGCCTGCTCCTGTCGACATTTGGCTCTTATTCAAATGGTGCTTGCTAGCCCTTCCCTGGCGTGCCACTGAAAGGCTGACTGATGAAAACCGAGGCTGCTGGGTACCAAGCACGCTGTATCTATCACATCAGTCCGAAAGACTGTCATTTGTACTTTCCTGCTCCTTGACCTACCCAGAGAACAAACCCTATCACTAAATGGTTCCTTAACCTCTCAGAAAGGGTTTTAGTGACTAGTACTAAAATACCTAGTGGATAATCCTGACGATACTTTAACAGCTTTGAGTCCCTCCTCTCTAAGGACTTAAAAGTACTTCACAAATGTGCAGGGACTCAGACTGTCTCCGATAAGGTCCTGCATCCTGCCGTAAGAAACGAACTACCTTATTGTATTTTCCAGGTGACGTCCCTAATGATCAGAAAACAACTCAAGCTCTGTCGATATTATAAGAACGTTTGTTGTTTTATTCTTTTTGGTGGGTACAAAAACCACAGTATCTTACACAGAACAAGATTATAAATAATATCTGTAACATGAGTGACCCGTAGTCTCTTTTGATTCTACACTGCAGAGTGATGACTTACTCTAAACATTTTATCATTTTGTTTCTTGTATTAGACAGATGCAAATCTGTGGACCATGGAATGATGGAACAGAATGAAGGTAACAGGAAACAAGAGGATGACCAACAACTTTTATAAAAAAAAAGTCTCTGAATTTTATTACAGTGATGGCATTTTATATCAATTATTGCAATGAATTGTTCCCTAAGATGGTTAGAAAAAAGAATTGTGTTGTCCTCTACCGAATTTACATCAGTTAAAAAGCAAGCATGTTTCAATATTCCTCTTTTTTTCAAATAAAATGTAAATAATTTCTTTATTTTTTCACAGGATTTACATATTTATTATTTTCCTATCACAGTTTAGTGATTCATTTCTACAGCTGAATAGCTGAGTATTCTTCCATTGTATATATTGATGTTCTGGAGACACAGGTTAGCATGTTCATTGACTTCTATAGCTATTTTTCTCTCTTTGTCAAGACAAAGACCAAAATGTTGTCCTTTCTGAGCATGTTCTTCACAGTTTAATGCGCTAAATTGGCAAGTCTTATTAGTTTTAAGTCCACTCAAGTGAAATTTGTTGCTGTTAATACACCCTTCCCAGCCCCCTCCCCCCAACAAAACTAAATTATGAATTTTCCTGATATAAAATCTGAGTTTGGGTTTCCGAGCTGAGCTCATGCACACATTGTTGCTGATGATGTCTGGCGCATTTGGACGTACTTCCCTTTCTCAGCCAAATTATTAGTTCATCAATGACACTCCCATGTCGTTACAGTCTGTGCTGTGTTCCCATCAGTCACCAACACAGTTTGATTAAGGCACTCAATTATTTTTTTGGTTTTTATGGTAGGTCCGATGCAATTACAGCCAATCCTGAACTTTGTCTAATTGCAGTTCCAGTATGCACGGCCTTCGAGCAGTCGGGAGTCAATACGCGTCCGTTTTCTCCCACACTCCCTGTGATGGATAATCTGGCTTTGTTTCTTATGGCTTCAGAAAAGGTAAGCTAGGTTTGAAAAAAAAGGATAAAAGAAGGAAGTGTTACAATGTTTCTGTCCTTCAACAAACCAGGACACAGCAAACACCAAAATATTAAATTCTAGACATCTGCATTTTTTCATGTTAACATTAAATATTATAATAGTAATAATCATAATTGTAATACATCATAGCATTTAAGTCTACTAGGGGAAAAAAGACTAGCAATTCTGAGGGTAAATTTCATTACAATAAATCATTATTGATTTAAATATAAAATCCAAATTTGATCAAGAAATTAATAGAAGAGGCAATACCTTCATCTAAGCTGCTTCAAACTACATTTATAGACAGTGAAATGAGAATCAAGACCTTTTATGAACCTGAAAACATTAGCATCTGTGAATAAAGTCATGCACAGGTGTTTATAGGCTTAGAACTTCAACTAGGAATGTCAAGATAAAATATAACTACTGAAATTTGTTTATAAATTGCAATAGCTGTATCAGCTATCTTTGTGATAATTCCATGGATCAAATCTAAAGAAATTATTACTTCTTTTCACAATGCACATATTTAGTATCAGTAAATCTGAGAACTGTCCTCAAATCTCTTTTCATATATATATTTTCCTACAATTGGAGCAGGTGGGAACTTTCAAAGGAAATGTAGTTTATTGAGAGAAAACACAATTTTCTATAGTTTTCTACATTGGGTCTAAATGTTCCACAAGAAGGTTTAAATTTTTGTTACCTCAAAATCTTTACTTTCAGGTAAATCAGAACAAAATATCTTGTTTAGAGACTCACTGACTCAAGCAAAAAATTTAGAATTGTTAAAAAAAAAAAAGGTTATGCCATCTAACTTTAGTCATCCAAAAATCAGTAACCTAATCTAAAAGAGCTCTCTCATGCGATGATAGAAAAAGCCAAGATGACTAGTTTAGACTAAATGATTTCCAGATGACTAAAATTAGGGGAGGTGTCTAAGGTCAACCAATGCAGCAAGGACACCTGGAACAACAGGCACCCAAACTATGCTATGTTGACACAGATTTCAAAGATACCATGTTAAGATATTAATTAGTGGGGAAATCTGATCTCTAGTCAGCAGAAGCTATAGTCTGTGCAACTAACTCGTAAGTGGTGCGCAGGGATGCAATCTGAAATACCAACTGGAAAAAGAGAGACAGGAGGGTGCATTCACATAGGAGCAAAGGGATGACGAACATCATAAAATCATTTTATTTGCCTTATTACTGATCTCTGCATTTAGAACTTTGTCCCTCTGAGCCCGGTTTCTCCTTCTGAGGTAGCAGTGAAATCCTGATCTGGTGTTTGATATGTTGAGGTTAATTTTATATACGAGTGTGTGTGTATAGGGATGAGGGAGATTCCTTAAAACTCCCAAACGTTTCCACTGCTTCTGGGTGCACTTCTATGAAAATTCACCAGTCTAATATTGCATTGCTATCAGTAGCTCCTTCAAAATAGAGTTCTCCAAAGTACAGCTGCTGCTGTGGCACAGCTGGAGCCTGGATATAAAAGCAACTTTCCAAATCAATTACCCTAAAAACCTCAGCCCTTACAAGCAGCCAAATTCAGGAAAAGGCCTCAGCTTATGGAGGGCGTTATGGCATTCCCCTTACGCTGAAAAACCTTGGCTTTGATAATCATTAATTGCAATGTCCAAAGTCACTCTTTGAAAAGTTTCCCTGCTGCCACAGTACTTTGTGACAAGGACTGTTACCAAATATATCTTGACCTGATTCAACAGCTAGATATAAAAAGAGAGAGAGGTGATGAGGGAGTGGGGACCTGGGCCCATACAGTACCAAAAACCTCAACTACTCCCCAGCAGCAAATAAAAATCTATGCATTTGCAAAGCACAGACACAATGCAATGTGGTGTAGCTCCACATAGTGCATGTCCAGAGTCCCATTGCAAATGGATGTTGAGGACTGGTAACTGCCTGCAGAAATACACAGAACATGCTGTGGTCAATGGCGAGAAAAAACAAAGGTGCTTTAGTTTTGGGGAGGGATGAGAGTCCAAACCAGATCAGAATGCAAACTTGGGTGGAAAAAGGACTGCTTACTCTAGATGTGCTAATGATGACTCCAGAAAGTCATCATTATGTACCAGCATCTCTCCATCACTTTGATCAGCTATCTGTTCATGGCCATTCAGGGTTTGTCACTGGGAAATCTGAGAGAGAACTCAGATTTATATGGGATATATGAGTTATGCGTAACTGTGGTTTTGTAGCTCAGTCTATATAGCTTTCTGGCCATTGACAACACACTCAGGACAGAAAGACAGTAAAAAGGGATCCACCAAAAAAAAAATAAATCAAATGAGCATAACAAACAATTTCTCAGCAGCCTTCCACAGAAGAACAGAAAAAGCTGCAATAAAACAACTCCTCTCTTCTCACGGCAGAGATTAACAACAGCTCAGCAATGCACCACGGAAACAACCCAGACAGTTAACAAAGCCAGGAGGAGCAGGTCAAACTTGTACTCGGGAAGGTGCCATAAAGCCAAGTAACCAGGTAAACTTCTGTGTTATATTTTAAACTATGCTATAGGTAATAAGCCAGGCTAATACTCTGCTTAACCGTGCTGTTACAATTTCAGATTTATGGCCTGGCTGCAAAAACAGTTTCAGGAGAGGCTGGGATGAGAGGGAAAAGTCTTGGTATTTACTATGAATATTACCCAAATTGTGAAAGTCTCTGTGCGGTAAGTGTATGCAGTTAATAATGAAAATGTATTTTCAAATTTGTCATTAGTTTTGATTAAATTAGTTGTGGAATTAATCACGTGAAAACACTGACTGCCCTGTTCCTATTGGGAAATGGTAATTTAGGAAACTGATATCCTCAGTCTATATAATACAAATATCCTAGGCTGTGTGGGTTCTTTCGTTGTTCAGGCTCCTCCAGTACCTGGGTTTCATGGAGTGTCTTTGGCACAAATATTTAAGATGAACTTTTGAAGAATTTTTCTATCATCTTGAATATGAAATTGGAAGTATACAAGTCAAAATAAGTGCATTACAAATTTACTGAGCCATCCTGTAGCACTTCACCTTTTTTGTAATTAATGTCGTAATTTTTTTCATTGCTTTTTGTAGTTTTGTAATTAATTTTGTTAATTATAAACAACATCATGGGATGGGAGAGCAAGAGAAGGCAGCTGAACTGGAAGCTGGTTCATGAGCTTCATGGCCCACTGAGAAGGCCATGGAGAGGCGGTGGTGGTGGCTGGCTGGATTCTGGGACAATCCCTTCGAAAACCTGTGCATTTGGGGTGAGGAACTCAGTCGGGCTTTTCCCTCGAGCAGATGGAGAGAATGCTGTTAGGCTCTGCACTGTTCCCAGGCATCAGCTCAACTAGTGTACTAAGGGCTTGCTACTGATACACAAACATGGAAAACTGCTGCCCAGGGGAAGAGGAAGAGATTGGTCCCTCCTTAAAGCAAACTTCCTTCCCTGCCTTCGGGAGATGCAATAGCCTGTCATCCCTTCTGAATGTCTTTATCCCACACATACAGACTAGTCCTTTATCATACAGACTAGTCCTTTATCATATAGACTAGTCCACACATACAGGCTAGTCCTACATTTTCATTTTCTGCTGCCTCACAGGCAGGTGAATTTCCCTGAGGCAACTCACTTTTGACGGGATTAAACTAAAAGAAAAAACATGGTAATGAATATTAATTGTCAAGTGGGTTATTTAAGCTATTTTATATTAGTTTAAAACATATACTATTAAAACTATTTGATGTTAGCTTAAAAAGTCAGCATGTTGGTTACTCATGCAGGTTAGAACCGCCAAGCATCTTTCCATATTAGCAACTTTTAGTCCCAATATGATCCCTTTACTCCTTGGATAAATAAACATATCAAAGGTTTCGAAATGCCTAAGACAGACAAACATCTGCAGAAATATGTGTAACCAGCGTTGTGGCTCTGTCCTGCTGCCAGCTAACAGGGGTTTATGACTAGCATCCGTGTACGCACGGATGGCACAGTCGCCCCGCACAGGGCACAGCACCCAGGTAACCCCTCGCTGCCTGTGTGGCTAGGGATGGCCAAGTATGGCCAGGAGAGGATGACTGGACCTTGGCAGTCTTCCACATATAAGCATAAGCGTTTTTATAAGAAGTGCACATGCTGAAATTTCTCAAGTAAATATGGCAAATAAGTAGAATGAAGAATTTCAGAAGTCTATAAATATTTGCTCAAAATCCTAGTTATTCCTAATTTTTTGTGAATTTTTAAATGTCTGCACCCTAAAATGTTTTGAAGAGATTATCAGAAGTTTTGACTGACCCAAACATGACTTTTCAATAAAATAAAATGCAACGTGGGCATTTTTTATCTATTTTTTTCCTATAAGAATTCATCTGTGTGTTGCAACAACTCTCACAAAAATCCAAACTTTAGAGAAAGGTACTTATGATCTTTCCTTAAAAAATGAAACTCAGCTAGCCCTAATTTTTATTTCAAGAAAACAGTAAGGCTAAAATAAATTCTACAAGTATAATCATAGTGTTTGTTGCACTGGAATCACAGAGCTGGGTGGGAGCTCAGGGGATTGTCAAGTCATGCCATGTTTAGCATACTAAGCCAGTTTGGGTCAGGTCAGTATTTGAATGAAAGCTTTGGGTTTTTGTTTGCTTTCTTTAAGACCATGTTTTGAATGCATTGCAGCCTGTAAACTTAATAAGGAATATGTTTTCTGAGACTCTTACTTTCATACTAGCCTGGCGACACACTCAGTTGTGGGCATATTACTAAAGAATTTAAAGGAAAAAGATATTTTCATTTACATTTTCCACAATTACTTGCACAGGATTATTTCTTTTTAAGACCCTTATTACTGACAGTAGGCAGTGAACTTGGGAGATTAATATTAGCATCTGGAAGTCCTGATTCCCAGTTCACAGTAATGAACACTGGCCTATACTCTTGGAGTCCCCCTGACGCCTCACATTTTCACTAGTGAACAAAGCGCACAGCTTTGTTTTTTTACATGGGCAAATTAGGCAGCTCTGTTACAATTAAAATACACCCAGGGTCATGATTTCTTGTGCAACAGGGAACAAAAGAAAACTACACAGCGACAGTATGTTTGGGATAGTTTCCCAGCCAGCATACACCCCTCCCTCGCCCCCCGAGAACCCACCTATTCCTTGCAGCGCTCCAGCTATCATGCTCAAACACCATTCTCTGCTCACTCTGTGTTTGCTCTGTACTGTATGGTTCGGTATTGTACCGGCTGTGCCTTTAGACTGTAAGCTCCTCGGGACAGGGACCTGTTATGTGTTTGGCACACTTCACCTATTGTACAGCGCCGTGTACTCCAGCGCTATATAAATAATAAATAAAAAATAATAATTGTATCTCCAGCTGTTTCCTCCAAAAATTTTTGCAGGTGGCAACATAAAAATTATATTCTTCACCTCCTTTTCCTAATTTTTTGTTTCTTGCTTCCACTATAAGGATGGCTCAGTGATTTCAGGAAAATGTAGCTCAAGCTTTTTGTTAAGAGAGGAGACATGTGGCTTGCTATTTGCAAGGGCAAAGGAGCTCTAGGTAGCATGAAAAGGCAGGGTCCTAGCTGCACCTTCACTAATAAAGCAGCCAGTATAGCTTGGGAGCTATGTAAAAGTTATATTTAGAAGCTCAGTTTGCTGCTACGTGCCATTTCCAAAGGTCAGAGAGTTGATTTGACTAATGATTAGTTGGCAAGATACTCACTGCATGGATGAGAACAAGTGCATTAGTAAACCATCCCTGCATGCCTACTCAGGGGAACTACGCAGGATGAAGCTCGGCAACATCAGCAGTTCAGCCTCCGAAATCACTGTGTGAACATCTAAAATACCCTAGTCCTGAGCTAGGTAAGGGGGTACGTTATGTTACAAGGACGATAATCAATGTCTATTCACTGGTTAGTGACTTTTTGTGGTTATCATAGTGGGCAAAGGTTGACCTGAAGCAGGATATTGTGAATAGAATGCCACACAATTAGCATAAAACATGTATCAAAGGGAGGGTGAAGGAATAGGGTGGGGAGGAGGGAGAGAAGGTAAAAACAACATTTAGACTTCTTGTAACAGTGCCTTGTCTTCCATTAGGTTAACTATGGTTCAGTGACGTTGCCTATCCTAAATCTTGATTATAACGAAGTCCCAGTTAGGGCCAACATCGAATAATAAAGGCTTACAGCAATTTGTCACTAGTAGAGTGCAAGCCTTTAGGAAAATAGACTGGCCAATCAAGTAATTAAATACTGGCCCTCTGAATATATATTTTATGATTTCAAACAGTTGTCATCTCCCAACTGATTCAACAACATTGTGTTGTTAAAAATGTATTTTTTATGTTAAAAATTCCTTGCAATGCAGATGTCTATTAGCAACATAGAATAGTATACTGTACATCTGCAGCCAAAAAAACTGAACCACTTCGCACTGAAGTTTTCCAAAATATAAAGCTCTGTTCAGAAGCAAGCACCACTAGACAGACATGTCACAACACTGCGTTACAAGATGCATCACCCACTCACTGTAGTAGGCCCTAAGTCCTACCCCTAAATTTTAATACTTTCGGTTCCATATACGTTGTAACCTTCTCTATAAGTTGCTAAATTCTGGGTATTCTGCGAGGAAGTTGGGTTAAAAGTCTGTGCACTCTTTGCCACCTTCATTCGTTTCGCCTCTGCCCTGGACTTGTAACAGAACTCTATCAAAGCCACCAGCATTGCCAAGCCCAAGCCTCCAACCAGAATGTAGAAGACTCCAGCAACGTTGCTGAGACTCAAGGCACTCGTCTTGTCCTGGGGAAACAGAAGCGACACAGTTAACCCCGGAAACCAGACCCCCAGGAGCACAAGCTACACGTTAGAACATTGGAAATATAAATAAATAACAATGTTTAGCTGAAATTAAATGACAGTTGTTTACACACTTCTCACAAAATTTGACCTATCTGGATCTATAAAATACATTTTAAGTGCCTAATTTTCCTGGTTGGCATAAAAAATAAGTATATTGCCAACATATCAGGATGTCATTGCTTGCCTACTGCAAAACATTACTTCCACTAAGTGGAGAATTAAACAATGACATGTCTAGCTCTCTTTAGGGGACATTTTAGCACTGATACAAAACTGCATTTACATAAAGCTCCTTAAAAGCGTTGAAATCCAGAAATCCATTTACATCAGACAAGACTCTGCTTGATCTTTACGAAAACAGCAATTGTACTTGTGGTAGGCATTGCTGTTAATTTAAAAGATCCAGACTGAGTTTCTGATACTTAAATAACAGGTGAAAATAACATGTGAGGCTTGTTATTTCCTTGAACAAACACTTCCTTTGAAAGTGCACATTGTACTATACACATCATGATATATTTGCCTCTTACCGATTATTGTATTTTGGTTTTATTTTATTATAGATACAATTCTGGAACATGCCCATGGACTACTAAGGCTCAGTAATAGTACAATTTTAAATAGCAATTTCTGAAATCTTACACTTTACTCATAATTTAGACAACAATGATAACTTTCTTTAGCAAATTATTAAATATGCATAATTTTATAAATGATCACCTTCTTGGACGTACTGTAGTAAATAACTATTCTACATTTCTCTATACTTCACTTCTTAGTTATAAATCATATTTTTTTATTTGAAATCCATGTGCATTCTTAGCACAGTTCTCAAAGGAACTCTTAGGATTGACTTCCATATACTACATTGTGCGCCTTAAGATACTTATAAAGCCTTATCTTATGCAGACTATATAATCTTTACCTAAAGTAAGGAGAGTACTTAACTTCCGATTGTAATCTCTATGAAATTTTAACTTACGAAGAATGCAAAACATTTGGATGTTTAATTTAAAGAGGCACTATTTATTGTGTAATCAGTAGATTAGCACAGTATCAATTCCCATGGACGTATAGAGGTGTTTGGGGCTTGTAGCTGGGCTCTGCTTTGCCTGTCTCTTTTTAGCTGGCTAAGAGGACTTTGAATATCTTGGAGCTGACTGTGTTTCTCTGGTGGGAACTGCTAACATGATGCTTGGAAACAAGGAGGAGGCAGGGCTGAGAAAGACCTGACCTAACGTACGTGGTGGGTTGAGCCTTTCTCAGCTGTCATTTACAGGTACTCTGCCATCCTCTTAACCACTTTTCACTCCTTTCTCCAAAGCACTTGCCAGAAAAAGCAAAATGTGTTGGAAGTTTGTTTCCCAGGTTAATTTTAGCCGCTATCCAGCAGGGTAGCTCTCAGGGCACGCAGGCAGCAAGCAGTCACTGCCCGTCGTGCTTTCCTTTTAGCTCTGGACAGCACTGGCTGGCACGGAGACAGGCACCGTGAAGGAATTTCAGACTCCTCAAATACGGGGCTGGCACTGACTCTGGTGCTTCCCAGACATCAGAAAATACCCGCTTCTGTGTTTGTCCCCAAATAGAGAGAAATAGAGAAGGCTCTGCTCCCTGAAGCTGTCAGGATTACTGTTTGGGAATGGACTAGGGTAAACACTGGAAGCTGTAGAAAGCTATTAATTATCAAAGCCTTTCACTTCAAAGCTCAAGTTAAGACTTCCTTGGCTCCTCAAAGAGCCAGGGACCTTCCCAAAGGGAGCCAGGCACAACCATCCTGAGCAGCGATGAAAGGCAATCCTTCCCGTTAGTGTTTCTGCTTTTCAGAAAACCGCTGAGGGAGGCCAGCTCCAAAAGGAGAAGGCCTGAAGGGACATTTCCAAAGTAGTCAATGGGGAAAGCCCATCCCCCCCTAGGCAGGAAGGAAACAACTAACCCAACCCGCCTCCCCCAGAACCAAAAAACTGCCTTGTAACTCTTCAACCGATGCTCTGAATATGTAGGATGATGTTTGGTGATTTATATCACTGAAGACTTTAAAAAGCAATAGTGCTTCTTTAAATTAAAGTGTGACCCCCATCAAGATGGGGCGAAGCTGATTCATTCTGTGTCTACAGCTGCTTATTTTATTTCTAAGTCATTTTGTTTATTACTTCCTTTACTGCTTTGTGAACACGACAGTAGGTCCCGAACTGCAGCGACTGACCTTACTTCCAGAGTCCTTGGGTCCACATTCACCTTTATCGTACCACCATTTGTTTTTCAGCTTGTCTAAGACGCCTGCCTCACTGAGTTTCAAAACGGCAAGGTTTACAGGAGTTCTTCACGTGGAAAATAACATAAATAACATTATATATGTTATTTTATGTTATTCAAGTAAAACTACATAGAATCGCATTGCAAAGTGACAGAGCAGAGGCCACAGTGGGTGCTATGTCATGTACTGTTGGCCCAGGTTTAGAGACAGACATATGACCGGGACCTGCTCCATCGCTTTAGGTAACAGGCACATACTGCTGGGGAAGATTTGTAAATAAATAGTATGCAATTACTGTGAACCCAAAACTATTGGCTTAGACATATTAACAACATACCCTTCAGAGACATATATAATACAACTGGATATACGACTTAAGAAACATATTCATTTGTGTTCCTTGCTTTCAATCTATTTTTAGTTTGTATGCATACAAACTAATAATATGACTTGGCTACAGCTATTTCATTTACTGCCCTCAAAATTGTCCTGGCAAGAGAAAGGAGATGCTTCGTGCAGCTTGTTTCCTATAACCACTTGGCACAGACCTGTAATCAGGAGGTCTGCATGCAGAGAACTTAGGGGGAGAGCTGCGATGCCCTTATCCTCAGCTAAGAAGAATGTGACAGTCAATTTTTCATTTTCATTTCCTGTTTCAACATTATTTTCCAATTCAAAGTTTTTCCTTAAATCTCACTTAAGACATAAGTCTTTCAGGGGTCCCAGGTTGATGATAAATTACCTACTTGGAATATCTTCTCTTTCTAGTGGTATTTGCTCTGGGTGACATAACAGAGTTTAATATTGAGATGAAACCTAATCTGATGCCTCAAAGTCATGAACCGCTACGGGTTTACACTGAAGTTACTCAAACTCAATGAATAATCTTAGAGTATTATGGTAATGCCCCACTTGGTGCAGTTGTACCAGTTTATTTTCTAAAAGCCTATGAAATGATTAACAGACCTATTTTACACACTTTCCACTTTGAATCATTGACTGTCCATTTCTTAATGTGGTAGGCATATGGATATCTATTTATGTGCAGGTGTGCATGAAAATACAATATATATCAGCAAAGGAGGTAGATAAACACAAATGGCATGTGATAGATAGCCTTCTGGTGGTGTTATATGACATAGGACCTGATCCTGTGTGTGCCAGCAGATTCCTATGGGAAAATTAATGTCTCATAACACACCATAATCCATGCATTGCCAAAATGTTAACTCATGAATTCAAGGCTTAATAAATAAATAAATAACCATTGCAAGCATTAATTAGTATAGTGTAACTGTACCTACTAAAATAGTTACTGTGAAAGAGAAAAGCGGCTTGTTACACTCTATAACTGGTTTAACTGGAAATCCCCAAATGCTTATGTATTAATATGTTTGTATATATATATTTAATACACAAATGACAGCTTCTGAACCTCATATGCTACTCTTAGCTTTAGGGATCCTGTCTTTTCATACATTTTGATTACTCTTTGTATATATATGTAAAGTGGGGGATTCACCTCACCTCAGTTTTTTCACCCATAAGTTATGCCGCAAGCTTTGGCTGCCTGTTTAGGCCTCCCTGCAGTTAAGGGAAAAAGATAGGTACCTCCAAAAGGTGGCCTTAGATACCAGTTTTAAAAAAGGATGCTGTCGAGATGTCCCTCTCTTTTCATTTACTACTGAGGAAGCCTTGGTGCCTCGGAGAAATGAGAATTTTTCACAGCTACAGTTCGGTGAGAGGATTCCCAGGCACTCTCAAGTGATCCCTTTAAGTAAAGGAAATGCTTCCTCCACTTTCCAAATCCCACACATTTAATTCATATGGAATACTCTGCTTCTAGAAGCGAAAATGCCTATCTCTTGACCTTTTCCAGTATTCAAACTTAATTTTGCCTTCAAGCTTCCTGGCAGCAGGTTTTGCAGGCTGACAGTGGAATATGAGAGTCCCACAGCTGTGAAATGAGTGGGTAGCAGTTTGGGATGCTGGCAAGCTGCCTGTCAGTATGATCCTCTGTTTGCTTCTAGTACAAGTGCAAAATAATTAATATTATTTGGATAGCTGTCATCTGTAACATGTCATGCATTGGCACTGAGCCACATTTCGGTGCTCCTAAATCCCAGCAGTGCAACGGGGCTGGTTATGACAAAGATAAGGGACATCCAGGTACTGTTCTCACATGGAAAATCAGAAGCCTATGGAGTTGTTGCAGATTAAACTGATTAAAGTGATAATTAGGACTCGATATGAACTATCAAGACCAGCAGCAAGCTGGGACAAGTCAGAAAACAGATGTCTCCTAGTCCTTTGTTTGTTTTTTCAGCACTAACAATTTAGGTATATAAAGCCTGATACAGGCAGGGATTTTTTCTTCTTTGCAGCTGAAGTTCCTTTAATGTCATCCTTTCTTCATTGTCTCTACAAGGAAGCTCTCAGGTTTTCCTTTGGGAAAAGCAATCAATTTCACGCTTGAAACTGCCACGCTATCCTCAATATATGTATTTTAGGCTCTGTTTTGTTTGTTTTTTCATTTTAATAGATTTTCAACAGCTCCCATGGGAGATGAATTCCCAGATCACCTTGGCTTTCAGGGCAAGTCGCTTATCTAGGCACCTTTCCTTTCTTTGAAAATATCCTCTCCAAATAAATAAGCATCATTTTGACCATGTCAGTCACGAACTCAAGACTACAACTTGTTACTATACTGCTTACACGATCAGTTGGTGAATAGTCCCACTGATATTAAAAGGGGCAGAAACTAAAAATCAGTATGATCTGCTGTACGTGACCAAGAGCAATGTACTTAAGTCATATACAGAGGATAAATCCAGCATTTAGAACTAAATTTCCCATCAAGTTCAGTCTTGTATACTTAATATTACAATGGAAAATGACTATAGATTTGGTTTTTTTTCAAGCTGTTTAGTGATTCCTGAATTACTGACGTTGGGCTGAATCTTCAACTAGACTAAACTGGCAGAGTTTGTGAAAATCGGTGTAGTTCTTCCAATGTACAAGCTGCCAAGAATCTCCCTTGTTATATATAAACAGGATCCATCTGCCTTGAATTCATGTAAGGAAAATATATGAGAAATAATAACTGAAATTACCCTTTATATATGGAGAAGAATTCAACCCATGTAGCCACAGTGCAAAACTGTTGTGTGACAGCCCAGGAGACCCTGTTCTTCACCTACGTGCTGAACTCAGTGGTGGTGCAGCCTGACCTGGGCGCAGGGATCCTGGTTTTCTACCTTTTCATCATGTTCTCAGCCCTTCTACCTCCTCTCTTGGCTTCTTACTCATTTCCTCCTATCCTGTCATCAATCACTTGCTGTTGGAAGGGCTGGTTTTTAAGAGCCTTGGGCTGGATCTTGTGCCAGCAACATCAGCGAAATCACAGTGCTTTAAAACAGCAATAATGAAGTTCTGAGTTAGTTGTGTTCAGGACAACGAATGGGCAATTATAGCATTTAAATTACAATACTGAGTGATTCTGAAACCAATGCAGAATTTTGGTAGACAGGGATTTTAAAAATGCAATCACGAGTATGCTTTAGGAGCATTTTCATTACCCGTTCACGGCTGAGCCATTAATTAAGTGTAAGGTCAGTCTCATCTGTTGAATGAAAAACAAGGGCCACCGTGTTCTGAGGGCTGCCAGCAGAGACCGGAGGAGAGCTCCATCAGCACAGCTTCCTTCCATTCTCACTTTTATAAAAACAATGGAGCAGAGTGGCAGAAACTGTGTTTAAATACCTTCCCATGCATCACATGAAATGATGATGGCATTCAGTTAAGATGTGAGGTAATACTTTCAAAAGCACTCAAACGACTTGGGGACCTCGGTTTTATCTTCAAACATGACTTAATTACTGAGGTCACTAAACCACAGGTGGTTCACACAAGGCAGCTCTCTGAATTGTCTTTCTGAATTTTGGAAGATTGTTCCTTAAAGGGAACAATAAATGGGGAGGCTAGAGATGACCTTTTAAGAGCACAGAATGGTGGTAGGAGAAATCTTGTTTTACAGAGCAACGCAAACCTTTGGAGAACTGCTGAGCTCTCATGAAACTCCCCGATTTCTATACTCCTCTGTACTATCATGAAGGGTTATTCTGGGTCTAGACTCTCCTATTCTGACTAGTGAATCTCAAACAGTAACAGCACAGTTATTGGTCAAGTCTCAGGTGCTGTATTTCTTTCAGGAGAAGAGGATGTTCTTATTCATGACAGTAGGAAGCCCTGTAATTTGGACTGGAGCTGCTAACAAAGCCCAGGGTTTGTTCTTTTTAAATTCATACAATGAAAAGAAGTGTTAGCTAGAGATGATTAAGAGCTTAGTTCAGGACTTGTTGGTAGTTATCAGGTTTACAACAACAGTGCATGATGTGCTGGTTATTCCACTAATGATCATTTGCTAGCATATAAAATGAAAATATTTAGAGCTCCATTAATTCACTAGAAAGGGTCTTATTGATTTTAATTGATCAGATCCTGCAAGACTGTTCCTGAACAAGGACACGAATTTTGTAGATGATAAATGGCTAATTAACATTTTGGGAAGTCAGAGTAGCTGTAGTTTAAAAAACAAGACCAGATGCTGCTGCAGTGCAGAATTTGAGAAGCATGGTAATGCCCGCTCATCTCCATGATGTGCCTGGTCCTACTGAACGTGGGCAGTGCAAGCGCATGATAGACCAGGGCTTCCCAGGAGCACTGGTACTGCCTACTCACTCAGCCGTGCCTGGGAAAAAGTGTGGCAAGAAACAGGCCTGAGGTCAGATGAATGCTCCTGGCAGGCTGTATATAGGCCTAGGATCACAGGTTGAGCTCCATCATGTTCTCCATCCTTTGCTAATGCTGCCTTGCTCACCACATTTTCTATTGCACCCTGAACTGCCTGTGTCACCTATTGTTCATTGTGTTCCTTCCTCCCTCCTGCATTCACAGATCCTCCCTGTTTCTCCATGGACCGCGCTCCTTGTCTTTCTTTTCTACTTTTTTCCCCCACTCCTTTTTCTGTCACTTGCCATCACACCAAACTTGCTCCTTCAGCACTTCCAGACATTTCCCTGGTGAGGCCCTGACCGTCCCTTTACCATGAGCTGCTCCCCTTTTCCTGCTTCGTGACTCAAAGCACCAGTGGCTGGTAATCAGGGAAAGAAAGTGAAAAGCATCCTTAGTTTGCTACCTAGCTTTTATCTCACCTTTTAACCACAGCAGGTTTGTGAGGAGTGTATTCTAAGAAAATGGAGGTATTTTAATGATGTCACTCCCTGTCTGTGACATTTAAAAAAATGAAATAAGCACCCCTCCCCAATAATGCAAAAGTTCAGGCTTGGGTGGAGCATATAATATTAGCAATGTGGGAGATTTATGGTTCACTTGTCAACTTTCTTACAAGAAGTTGGTGCCTGCTCCACTTGCAGGTAAGTGCTATGAGGTCTAATACGCCTTAGCACTTTGGAAGAGAAAATAGAGACCATTTTTGAAACTGTGACTGCTGGCGAGCAGAGCGGTGGGGGAAAATAGGTAGAGCGGCAGGATCGAAGGCAAAGTGAAGAGGATTAGGAGACCAGTTCTGGGTGAGTGCAGAACAGCCCAAGGGATGGTCCCTGAGGCCAGGACACAGCATGAAAGAGCAGGAGGACTAAAGAAGGAAAGAAATAGTAAGATAAAATATATGTAGGCAACTCTAAAGAAAGCTACATAAACTGTGTATGACAAATCAGTCACATTTAATCACCTGTATCTTGACTAGCTCTGTGCCTGCACAGTTACCTGTGCAGCATTCTCTTACGTATTGTTCACACACAAGCACATAAATAAATATTATTACATGCTGCCTGGCTTGGAAGGGATATTTTTAATATCTTCATCCTCCCCCACTTCACCATCTTTCACTTCCACATCTTTGCTTCTTTTCAGCACAAGGCAGTTTCCCAAAAGGAAGCTGTGAGGAGGCAAGGAAGTAGTGGCACTGGCCATATGGAAGATACGGAAATGCAGGAAGAATAAGAAGCTGTCATCACCTCAGCCTAAAATTCAGCCTAAAATTCCTGTCTGATAAATTCTGGCTAGGGAACCACCATGGATTTCAGTTTGCTGCTAAGATACCAGGAAATGTCAGTGTAAAGATATTTTAGCTGAAATTTATCATCCTATTTTGGATACTCACGTGAAATTGTTTGTGTCAGTAGTGCATCCCTGAGCCTGGACCATGCATTAGATTACTGCTAGGAGGCAGCCACATTGATTTTCACCCTTTTCCTCTACTGTCGCTAAAAATATTTTGGATAGTACCATATAGGAGGAAAAAAGTCTGAGCTGGTATTTGCTCCTGAAGGTTTCAAACTGCTTGTTTACAAGAGCAAGCTTGGAAAAGGCTCATCACGATTTCAGAAGATGCAGGTTTCTGAAAACTGGTGATGGATCTCACAGCAGAGACTGTTTATGAGTTCTCCTCGGGGCGCTTAAACAAATGCAAATATTTTTGCTTTGACAGTAATTGCATACACCTAGATTTCAACTGCAGATACCAGCAGTGCTGTGCTACTGGTGAAGCTGTTTTGTTGCAGGTAAAACCCCAGCAGATGCACCAATTACTTTACATACTGTTTACCCGCTTTTGGTGACATTGAGGCTAACCTTGGAGTCACCTCCCCCGCTGCCACATTCTCCTTTGTCGTACCACCATTTGTTTTTCAATTTGTCCAAGAGGCCTTGTTCATTCAGTTTTAAAACTGCGAGGTTAACAGCATTTCTTGAAACGATAAAACATATTTTGTAAGAAACTGCACAGCTGTTAAGATGTTAGAAGGAATGAGGACTTAAGCTGTTTACAAGCTTGATCCACACACTAAATAAACCTCTCATTTCCGTATTTCAAAGCCCTTGGCAGCACAAATAACTGTGGTTACTTTCAAATGTGAAAAATGCATTTCCAGTGTAGAAATGATTTTCAGAATGGTTTGGATTTTAACAAGAAAATTCTATCAACCAACCAGAACTATTTTTGCAAAATGATGATAAAACTCTGCCTGGAATTATAAACGAATTTACACAGATTTATCTGAATCTATATTTAGAATATGTTTAGTGTGGGCCCAGGCTGATTTTTCAAGCAGATGGAAAAACATATTCCCATATACTAAAGAGGCAAGATCCAGACGGCCTATGCTAGACGCTGCCAGTCACTGGGTCACATACAGTTTTGACATATAGCATCACACAGAGTGATCCCACACAAGTTATGGGCTAAGGCTCCAGAAACAGGCAGTGTGAGGGAGAGCTGAAGAGTCAGCTTGCACGCTGACTACGATGCTGCCTAGAGCCAGTCAACAGAAAACAAAGCACAAAGAGGTGCCGGGAGTCCTGCCCGTACATCCATAGTTTTGAGATGCAGGCTCTAGAGTCCTGCTCCCTTGGCACAGTAGAGGCTTAGCCGAAATGCAAGACCTGGGATCTAGCTCAGTGCCGTGACTCCGGGGACTGCCCTGCTATCCTGGGAGAGCACCCTGTCTCCCAGCCCGAAGGGCACCCACTGTGTGGGGGAGGAAGGTGGAGGTGGAGGGCATCCTCTCTGGGGAAGCCTGGGGACAGTGCAGCCAAACAGAAGCTCAAGCACTGGGAAGACCAAAGCCAGCCCATTTGCTGGGTGCTGAGATACCAGCAGGTAGGCGGGACGTCCTGAGGACTTTTCCCTGCAGGGCTTATACGTGTCATGCTACCGCTGGATGAAAGATGAATCCTGCATCACTGGCAGCACGGTGGCATAGGCATGACAGACTGAAAGGGTCTCCGTGGCACCTGGTGTCCTCTCTCTCATGCTTAGTGCTCTTTTTTCAGGTGAGAGAAGTACCTGAGAGAGACTTTGGATCTGTGCAGGCAGAGCTGGGTTGCCAACACAAAGGCTAAAGCAGAGAATCGCTGCTTCTGCATGAACTCAAGACTGCTGGGACTACACTGAAACTCAGGCAAGAAAGGGACACAGCTGGTCCTAGGATGGGGTTGCCTCTGCGCATGCTCAGAGGTTTTCCTTTAGGTGCCCAGAGAGCATTAGAACTGGATGGCAGAGGGTAGACAGTATAGATTACCATACAAACCCAAATGTAAGGCACCTGGATTTATGACAGGAACTACAGTCACTATGGGACATTTTAAAACCAGTTGATAACTAATCTGCCAAGGCATTTATGCAGCCTTCATCACCTCCTGAGGAACCTTTGCAGTTGTTTAAGTGTATGACTTCCTGTCTTTATTACTAAGAGCCTCAATAGTCACATATCCTAATGGTACACAACTACATCAATATTTATTTGTAATTCATAATAATAAACTTTTCTCTTCCTCTTTTCATGTTCAGAAGTCCCTAGTGCATCCATGTCTATCAGACACATACACTGTTTCTGGTGGGTGTCTGCCCAGCCTTGCTTGCGGATGTGCAAAGGCATGTGCAGCAGTAGCACCATATCCTTGAAGCACCATTCATCTCCAAAGAGAGAGAAGCATTTGTGAAGTGCCAGTAGCTTAACTACTGCTCTTCAGGGACAATACGGAATTTGTTTAATGCTGTCAAAATCTGTCTGTCAGGGCTGACAGATTTGGCAAGAGCCATAGCTGTCAATGGCATCTTCCCCTCCTCAATTATGAGGGGATGCAATACCTTCAAAGCACTCAGAGAAGGGTTGGGGAAGAGAGATCCTCTGGTGGCAGGGCTCCATCAGATCTCATGGCACCAGAAGCCACTGGGGCTTGTGATTCCACCCTCTCTAGAAGTGGCTGGTCTCTGGTCCCTGGGCATCCCTTCTGGTCTTAGAATGGAAATTTTTCTCTCACTCATTAGCTATGTTCCTGGCAAACAGGTACAGACAACGGTATTTCACAGCTTATGGAGCATTCCTTACAACATTGACCCTGTTTGTGGGACAAATGTCAGCTTCAGGACATACCTTGACTGTCTGTTAACAGCTTTTCATATAGCTCCTGCCTGAACCGAGACAGGTCTTTGCTGGCTGGTCATGAAGTTTGGAAACTGCTTGTGTGTAGATCTGACTTTATCTAGCTTCACTGTAGTTACATTTATACGAGATTTTCAGTACAGATAAAGTAATTGCTTGTCTGTCCCTAGAAGTGAAAATGAGAACCGTAGGCTGTAGCGGGAGAGATAACAGACTGCTCTTTGTTGATAAAGCTTTAAGGGGAATTTAGCAGCCAGGCTGAAAAATGTGATTTTGCATAAGTGCTCTAATTATGTTTCACACTCCAGAGGGAGAGGAGAAATCACAAAATTGGAATGAAATTGTTCATTTGTCCCTTTTGTTCTTGGAAGCAATTGCTTTTGAACCAGTCATATTTACTACAGTTTTTTCCTACTCAGCTTTTAGTTACAAAGCCTGTGCTTTTGGCCTGTTTGCCCCATTCAGAAAGGTAACTGTGTGGCCAGCCTTGCCACTTTACAGCCAAATTTCCAGTACACTAAATGTAAATTTTACCTTTTTAAGGACACCAGGACTGAGCCATAGATGAAAGATGATCCTAGAAACACTATTTCTTTCACACTGAGCAACATTACTTATGCTGAAAATGGCTTAGATATATAGCCTGAGTCTGCTATCTGCAAAGTCAATGTCAAAACTCCTTCTCCCTTCAACAGGAACCAAACTAAGGTCTAATTTAATGCCGCTGTGTCTAATTGTCACACTGGGTAGCAATAAGATAAACAGCTGCTTTGACAGTGCTACAGATGTGGGCAGGAGTGATCACTCACATGAAAAATGAAATGTATCTCAAGGAATACCACTAACTCTCAATTCAACGAGCCACTTAAGGACAGTCTTATTTTAAAGCAGATGGGAAGCCCTATCAATCAGTCTATCTGTAAAAGCATCTTCATACTATTTCCTCTAAGCTGTAGTCTCTCAAGTATAAACACTAAAGCTCACTGAATTAGACAAAGTCCTTATGTTATAATCCTCAGGAAGTTTTTTTCCCAAGCTTTATCTTATCTTGGGTGAAGGTGTTACAACTTTTTTTTCAAGCTTTTCAAGTTAATGTCTACTTAGACCTTTTATCTGGATATTCTAAGATAAATAAAAAACAACTAGGCGATTTTTTTTGACAACTAATGTAAGTTTTCATGTTTAATTTCCATGTTGAAGGGAAAGATCTTTCTCACTTGCCAAATTTTCGAATTTATCTTTCGAAGCATTAAAGATTATCAAGGAAAATTTTCCCACAGTTATTTAGAGAAGCTGCAGCTGGTTGATAGTAATCCTAGAGTAATAAATAAATAAATGAAACCCATTCATGAGAGGGTTATTTAGCTGGGTTATTAGCCATATCCATAGACAGTTTCACAGCACAATAGAGAGATGGAAATAAAAAGGATGAAGAAGTAAATGTGGATTTAAGCTGCAATCATTGCTCTGAAATTAAACGGTATTGTTTATAAATGTAACACATTATTGTCCTTTCAGGTCTAGTAGGCCATGTAAAACCAGGTTAGTTTCACACTGCTTTCTCTATTGCTTTGTTATCCAGGTCCACCTCAACATGTGGAAATAAATAATTTCTTTCTGGTCAGCAAAACACAGAAAACCTTTGCTCAACACTGCTGTACCTCCCACAGAAATGTTATAACTGAGATCCTAATAGGTGCAATGGTGACGACATTGAAAATTATACACCTGAGACCTCAGAGCCAGGCTAGAGGCCTCAGACTCATCCTAAACAGTGCTTCATTCTGCCACAGAAGGCGGCATTTTGAAACTTGAGTATCCGTGGCAGAAACTGTTCTTTCATCATTAAAAAAAAAGGACTGTATCCTCAATACCACACTTAGTCAAAACTCCCACTGAAGAACAATGTGTTCCTCAATAAAGGAACTGAAATCTTCACAAGAGTAAGGGTTTAGTAGTAGAAAGCAGGCAAGTGCTTTAATATTTGACTCTTAATCTTTGCTGTCACTGCACAATCCTGCCTTTTCTATTACTAAGAAAACAAGAGCCCTTGCATGTGATAGTGAAGCCAGTTCAGCCAAAACTGCAGCGCTTGTGTTACAGTGATACCTCACTTCACAATTGCTTGAGTGCACAGATAGTGATTTCAATGTATGGATCACAGCTTTTTTTAAGCTGCCTATAGAATTACAGCATGAAAAACTTGATGAGGATTAAATAATTCTCACTCATTTAAAATCACTTTCCTTCTCCCCATAAATAAATGTAATAAGCAGTTTAAAATGTTCATCAGTGTCACTAATTCTTTTTAAAGAGCCTACTTGTGCCAACTGCAGATATACCTTTCATAGTTAGCAAAAGATAAAACCGCACAGACAGATGATAGTGCCACTACCCAGTCCTTCGCAAAATTACATCTGTGACTCCAGACAGGGATAACTCATCTGCCACCCAAAAGAATCACAGTAGGGTGTTAGCCCACAGCCCAGGGAAGCTGGCAGAGAGGTCTGCTTTGACTTCCAGTGAGTCTGGGTCACGGCAATGGTTAACGGACGACCCATCCGTTGGACTTCAGTTGGTAGGACCTGAACATTACGGCATACAACACCGTGGTACCTAGCAGTTAGATGCTGAACCGCAGGAGGGGCACTTCCAAGGCTGATAGAGACACACAAAGTTCCCTGCACCATGAAGGAATGAGACAGAGGCCCGGGCCAGGGGCCACAGCAGCCAACATCACAAGCACTGCTGGAAGTCTGGGACAGCCACAGGGGAACAGCAGGGGAAGGGGCACTAAATTCTGCTTAATGCACCCCTTTAAGCACCTCTTTCAGCACAGCAATGCAGTATCTCTAAGAAACCAGAAACTAAAACATGAAATGCATCCTGCATGGTAAAATCAAGCCTGTTTTCAACAGCCTAATGCCCAAAGCACAAACACATGCAGTAGGTAGAAAAGGCTTTCTCCAGCCTGATTAAACTTGAACAAGTATCCACAGTCTCAGCCACAGCTGCTTTTTGTCTAAGTCTTTCAGCTCCCCAGATCCCTGGATACACAGTGGCTCACAGGATGGATGGAAACCACCACCTATGAGCACCACCCAGCACCATCTGTGAATGCAATTCAGAGGGGTCTGCCTTGGCCTGCGCACACGTAGCTAAGGAAACCCCCTCCATGAAGTCAGGTCCCAAAATACCTGTTTTTGAATACTAAATGGCCTAAAGGCACAGACAGGTCTCTAAGTACTCACTACAACAAAGGCAGGATCTCTGCTGGGAGCGTTTAAAAACAACCTTTTAGGCAACTGGTAGAGTTTTGCCAGGAAAACTTAAATGTCTTAGCTATTTAAACAGGTTTGACATTTTCCTGAATCCCTTTCCTGAACTTAGGCTCATAAATTCTGTGTAAAACTGGCACGTTAGATGGCAAAATATTTCCCTGAATCCTGGGCAGATTCTTGCTGAAATTCTGCCCTTATCTTTACAGATGGCGGCACTGTTGTTTCACTGCTTAGCATTGGGGATGTTGTTCACTTGAAATAATGAACAAGCAGGATGTGCAAAAATAACATGACTCACTAATGAGACTCTACATACACAGAGACAGCTTTGTTTAAACTGCAGCCGTATTGCACAGCGTATCATCTGAGAACCACTGGTGCCAGCACTGCAGTTACTGAGGCAGAAGCAGAGACCCCGACCCTCTAAAAGGCTTTTCACAAATCCTTCTCACAGGGCTTTGAAAGCCTCAGAAATCGCTCAGTCACTTAGAAGTCACATCGTGTGGAGGGATGCCACCTCTGTTTAACCTTAGGTTCTCTGAACATACAGCAAACTTCAAACAAAGGGTACCTGAATGTTAAATGATCGAAGCACCATAGATGGACCATATGTGAGGTATGGACCAACTGGCAAAATATAGGGATGTGCTTTTTATTCCAGTAAAATCCATGACTACTTAGTCATATAAAGTTTGTTGTACACGTACTACTATATAAGTACTGTCTGAGGATCAGCAAACTACTGCACAATGGGAAGTGAAGCCACAGATGCTGTGGTGCACCCGGAGGAGGAGTTCACTGAAGCAACACTTTCCCAAAATCACAATGTCACAGCCAGAGACGCGTCGGCAATTGATGACGCGTCTCAAGCAACTCAAAGCTCATTTTCTTCCTTGCACTTTGGACATCTCTCCCTGCAGCTACCTGCCGATGCAGCTCTCTTCCAGACAAGCCCCTTGGTGCTCCTGGCGCAGGCTGGAGGGTACCCTCCCTCAGGACAAGGCAGAGAGAGAGCCCGGTGAAGCCGAGTTCAGTGACCTTATTTCAGTGATGTGAATCGCAGTTATTCTCTCATGATCTAATCTGCATCCAGCCCAGGTGGCTTGGGAAGAAGAGGCCACAGCTGCCCGAGAGCCTCCCCCCGCCACAAAACCTCACGCTCCCTGGATGCAGCTGAGGATCTCTCTCAGAGGTATTTAGTGAAACACAAGCGGGTGCATTTTTACAGCTTGTTCATATCATCCGTTCAAATGATTTTAAATGGGAAAAATTAAAATGCAACCTTACCAAGCAAAAAATTAAAACCTGCCCAGCTTCTGAACTGTGTATTTTAACCATGTTTTGAAAAGTGCTGATGGCAGATTGCAACACGACACAAATGCAGCGCAGTTTAGGGGTGTTTGACAATTCATCAAGAGAAATTAAGTGTAAAGCTGCATGGCACTGGCTGAATATGTTTAACAAATTAGGAATGAAACAAGCACTCTATTAACGAGGAAGATGTAACCAAAGCTTATATCATTCTGTAGTCAGAAAGCTTAAAGAATCAATAATGCAAAGATTTAAAAAGCGAGCTAATGCAAGAGCATTTTTACAAGAAAAACAACCTGAACTTTAATGACAAACGACCAACTTTGAAATCATAGGTTTTTAAACACATTCAAAAATTTATAGGAATAATTTTTGTACTGGTACTTATAAAAGTTTGCATGCTGTAATGCTATTTGTATGAAAAAATTGTATTCAAATACTGAAGCCAGCACATATCAAGACATTTTCACATGTAGCTGATAGTTCAAACAAGTCCTTGGGACTTGCTCTGATAGCTTGCCCAGCATTTATAGTAAAGAAAGAACTACTAGTATTCAAGTGTGAGTCTTCACAACAATATTAGATATTTTGCAATGGCATTCTCAGGCTTTCCTGTTAAACTCTTCCATTGGCACATACATGCTTATCACAGAAAGGACGTGACAGGCCATCTCAGTCGAGTGCCCAGGCCCAGCTGAGGATCCACCAGGACAGTGGGTGCCTCTTGAATTCCACCTTGCAAAACCCATGTACCCCTGAGGAACTGACTGGTCTGCAGAAAGCCAAATGTCTTGCAAAAAAGCTATGGGCAGGTCGTGTGCTGCATTAGAAGCTAATACCATTTGTAAATGTTGTTTTAAAATCCCCTGTCTGATTGCATTCAGAACACCTCTTCCAGAACAGTACCTCAAAATATTCTACAAACACTAAGAATAAAGTATCCTTACAAGAATGTATATGTATTGTTATTCTTTGTTTAGAGATGGGAAATTTAAAGCAGCTCTCAAATACTTTTCAGTTGTGGCTAATTAAAATAAGTTTAACGCTCTTCACTTAGCCATCCAAATAAGATGGTTAATTTCCAGGGGCACTGAGTATTTACAGCTTCTATGTATATCGTAAGTATGCAGCTTAGTTACTTGAACTGAGCTTCATAAACAAATATGAGCCAAACTGACACCTTGAGGATCAGCAGGAGTTCCAATTAATGGGAGACCCACTGCTGCTAAAAATTGCCAAAGCTACTTTGAATTCAAAGAAGTTCTGACAATTTACACCAGCTAGAGGTCTGATGACTGTAGTTTAAAATATTTATATAAATTTAAAGCTGTTTTGCAGCAAGATATTCCAATTACAGTATGCAAACACTTCTTGGTACAAGCAATTAAGTATGTATTTTTCTTGTGTAAAACCAACAGCAGTTGACCCGGGAAGGCAACTCTGCTTGTTCCTCTGCTTTATACAAAGCTTTGCTGTAAATAAAAAACACATAAAGTTGTCCCTAGAGTAACTGTTCATATTGGTTCAGTATACAGTCTTTAGTAGAAGCAGAAACACCAGTTTCTCTCAACTCTGAGCCGTTTTAATTTTCACTAACAACTACCTAATCCTGTTCTCATTGAGCAGTATCACATTTCAAAGTAAAATTTTTCTTGCTGGTTGCAGCATAAGCAGGATTATGCGAATAGGCTGCTGCAGTCCAACACCTGCAACTCAAAATACACGTTTTAAAGGCTTGAGTGGGATTTTTCAAAAGTGTCTGAGCACCAGTGCAACACTGCTCCACACTGCAGGAATTGCTCTGAGGATAAGCTTAGCCCACTGCCAACTGCCTCAAAACTCTCTTTCACCTCAGAAACATTAGAAATCCTGAGCTCTTTATGGGTTTTAAACATTTGATATTGCTGAAAGCACTTACAATAATATTTTAAAATTTGAAATGTATAAAATGAGCATTTTTAAATACATGCCCCCAAAATACTTAATGCTTTCAGACAGGGTAACATTCACCTCTGGCATGGCTGGCAGAAAGCCTTTTGCCTTTTTGCACCTTAGGCGAAGCAGATCTCCACTCACAGTTCTGTCACAGCAGGGTGTTTGGATGTTGTTTCACCTGCCTCTCCATTAACTCCTAAATTTAAGGGGCCCCAGCAGAGAGAAAATGGCAGTATTGGCACGGACAGGTAAGGGTTTCCTGGCGGGGCACAGGACGTGGTTCAGTGCCAGGCAGAGGTTCCACCAGTGCTGGATTAGCGCAGCTGAAAGACAGGGAGTAATGACTTATAGTGGGGGCCACAGCAGTGAAGCTCTACCAGGTCTCACGCTACCCCTCTCCTCTCCCACCTAGACTGCATTAGTGCAGGTCTCTCTAAGCGACATTGTGTTACGTTATCCAGGCACATGCTGTTGAGACTCCTTATGCCACTCCATCCGCAAGAAAAAGCCAAACACTGCAGTTTACTGTCTGCACAAATGATCTATTTGTTTTTCGAATGGATGAGTTGATTTTAACAGGATTAAAAACATTATTCATCATTACTGATGTTTGCCAGTAGATTTAAATTTTCTTTTACATAATACCTTAGCCATATTTGTAAGGCATTTTAAGTTTATGCTTCTGAATGCCATGGAGTGACTATTTTCATCCAGAGTGAGGCTAGGAAAAATGTATCATCTCTTTTGGATGTAATTCAGTGCTCACTGAATAGAAATAGGGTGTGGTCCCTTATAATTTAGAAAGTTGTTCCTTCTTTATATCCATCTCAATCCACTCGATATGACTGATGGATTACTAGACAGCCTACTAAGATCGCAGACTCTGGCCACCCTACACAGAGGAAGATTTTACTACATCAAAATCTTCCAGCACAAAGCAGGTGGCAGCTGTTTCAGCAGGTTCTAATTTTTCACTCCATTCAACACGACCCAGCAGCAGCAGAAATATTGTGCCTTGGACTGAGCATTTCACAGCTTTCATCCACAGGAAGACCTAGCCCTAGGCTGAATCACCTATCCCCAGAAGAAATGTTGCTGTGACCTCCAAAACCAATCAGGACTTTTGCTGATAAATCATGGAAAGTAAAATAACCTATTGGACTCGCTGCAAAAATTAGGTTTTCTGGTTCCTAACCAGCCCCCCTGTCTCAATGTGCTATATAAATGTATGTTCTATTCAGTGGGTAGTAGGGCAGCTAATATAATAAACCCAAGATCTTTCTTAATGTAGTATTGAACATTTCTGGCATTTTTGGAGAGTGATTCAAATTTGGCAATGTTTGAAGAGATTGCATTATCATGAGACTTCTCCAATTTTTCATTTATGCCAGGCTGAATCTCACCTTTTATGAACATATAATGGTAAGATGGGTAAGAGGAACTATATTTGACATGGTTTTCTCCTGTTATTCTACTCCTTATGACATGTTGCTGCATTTTCTTCCTTGCAAGCAGCAAGACCTCATAACAGCAACTGATTAGTTTAAGATGTCAATTTAAGATTAAGAAATGGTAAAAAAACATCTGGAGTCACAATGGAGTAAAGATGCTCAGCTGAGCATCTGTGCACGCCTTTTTCACAAACTACCTTACCATCAGCTTAAGATACTCCATAAAAGGTGACAGAAGTCCTCTGTCCTAGCTAACATTTCTGAGATGTCCTAAGAGAAGAGTCATACAAAATGACTTGCATTTAACCACTCTCAGGGTGACAAAGACATAGGTATCCGTGGCAAGGGCTGCAGTGAGAGAAAAAACCTCCTGCCATCTTCTCAGCATTTGCAACTGGAAAAAAAAATGAACTTACTGCTATTACTGTTCTCAGGAATTTGAGGAGTAGCCAGATTCAATTGAATTTCTGTATTTTTACTTTAGAAAACAAACCCACTATTTTAGGTGCTGTTTCCAATGAGCACCAATCTTTTGCCTGTCTGGTTGGACTTTTCAGCCACTAAGTCCCAGTCTCACCTTAATGAGAATGAAGCATGAAATGATTGCAAAGCCAAATACCATCAGCGTACTGTACAGTAATGAAAGTGCTGTAATACAAGCAGTCTGCTCATCCATTAATTTTTTCCTAGTGAGGAAAGCAACTCCACATGGGAAAGCTATAGGGCAAAACTGCAGTTTGCTTCTGAGGGAATTCATTCACTGACATCAGTGTCCACAAAGGTATTAAAGTAACGTGGCCACTATGTCAAAAGCCATTGATAACACTGAGAAATCAGCATGGATGCTTGATTTTTACTCTTGCCAGAAAAAGACCACTAATTCCTAAGATCTGCATAGCTGATACACTGTTATTAGATCTAAACTTAGACTGAGAAGAGGTATGAGAGATTTCTGTAACTATACATGCTTCTTTGTGACTCCATACTGTTGTTTTTCATAAAGAAGTATTAGAAGGAAGGCAATAAACAGAAAGATCCCTGCTAAGAGATGGTTTCATAAGTTTTGGTCTAATTATAATGCAAGCACTTTGAAGTTCATTATTTTAATTAGAAGCAGAGACTGAGAGAAAAAACAGGGGGTCCATTCCCCAGGTGGGAACTCTAGCTGCAACTGCAATGCAAACAATAAATAATGCTGCATAACTTGAGCTTTAGTGAAATGCTGGCTTGTGTTTTGCCTAATGGCAGATCAATACCGTACAAATGAAGCAATTACAGTTGTGTCATATAAAGCCTTATTTGGTCAGCAGCCAAAATGGGGATTAGCTGGAAGAGTTCCTAGGACTTTCTGTCTGAGTATTATCGCAGAAGTTAATGAGGAAGATCTGATAGGCTGAGACAAACATAAATGGTGCCAGCAACCAGACAAGATGGTCGGTCCAATAGCCAGTGTGCTGATAATTAAAATGCCCTGAAGCCAGCTGAACATCAGTCCAAGATCAGGTGAAATTATCAGACAAGGGCAATCCAATCCTTCTGGCAACAAGCTATATGATGTTGCCACCGTTGGTAGAGCCATGTACACAGCAGCAAATGCAAATACACCAGCACTCATACCAGTCAGACCAAGCACAGTCACTTCAATACAGTAATACTCATGTTTGTAACGTTTCAAACACAAGCAGCCAGGCTATAGAGAAAACAAGGTATGGAAATTACTAATAGATCTCGGCAGTGGATATGGAGATCCAACTAATGTAACTGCTGTTTTCCTGAACACATGCCCACATGCGACTTTTAATAAAAAAGAGATGGAGGGAGTAGGGTCTACTGGTGATGGAGATTTCTGCCACTGCTTTCTAAAGGGAAGACAGAACAACATGTGGTCATAGACCATAGACTGTTTAAGAAACCATTAGCTGAAGCTACATTTTCCCTATTGTTTTGTCTCCACAGCAGTTACTTTGATCAAAGGCACTGAGAAATCTACCGTGGGGTTTGTTCTGAGGCACACACCTCCATGGATTTGAAATAATCATACAAACATCTGAAGTAGGAATGAACTTGAAATATTCACAGCACAATAAACACTACACTATTAATCTTCACTATCCTTCTGAGGTTGATGGGCAATTGTCATTACTGTCAATTTGCAAAGGTGAAACTGAAGCCAGAAGGTGAACTGACCTCCTCCAAGACTCCCAGGAAATTGGGGCAGGACCATAATTAAACTCATCAGTACGACATTACTTCCAGCCTTGCTCTCAGTCAACCACACTTCCTTGCCGCTCAGAAATCTTTGGGCCTTTTCAGGCAAGTGTTCATAGGGAATTTGTCCTTCTGGCCTCCCAATGGAAATAACTTCCTAGTGATAGACTAAGCTTAAACTTCTGTGCACATTCCTTCAACTCAGTCTTTAACCATAAGATACTCCTAATTTTTCTGCATATCCTGCCAAAAGTGAGAGACAGCCAACCTGAGTAGTCTGACTGCTGTAACAAAAAACTCTTCCACCTTTTGACCCCTCTCTTAGGGGTTCCCCAAAGGTCCATGCTGTCAGTCACTCAGCAGCTAGATAAGGCTGCTTGGGAAGTTAAGGGGTCCCTTTGCCCTTGCAAAGCAGAGATACAAAGCACTGCTACTTATTTCACCGAATTCAGATACTCTTTTTTGCTTTTCCAGCATGAGAATGTGATTTAGATGAGAACAATCTGGTTGACTTTTGATTCACAGAAATCATAGCTAAAGCCTAGTGGTCAAGAACAGCTTTTGTACAAGTCAGGGAGAAGACCTTCTACTACACAGAGAACTTAAACATCCCTCTCCGTAAGCTCCTACAACTTTCCAAATACTCCTGTAGCTCCAGGAGATTGAATGTGATGGCTGAAGATGTCCTTTTCACGTCCACAATTGTCAAAAAAGGATCATAGCATAGTGCAGTCTGGAATGCACCTCAGTCTGGTGCAGCCTCCTGCTCACACAAGGGTCAGCTCTGACGTCAGACCAAGCTGCTCGGGGCTTCATCCAGTCATGAGTTGAAAACCTCCAAGGATGGAGACGGCACAACCTCTCTGGGCAACCAGTGTCACTGTCAGGCTGTCCTCAGGCAGTCAGGGGAAAAAGTTCCTCCAGTCAGAACTTCTGTTTCCATTTATGCCCATTGTCTCTTACCTTCCCGTTCTGCATTGCTGTGAAGAGCCTGGCTCTATCCCCTCGAAGACCTTCCCACAGGCACTGTGGGCTGCCGTTAGGTCCCTCACAAAGCCATCTCTGCTCCAGGCTGAACAAGCCCAGCTCCCTCAGCCTCTCCTCACAGGGCAGGTGCCCCAGATCCAGCTCCAGTGTGAAGACCTTCCACTGAAATTGCTTCAATTTATTGATGTTTTTCTTGAATTAGGAGGCTAAAAAAGGATGCCATATTCTAGATGTGGTCTGAATGTTTGCAATTATTTCATTTGATGCCACAATATCTTCTCTTGTGGCCTACAAATTGGATGAACTAAAAGCACTCTAATTGGAACTGCCTTGGATAATTGCCCATAGATGCCAAAAGTAGCAGCCTGCTTATTTAACTGTGATAGGAACAATTTCTAAATCCTCAAGAAACTGTGATGACTTTCTGTTCACTTTCAATGACACTTTCATAGCCTGAGTTTGCATTAGTTAAACTCTGCACAACCAGAACTAATTGTCAAGTGTTCATGTGGATTTAAAGGAAAAAATATCATTAGCAGGTAAAGTTAGAATATAGTTAAAATAGTAACATGTACTGATTAAAACCTGAGGCGATGGATCTTAGAAAGCGTAGAGCATCTGAATGTAGGCTGATCCTACAGCTTTGCACACAGAAGGACATCATCTTTTTAATTAAAACCAATAAAGAAATGAGCATCAGCCTACATCCTGTCTCTTACTGTTTTGTGTTGCAACCAGTAAAAAGCTTTTGTGGAAACCTTAAAATTAAAAATTTTTATTGAACATGTAAAAATATGAAAAATTGCCTAGTAATGTTTGTATTTAGGCGCCTGAAATTTGGGTGATTTGACTTATCTAGAAAAAGTAGAGATATTCTGTAGAAAATAACTCACAGATTTCCAACCAGGTCTGATGAGTTTTTCTGTAGACTCAGAATTTTAAGATCCAAAATAGATCTGAACCACACAAATGACACAGCGTAAAATGCTAGAAAAAGAATTTCCATACTGCTGTGTGCAAAATCAGGTGCCTACATCCATACCAAGGAAGCCAAAGGTCTCATTCTAAATGTAAAATCCTCTCTTATGACAAACACGGTTGTAAACTTTGGCTGCACTAGATGGAACCGTATAAGTAATAGATCGGAATGAGCCTAATGTGTAATCATGTACACAGAAAGCCTTTTCTGGAGGTAACAGATGGGCTGCCAGATGTTGGGGCCGCTCTCACCTGCAGGCCTCGGTCGTCCTTGTTGCTAGTAACGGAAGATGCAAGGGACCTGAATCTTCCTGCACACAGATGCTATTTCTGCGCATGTCGGGGGGGAGGAAGAAAAAAAAAAGCTCTGTCTTCTCTGATTATTCTTTTTATGTGTTCTTTTAGAACAGTAATAAAGAACTGAAGTGTAACAATAAAATAGGTCCCTGTATCAGGTCAGGCTTGGACCACTTTCATCCAGTTCACTTTTGGCTTTAAAAAAGTGCAGGGAAAATTGTAGTTAAACATTTACTACAGAAAACTGCCAATCCTGCCAAAAGCTATTAAAAGAGAGTCTCACTCAACAAAAGAGCACACAACACTGTTCAGCATCATGTGATTTGCTAAAAGAGATGGTTAAATAAGAGCTAAATCCTTCTTCAGCTTTGATTTAAGCTCTTATTCAGTGACTTAATCGGAATGGGAAGCAGGGGAAGGAAGGTAGAAAATGGGAGTAAGGCTTCTAGCTACAAAAATACAGGAAGACTTGAGCAAAGTGTATCTAGAAGTAGTTGAGAAAAAAAGCAGTAGTTTTGACCCTACTTCCTACCACACACAAGGTAGACCAGTTCAGAGAAATAACTACTGATCAACCACAAGTCACCGTTTTATCACACAATCTTTTAAACTTGAGTTGTTCCGCGAGATGCATATATGGCCATTTTTATCTGGAACCTGAGCACCTTGGGAACATCTTGCTGATGTGGGGTAATAGCCACATTTTAGAGATGTCATGCCAAGATACACAATAGCTGAAAAGATATATTAAAACTGCCCAGGAAGCCAGAGCTGGGTGTCAGTCCCAGGCCTCCGGAATCTTGTTTTGTGCTTTTTTTCATTGGCAACATTTTTACCTTTTCTTCTGGGATGTTCATTCCCTCCATAATGCCTGCTCCATCGCACAGTGTGCTGGTCTTAAGATACTGTTCTCAGCTCAAAGAAACTATGAGAAAGAAAATAAACTTTTTTTCCTACTTTTGGTTTGGGATTTCTCACAAGAGCCAAGGCTGCATAAAGACTAAATGGCCATTTTGTGTCGCTCGGGAGTCCATCTAGTACTTACTGTCAATTGAAAGTGGGCAGTTTTGCAACTGCCACACAGATTAATCGCAAAATGTTTTTCAGGTGCTATTTGTTCCCCAAATGTCAGTTCCACAGAGAGGTATTGTTACGAGCTGCTGAGATGCCTTTCAATGGCCTGCTCCCTTGCTTTAGACTGCCTACAATTTATGTGGACAATTATTATCTTAGTGGGATAGGCCTTTTACTTGGTGGGAACCGTACCATCAACTTCAAACGGTAGCTGGATTGTGCCCTTAATGAATACATATTCTGAAGCCTGGCAGTTTCCTGGGAATTGACACCTAAACAGTTGTAATGAAAAGAGAAGAGAGAAATAATAACGAGCTGCATTGTAAAAATATAATGGGCTGCATCTTGCTCTCTGCTGAGCTGCTTTATGAGGGATTGGGGAAATGGCAGGGAAAAGGGCAGCAGAAATTTATTTCTTAAGTGCCAAGAAGCAGAGTTTGTTCTTTGGAGGATCTATAGATTGGAAACAATGATAACCCTTTTGTATGCCTCTGGCATACTCTGGGGGTTAATGCCTATCAAATCTTGGCAAACTTCCAGAAAGTCAGTAAGACGTGTGCACAGCAATGGTATCCGTATTTTTGAGAGATTCTGGTCTTCACTGATAGTTTTAGGGAAGTTCATTGGTTATACTTAAAAATATGTCCCTTTTTACCTGACAGAGAAGTGAATAGCCTGTCAAATTTCATTTGGAAGATTTGATATCGTGAAGGTCCTACTCTGTTTGCATTCAAATATTTCTGAAGCAGAAAAACAAAAAAAGAAACGTGGGGTTTTTTGATGCCTTGATGTCTTTCTGATTGTAGAAAACGAGCCTGTAATAAAACTTGTCCTGGTGCTGACTACCACAGATTGGCCCAAACAATGCTTCTATACGACAGCACAGAAATTTCACCTTTAGTAATCATTAAATATCAGAAGGACAAAGCTCTTGTATAAAGATCTTGTAAAAAAGGAAACTAAAGAAAAAAAAAAAGCCTCATTGTGCTGTTAAGCCCATGCTAAAGCTGAAGAGACAGAATGGTAGTTTCACCTTTTATACTGATTATACTGCTAATTTAAAAATACCTATTGCCATTGCAATGTTTAGATAAAAAATTACCTTTCTAGGCAATAGTTCTATTGCTGTTTCCATGCTCTGTTCTTTCACTCCTGCTCAGAAGCACATCGTTTCACAACTGTTCTCACTAAAATCCTAGGACCTTCCCTGGAGAAAGGAGCAGGATGATATTAGCAGAGGGGTACCAGAATGTGACTGTGCGACCAAAATGGGAGCTGGGCTTCTTGGAAGAGCTTTACCTTTCATCAGTGGCTTCTAATGTCATTCGTAGTGTAGGAAAACAGGAGTGGCAACAGAACAAATTCCTGTGACTTTTGCTCTCTCCTCCAGACCACGGAGAGCTTTGTCAATTATGAATGCCCCCCTGAAGTCTGAGGGTAAAAACTTCCTGCAAGTGGCAATGAAGAAACAGGCTCTGTGGAACAAGGTAGATCAGAGATGGCTCTCTGAAGTACTTGAAAGATATACTGATGTGTTTTTTTTTTTGCCAGGACAGAGAAAATTCAGTGAGTGCAGCATCATGGACACTAATGAGTTGTTTTCTTCTAAAGATACAAATATCAGAAGCTCTCTCAATAACAATCCTCTTCACTGCAGTTTGGTGACTGAAGTCAGGATTATTAAAATTTCCTGTCTCTATATTAAAAAATTGCAAGAAAGAGCAAAAGTCCTCCAAGTAGAAGATTTTGCTTAAATACATTTGCTCGTACGTCTTGCAATGGAGCTCATTAGCCATCATCAAATTTTCCTCTTTTTTTATTGCAGTCTTTTCATATGAGGAAGACCCTTATCTTGATTAAAAATTATAAAATTAATCCAATAAGTATCATTGGGGAACAGAGAAAGCTGGAATTCTGATCTCTGTTCTCAAGGCTTTATTTTTACTTTTAAACCAGATATTCTGTTTTTAGACAGAAATAATCCAGGTAACCGAAACTAAGTATGCCTCCTAGGCTCAGCTGAAAGAACAACTTGCTAACATTCATTGCCAAGCTCTCTCTTCACTGATCTTCTTTTGACCCCTGACTTTTACATTCCTTGCTAAGCAGTGGCCCGCTGTCTGCCTTTTTACCTAGTAAATGTTATTTTTAGTTGACAGAAAACCCAACGAGCTCTGAAGGATCTGACCTGCTTGAGAAATATCCAGGCTGTAAGCTCTGACACTGAATGGGTAATGGGGTGGTAATTCAAGCCTTGTTATGCCTAAAGTGAAGGGAAAAATATTATGCAAAGTCATACAGTATGATCTATACCATCAGTCAAGCAGGATAATGCTTACAATATGCATAAAATGGTATAGATAACATTCTAGTTTTCAAATAATTTTGTATCACAGAAAGAAATGACTGTAAAATCTTGGTAAGTGAAACTCCTGACTAAAATCCTGTTCTTGTAAATATTAACAGAGCACCCCATAACTGTGCAGGGATTTTTGTTTCCTGTGGCCCCTTGCTTTAAAAAAAAAAGCAGTGGCCCCTTGCTTTAAAAGAATAGAGGTTAAACTCAGTAATTTCACATCACTCATTTTTATCCTCAGACCTCCATTATTCACCAGTTGTCTCCATATCTTCTCTGCATCAAACATAAATACACCAGTTTCTAGCTCCTTCAGTGCTTTACTGAAATGACTGCCTCTGTGGATAACACACTGATTATGGGCAAGACCAGCCATTCTGGCAGGAGAAGAGAAACGTGAAAAAAAATCGAACCTGCTTCCTCTGCATCTCTCCTCACTGTGAAGGTCACTTGTCTTCAGAATGATCTGGGGAGTTTTTTGGATGCCAGTGTCGCCAGCTGGAGGACAGCTAGCCAGCAGAGGAAATACCCATTCTTCCCTCTGAATTGCCAGAACAATGCTCAAAAGCACATAGGGCACAGACCTCACCGTGGTGACCCAAGCGAACGTCACCTTTGCCTGTTCCTGTACCTTTCTAGAAACAGGAACACACCATGGAGTAAACAATGCAGCCCAGATGCACAGAAAGACCACACACTAGAATAGCTACATCAGTGATAGCAGTTAAAAAAAATAAAAATCTATGAAGTCCTTTGAAAACTGAACAATACAAACTGAACAGTACACCAAAGTGCGGTCCAGGGAAATGCTTACTTTATGATGCAACACAACTTGCACAAGGAAGCTTCACTCATGGGAAAATTCTATTTTTGTGAAGATTCATGGATTTCTACAGTACAAAACCTTTGAAAAACACAAGTGAAAGAATTCCTTTATAGTAAACGAATTTTAACTCTGTAAGTAGTTTGGGTGGTCAGCTCAAACATTCTTTCCTAGTTTTCCTCTTACTCAGAGGGAATCTGTGAATATCATAGCCCTTTTTTGTACACACAAATCCAATTTTATAGAAATCATAAGAAACCAGAGAATGCAAGAAGCTTTGGTGGAAAATTTTTTATCTATCCCTATAGGTGACTACTGTGTAATGAGTATGATTCTTTTTTCCACAGAGCTTGGTGCTAATTATCAATTCACTGATCTGCAAAAACAGGGTAAAAAGAGAACTGGGGTATATTTCAGCATAATGTATTAAGTTCACAATAAACAGCTTTGACAGTGAATGATGATCTGGGAATTCCTTCCACAACAAGCTCCTTATATTCTGGTCTCCAAAAACATCAAGGACAGAACTTGATAAAAAGTTTAATGGTCTCATCGGAAGAAATTATACTCTCAGATTTACCCTTATTTTCCCAAGCTTGTTTCAGGTCAATGAAAAACACATCCAAAAAAAAAGAACAGAGAATATCCCATCCTAAGTAAGGTCTGCCAATATTTTGTATTAACGTGCATGCATTACCAAAATAAGTTTTCCTTCACCACTACATTTCTAACTAAGGGACCATACTGGATATATCCTTGAAAAGCAAAGGTAACATTGTCAGCTCTAGTACCACATTGAAATGAAGCAATGAAAGAATGGCAATTTTAGAGATTTACTTTGGGGAAAAAAAGGACTAGCTGAAGTCACTGAGATCAAGATGGTAGTTTATAAAGCCCATGCACAGAAAAACTCCCTTCACAACAGATCTTTACCTTATTCACATAAACTCACAGGATTCGTCAAGAAAAAGCTCCCTCCACCACAGATCCCTCACTTCTAGAGTAAATCTCTTTCAGGTACCACGCTATTACATAAAACAGGAGAATCCATAAGATGTTGACAGGGCACTGCTGGGATGCCTTTTGCACTTCAAGCACTCTCCAGGGTACACCTCCCTAGCAAGGGGTGGAAACTAAAATCCATAGCTTCACTCACGTTGTACTTTGCACTTCACACAAGTTGCTAGAATGATCAGAAAATTACATCCACATCACCTGTTTCACTGATGCACTTCCCACATTTCCCACCTCATGTTAATACAAACACAGTAAAGAATGGGTAAAGGACTGGCCCTTAGCCGGTGTAAAGAGTCAGTTCATGTCACCAGCTGTCACACTGCAAAGAACCAGCAGATATCACCATGTAGACCTTTTCTCCCTCCTCCCCAAACCATAGACAATTCCTCCTAAAGTCAAACTGGAATTACTTCTTTACAACATAAAAAGAACAGACTTGAATAATGAAATAAAGAATCCCAGATTCATGTCTATAAACATTAGCCATAATTGCAATAGTGGGAACTTAATACAGCTCTGTATTTCATCAAGTTGGTGATCAGCCATCACCAGTCTCTAAAATATATCAACTCATCTATTCACAACAGTTTTTTATTATTTGGCTAGATCTAATCCTGCCACTTGCATCTGGCTGGACTCAAACTGTCTCACCAGACACTCATGATCTGAGCAGGTTTCCCTCATCCATGCTGCATACTGTCAGCTGCAGGACAGGACAGCCAAATGTCCTTAGTTAAAACAGTCACAGAAACAATGACAACTCCTCAATTTTTAGCTCAACCTGTCATTCACCTTTGCATCAAACAGCTTCAAGGTACAAAAAGGAGAAAAAGCTTTTAGTGTACCTTTAAAACAATATTGTCCCTATTTCCTTTTTCATTACCTCTTAGAGCAGAGAACTCTTTCACGTTCATCACTATTCAAACTTGTTTATGATGCCTACATATGTAAAACAGAAAAGTAGAGGCATGGAAGGCATAGGATTTGCATAGTACAAGATCTCCAGGTGCTGCCCTCTAGAAACACAGATTACTGCAAGCGGCAACACAGATGAGCCAGGGGTGATCCACAATGGCCAGAAGTCTGGCCACCAGAATGTCTTCTAACAACACCACATTTACAAAGGCAGCGCTTGCTAAGCAGACAAGCAGCACTCTCTCAACCACCTTTGAAAACACCACCTTTGAAGAAAAAAACTCATCAATTCACACTGATTACTGCACAGTAGTTTTGGAAGGATACCTACCGTGGTAGGAGGAGGAAACAGTAAGGACAGCTGGGTAGTGCCATGATAGAAACTCAATCTTTGTTGCGATGAGAGCCTTTGCCCTCAATCCCATGTTCCTTCTCAAATATGTCAGTCTTTTACAACATTATATAGAAATGAATATCACTGAAAAGGAAGGAAGGAAGGAGACACGCATGATGTGTAATGTGGTACTGCCCGGTAGGCATAAAAGAAACACACATCAGGCATTTCCCATTCTCTTCCATCCAGTGATATGCATGAATCCTAATACTGCACCAGCACTGATAACAAATCATTCCAATTAGCCAATAGGTACTGGTTGAACACTGCAGGAGTGTAGCATGGAACCCAATAAGGAAGAGTTTCAAATTAAAATCCACTACCCTGCTCATGTGTAGGGTCATGAGCAACAGAGAGACCAGTCCCTGGATCACTCTGACAGGTGGATTTCATCTGCATGAGTGAAGTGATGGGTATGTGCTCTGTAATGAACATGAGCCTGGTGATGTGATAGCAGGGAACCATCGCTAGTCCTATGCTATAGGAAGAAGTCTGATTTAGATTACCTCACTTTCTGTCAGTGTTAGATGTGTGAACATATATGGTCTGGTTCTCCATACACTCACATCAATTTTATGCAGCTGTTACTACATTTTCAGTGAGAAAACTCCTGATTTATAATAATTGTAAGTAGGAAGAGGATTAAGACTGAAATATCTCTAGTGAAATAGGTGTTCAAAGGGTTCAGTGAATAATTTGCTATGAATAATTCATTTGAAAAAATTGATATTTTTCCCTAGTCCTGAACAGACCAAGAATAGAGTGTAAATGTTTAACATTTATATGCTACTTGCAATTATTTGTGAACTACATCAAGTAATATGTGGTCCACACATAACTCAAATAGGAAATTATGATTATTAAATAAAATATAGAATTTACAGCTCCCATAGCAAATTATGTCTTTTGACTAATTTATGTAATGAGCTTAGCTAATCTGCCCTTCATGGATTTCAAACTGCATGTTCAATATTTGCAATTATCTGTGCAGGCAGCAGTTACATAAGTCATCTGATCAGTAACAGAAACACTACCATGTGAGATGCAGTCAAAATAGCAAAACCAGCATATTCTACAATTTCAAACAGTCCAGAAAATACTGAAGCATGCAGTTAAAATTTACAGCTGAGTCTTTTCTGTTCAAAAGCACAGCGGTAGGAAGCTTTTCCCCTCTTCAGTAAGCATTACTGTCTATAGACATACATGGAAGAGGTGGTCTGAATGTGAGGTGTGCTTGTTCTTTACTTTTGTCCAGAACATTAAGTGTTATTGTTTTTAATAGGTAAGCAGCACTGATATGTCACCTGAGGTCTGTCACTGGGGCTGGAGAGGGAATGGGGTGCAGCAGGAAAACAAGCAGCTTAGCACATGTGAAAGGCTCGGGAAAGGCATGGACATTGACAGCCAGTCGAGACAGCTTGAAAGAAGATTTGGTCCGATTTTCAGGTTGGGTAGGATTCCCCGTATTCCCCTTTTTGAAAAACATTTGAAGGTAGGATGCAAAAACTAAATGCTGTTGATCAAATCACCCTACTAACAGTTGCTGACCCCCAGTTAGACGAAACTGTGGCCTCACTGAAACATATGGGAGCTTGGTCTTTAGCTGGGATTGAACCAGGATTTCACACTTGATCCTTACAATCAAGGTTATGCTCTTCCTCTCTGTTCTTATTAAACTGTCTTACTAGGCCCTCTTTCTTCTAAGTCTAATTGCTTTATGTCTCAGCCCCATTACTTCTAGATATTTTTATCTCGCCAACTGAACAAACCTGAAATAAGCCCAAATTTGACACAAACCAACTTCCACTGGCTGCTAGTGCTCATTTTAACAGGCTGTCTCTTGTTGTTGGTGTTGGATACTCTGCAGAAAAGGGTGAGAGGGACTAAAGAGCACTATAAAGCATGCTTAGAGCAAACAGCCCACTGCTAGGATATATATATATGACAGCAGTTAAAGTGATTTCTAAAAAGTTTGCCCTAGGTTTGGCACAGTAAAGCATGACTGTCAGCAATGGGCATTTCCTTGCTATGGGAAAGCAGCTCCACTAAACTGCAGTGCCGCCTACCGCTTCTAGGTTGTCTGAAACACTGAGAAGGAGATAGCAATCTATTAGAAATATAAAATAAAAAATAAGTGCTTTGAAAATATACCCAGATAATAGATCAGCCTCTCCTATTATCTGCTGCCTTCTACCTTTAGCAACCCCATGAGCTCTGCACATGTTTTTCTTTACAATTTTTATTGTCATCATTTTCCCTCTCTCACCTCCTTATGTTCTCTTACCACTTTATTCAGTGGTGAAGGTGACAGTTTTTAAATCTGAGAGGTACTGAGAGGACCAAAAATTCATATTCAATCACTGAAATAACTGGCCTGATTTTCCCCTGCACATACAAATCTTCTTTTGCTGCAGATGGAAATGATTCTGATGATACTCCTATTCCCATCCGTGTAATACAGTTAAGGCTATTGAGGTTTGTGGTATTATGTGCAGGTTAAATTGATGAGTTAAGAGTGAGTCTAGTTATCTGCATAGTGATAATGATGTCTCCTCTGTGGTCACAGATGTAGACAGGTACCTCCTTAGTTATTTCCTGCACAGAGCTATGGCTCCATCTGCACTTGCAACTCTTCCCTTCAACCCACTTCGTCTCCTTGGTGAATCTATTTCATCAGAGCCTGTTGTAACCTCTTGTCATGAGCACATGGGTGAAAATTGAGAAGTGGGGTGCTGGTTGGTCCGCGGGCCATTCCCTCACCCCCGCTCACATGCACTCTTATCACTGTAAGGCTCCACAGGCCACACTCCCTCAATCCTCTAGTTGCTCTTGTGCTTTGAAGAAAATTGGCAAGTCTACCAGAGAGAAAAAGGCAAGTTTTGTTTGCCTTGAACATTAAATACAACACAATGGTAAATACTGCCAATTTTAATACAGAACTAGTACCTTCATTTCTGTTTCCCTGACAATTTGAATGAAAAGCAAATGATGTTTGCCTATGAATCAAAAACTCTCCTACTTGACTGAATATGTCTGAATAGTTTGAAGGCAGTACTGAAATGCATAATGCTAGAAACACAAAATTCTTTTTTTCTAAATAAGAAGGTGCTTTAATAAAAGTACTTTAATGAAGTTGCTTTAATGAAGGACTAATTGCCTCTAAGTGATGACATTTGAAAAAAGATGTTACAAGCAGCTTCTTATTCAGAAATTAGCAGCCAAGATCAATAAACAAAACATAAAATGTAGGCATATTATTGATGCAGATACTGATGCAGATAATGTAGGCATAATACTGCTATAAAGGGTTGAATTTGGTGAAAAAGCTGATGAAATAGAATAGCTGATGTTAATTCTATTGAGGCTGACTTCAAGTAGCTAGTGTTCAACCAGTTTGGTTTTTATATGGCCTTGAAAGATATGCCAACTATAGCTGCTAAATCCATATTGCAATTAGAAATGGTTACCTTTGTTGATCAAAAAAATATGAAATGGAAGAAAAGAAAAATAACATACCATGTTCACACACAAAACAAAAAGAGCTATATCAGGGACATCAGGGAAGGTGGAATACTATAACAACACATTTTATATTGTTATACTATTCCACCCACCTTAATGGAGAACCCTTCGGTGTGGCTACGCCATAGCCTTTCGAATCCAGATTTCCTCCCACTTTCATGGTGTCACATGGCTTTCGTTGCTCAATGTATTCATTCATGGTGGACTCCAGCAGGAAGGCAAACTTGCCCTTGGATTTGCGGACACGAGCTACTCCCTCTGCAGTAGTCCTAGTGAACACTGATGGCTCTGCTGATTTCATGTAGGTCCACATCTTTTCATACACTGCTATTTTTGATCTCTGGAGAAAATTAAAAAGAAGTTAGAACAAAAGAATGTTGCAACATTTCAGAATGGCACTGTTCAAAATAAAATAAATCATACTTTTAATATTTGAAATGACTGGGGTTGGGAAAATTGTGCTTGGATAAGGATTTTCTTTGAATTACATGATTATTTTAAAAGAAACAAGAAATAACAATATCAATACTATAAAATCAGATATTATTTTTAGGCCCAGTTAGCTTCTAGCAGTCACAATAAAATAACTGCAAAGCTATGACCTGAATTTACTGTTAGATAAAGGCAGTTCACACAAAGTGTTGTAAAGTGTGTTTTAGGAAATTATGTATGAAATAGATATCCACAATAAACCTGTATGGGAAAGAGAAATAATAAAATAATCTTCCATAAATACTGAGCTGAATCTTGAAGCATATTTCAACTCTAACACCCACTTCTTACACCATCAAAACCACAATAGCTTAAATAAGATTTCTGCTTTCAACATTCAGAGTCCAGAATTCATTCAATTTACATTCAGAAAAGCTGCACAACATTTCAAGACATGGGTCACAATAAAAGATGGAAACAGCAAATTGGACCAAATATTCTATTAAAGGAAACAAATGCTCTAAGCATTTGTCTTAAAGAAGTATCAGGTATGTTTTTAGAACCGCAGTATCAGTGGATTTATTTTAAAGACTCTGATTCTGCAAGTAATTGAGTAAGAAATGTGCTTGCTCAAAGAATGTGCAAGAATTTGTGGCTTAGAGTGCATTAGTTGGAAATTTTCCTGTCTGGGAATGCATGGTGTAACCACAAGTAAAGACTTAAGCAAAAATAAACTTAATAAAAATAAAAACAAGTAAGAATTTTCATTGGAAGGAAGGAAGGACGGAAATGCTGTCAGGCTGAGAAGCTTCCCATGGTCGTTAGATTCATTCAACAACTCCTTTGCTTCCTCCAGCAACAGAGATAATACATGCAAACCAGCCGTGTGTCAGCTGAATACTATACAGTGTTTTTATTTAATAACAGATGGCACTTGTCTTCTCTTATGCATGCTGCAAAAAGGACTTTTTAACCCAATGCTCAAGTCAGATTTTATTTGAGTCAACAGGAGTTTATAGCTAAGCAAGATTTGGTCTATGAGCCCATTCCTACACTGTGCTGAGCACTCCAGGAAAATATTCATTGTTATAAAGCCCCAAAACAAAGGGCTTTAGAATATTTAAACAAATATCAAATCCCATTATTTAGGTATTATTTAAATTGACAAATTATTTAAAAAGCCTGCAACTGAGCCTTTGTATAGGTAGGAGCAATTTCCCTGAAGCACTTTTTTTTACCAATTACTGAATGATTGGTCTAACTTGAAAGTAAGTGGCATTTAACTAGAAATGTTCAATAAAAATACCATATAACAGAACATGATAAATTATCCTTACTTTTTTAGCTTGTCTGTATGCATCATTTTATCTGTTAAATATAATAAAATATAAATTAACAACAGCTGTGCATGTCCATAATCACATCCTGCCTTGTCACCCTCTCTTTCCACTGCAGTCACAGCTACTTTTCATTTACATAACAGTGGCTGAGAGCAGAGCGTAAGCTCAGCCATCCATGTATTCTTTTTGCTTTACGCTGATGTAATTTCATGGATTTAAATTTACAGAAAGAAAAAAATACGGAAGAGAGCAGTATTGTATCAGGCATTATTTCAAGAATATTTACTTGTCTTTGTCTGCCTTCACCTCCAATCATTTTTTACATCTTAACATCCATATCATCAGATTCTTTATAAAGTAAACATCTAATAGGTCACTTTCTTTCAAAACTAAAAACACGCAACACATAAAATAGCTCTATTAGTTAGAGGAAACAATGCCCCATATCAATTGAAAAAGGTTGCATTTAAATCTATTTTTTAGGACCTAGTTTCCTTTGACCATCAAGAGACAAAAAATATGGCAAGTCTAACAAGGCATCTGCTTTGTAAGAACATTTTCTTCTCCCAAGTTTTTATTTGTTAACATTCAATTTCTACATGTCAATGCGGAGTGAAAATTGAAGAGTGAAGCAATAGATATTCCTTGTTATCATATGAGGAAACATTGCAGCTTTCTCCTGCAGTCAGCCAGGCTAGGATAATTTTAATTTAGGGCTTTTCTGAGTAGTACTGCTAAAACTAAGTTCTTTTCCTCTTGAGCAAGCTGCTCGGAAAATGCAACTCTCACTGTGTCCAAAATGAAGGAAATAAGTAAACAGCTAATAGTATTAAAATCTTCTTTTTCTTTATGTTGGCTTTAAAATGACTTTCTGTTTTCAATCTGGAATCAAAGCAGACTGCATAGCTGTTCAGAGTTTCTGACATTTTGATCAGAAATGATCAAATGATGAGAAAATGTCCTGAAGGCTCATCTTCAGCCAGAGAGTAATCACTGACAGAAAAGTTACACATTACTTTAATCCCAAAACTGATGATGTTTGCTTTCCAACCACAGAAAATGTTAGACTTGGGAAACAAGTCTTCTCCTACTATTGTTTCAGGCTAGGCCTTAATTTATGTATTATGCAAACAGTGTTTGTGTAAATATTGTCTGTCAATGATATTTTATCTTTGTCCCTGTTTTGTGAAAAATAGTTCTAGAAATAGCGCATACAATATCATTAACAATCACTATACTGCTGCAGAGATTAGAAATCATTTGATAACAGGGCCTCAGTTACACCATTTTTAAAAAAGTGGTCAACACAGTCTAAATCTTGATAAAGCTTCACATTTTGTATATGCAACTATATTTAGTATTTGTAGTTACTTTTAATTCCCTTTGTATTTTGAAATAAAGGAAAAAATATAAAGAAAACATTGATTTTCCATCTTTTTTCTCTTTAAGATTAAAGTGAAAGAATGGCTGTCATTATAGATGGAGAAAGAATCTTCTCTTTAAGGAGAGATCTTGCATGAAATATTGATTCAAACAAAAAAGTATCTGTGTCTACAGGATGATTTAAAAGAATAATGAAATTTTTGTGACCAAGACTGTTTTTATGTCAAAATGCCTGACCTTGCTACTTCAAAACAATAGCTTGTAAAAGTGTTTTGAAACTCTTAAGAAAACAACTCCATTCCTTCGTTTTTTACTGTTTCCTTGGGAATTAATTTTTGCATCATCACCTAAAAAAATTGCAAACACTGCATACTCTTGAAAATGCAACAAGTTAATAAATCCGAAGTTAAATAAACCTGCCTGGTTCTCAGCATCATGTTTTTAACTATCATCACAGCTTCATTCTAGTTGAAAGAACTATTCGTATGCATTTATTGTGGTTACCACCTCAGCTTGTGATGGACTGAAAATGGAATTCCCAGAATTAAATACCTAACTTTCCACAAATTAAGCTAAAGAAGCATCTATGGGTTAAGAATAGATGAATATAAATAATGAATACTCTTTTCAAGAAAATAGGAAATCTGGCCATCTCAGGATCAAAATATTTCAATTCTCAGACAAGCCTCCTATATCTTAATGCCACCATTTTTGTAGACATCTGACGTAAAATCAGGGCTTCTAGGGAGCACAAGCTGAGTTTCTACCACTTGGGGTAAAAAATAAGGCTCCCAGAGAGCACTTGTTGTGTCAGATTTAGATGTATGCCAACACCCTGGCTATAGAAGAAGACAGGTGTAGTTAGAAACCTGTCACTGAACCGTATCCATTAAAAAATGAGGTACCAAGCATCCTAGCCATTTCAGTGGGATCCCGCTGGAGTTGATGCAAAGAGGAAGATACTTTAAAGGGTGATTTATTTCAACATAACACCCTTGTCCCCGTACAGGATGCACAGGGGTGCTTTTCTTTCTCCAGTGTCTACAGAAGGAATCTGTAGATTTGGACAGCTTCATTACGTGAAGGCTCAACCCCTGTGTGTTGGTTAAGTGCCATTTATATCTTATAAGGCATTATCTTTTTACAGCTAATAGAAAATATTTGCAAGTTCTTCTTCGGGGATATCTCTTGCAATAAAAAGGTTATTTCACTACAGACCTTTTGGGGGACACTCAGCAGCTGCCCTTGAATTGATACTGTCTATAGTTTACAAATCCCACCCATAATTTTGTTAATGATTCACTGAGTTCAGTTTGGCCAAACTGAAAACAGTCAAGGTGCATGGGAGTACCTACCACAGAACAGTCCCCTTTCAATTAGGCAATAAGAAGAAACTACCACTCCATCTTCCTTCCTTCTAAAAATGCCTTAAATGGCACCTTTCAGATAAATAATGCTGTGTAATTTCCAAGGAAGAATTACTGGCTCACAGCATTTATTCAGAGCCATGTTCAAACACTAAACTCACGCACGTTCAGTCAGCTAGGCTTAACTTTCATCTGCTAGAGACATGAAATAAAGCAGGAGGGACTGTTTATTATGTATTCCTTGTGATGTCCAGGCTCCCTGTTTTCCAGCTGGCAAACGATGAGGATTTCATACCAAGCACACTAACACAGGAAAGCAAATGAAAATGAAGTAATCAATACAGACAGCACAGACATATGAATGCCTATTTAGGCTGTTTCCTAATGCTCCAACCACATCCCCCTGAGATATATTTTCTCTTTATTACTCATCTGAAAGTCAGCAAATTAAAAAATGCATTTCCTGCCCACCACTCAAGACCCTAAAGCAAAATGCACACAGCCAAATCCAGAAGTAGAAACAAAACCTGCAAGACTCCATGTTATCATCATAGGCTTTCAATGCTGCACATATTTCAGTCCTGTAGTTTCAGATGAATCGATAGTGCAATGCTGCTTTAATTATCACTGGCTTCAGTATCCCTTGGGGCACTTCTTTTGCCCAATGTGACAGGATCAATAAGCTTTCCACAAATTAAAACAACTGAAAACTCCAACAAATGGTGTTGTGGGGGTAAAAATGTAGCTGAAGTATTGCAGGAGTTACAAACTATATTACATATAATTGCAAAGTAACATTATTTCACCCTTCCAAGCATCTTATAAGAGCAGTCGGTAGGGAGAGCTGCTCTAATGGACATGCCAACTTACTCTGAAGAACTCTTTGGTTGACCCTGAGTCCAGTGTCCCATAAGCAATTTCGGTTTGTTTGGCAAGGTCTTCTGCACTTTCTATGGGCGAGACCATTCGCTCAACAGTCAAGAAAGCAGCGAGGTTAGCAGTGTAGGATGAAATAATGATGAGAGTGAAGAACCACCAGACACCTCCAACAATGCGACCTGAGAGGGATCTAAACATGAATAAGATAATGCACATTTTCCTGTCTCTTAAGCCACAGAAGAAAGAGAGAAAGAGAGAAGGCACCACTATTGCTGAACATGTATCATTAAGTAACAGTCAATGGGAGGGAGATCATTTGCATTTTAAATACTAATAAATGCTTTTTCTCTTGAATCTTAATGCCTACAGTACAGAGTCCACTGTATTAATACGTATCATGCACATAAAGAAGTTTGAATTCTCTTGAACAGTAATCCCAGTGTTGTTATTATTTCAGGAAATGCCTAACATAGCAAAAATTTTGTCAAAAATACTGGATAGGTAATCTCTTTCTGAAGACAAAAGTAAAGCATGTTAGCTGCACATCAGTAGCTTTCTCTGTTTCCTCTTAAAAAAAAAAGACACAAAAGGCCTTGCACATGGGTTATGTTGGCTCTAGGATTAAAATGTTCCTGTCACCCAAACTTATCAAACATTTTACAAGCTACTGCAATCATTTGAACTTTCACATTTTTCTTATTTAAGAAGCAAGCATTTTGTCATAACAGAGATATTAATGTTAAGTGAAAAATAATATTTTCCATTTTAATACCTGTAATTTGATGAGAAGGCTGTTGAGGAGTACTGTACATCCAGTCTTAATCAGTAGCAATTTTATTGCTAACTTCAATAATAGCAGAGTTAGGCCAATGCTGAACACTCTCAAAATCTCACTGTTAATGGCTATAATGAAGCATTCAAGTTTGAAAGATTGGGTCATAATGTTTAATTAAGAAGTTGTAGTTACTGCACACTAAGGTTCCAGAACATCTTAAAAGGTTGAGAAATTCAGGACTGGGATCATGTATTACATCTGAGGCACCCACTCTGTAAGGCATAGCTTAGCCATACAGCGTAGCTTCTCAGAAACAGATGGTCAAATATTCTCTCTCTCATAGATAGTGACATTCTGGAAGCAGTGCTGTAGAACTTGATAGGGAACAGAAATGGGACATTCATTCATGCAAGGCAAATATTCAGCACAATAGTGTGCATTTCGTAATTGTAATACAATGGAACTAATTTAGCAACAACACAGTTCCTCTGAAGTCAACTCAGTGGAAGTGCCCCTGGGTGTACCTGCTGTTTCTGAGAGCTGTTTGTGGTTTATGCACACTGACATACATAAAATAACAGTAATGACTGAAATTCAAAGCAGATTCTCTGTTGCCCTTATCATAGCTATTAAAAAAGAAAAAAATGAAAAGGCTTCCTAAAGAATGAACTTCAAAATACTGCCAGGAAAACAAATGAAGGAAGATTTTATCCTTCAGTGTTGAAGATAAAATGCAAACGTAAAAAGATTTGACACAAACCTTGGGGAAATATCACATCCTTGTTGCATAAAGGCACCCAGGGAAAACCAGAGGCTGTTGAATATGCCAAATTCATTGGGAGGCTGGTCACTGGGTCCTTCTTTCCCATCCTCTGGTTCTTCTGTGTGCCACTCATACGGGCTAAACCTGCTAACTAGGAACAGGACCACACTGACACCAATGTAGGCAAAGACTATGCACATCCAGATCTCATACGCCAAAGGGTCCAAGAAGGAAAACACTCCTGGTTTAGATTTCTGGGGCTTTTTGATCATAATGGATATCCCCAAACTCATAAAAGGCTTAGAAAAATCAATGACCTCTTCTCGTACCAAAGTGATGGTCAGAGGCGCAACAGCAATCTCTGCTTTCTATAAAGAAAAAAAGAAATATAGATGTATAGATTAATTGGAGTTGGCTTATACACTCAGCTAAGCAGCTAATTCCAAAGGTATGTCATTAACATCAGGACACTGTGGCTTAAATGTTCTTTATACCATCCTTCTGTTTCTTTCTATCACAGTCTGTATTTACTCAATATGCTTTTAGTAAAACATACATATTTCAGGTTTTTATTTTACAGAATTATAGAAATACTTAATTTTCTTGCTAAGGAGAAGACTCTTAAGTCTTATAGAGGTGGGCGGCAGTGTAGGTAGATCATTTTAGATATTAATTTAGATTTAAAGGAATTCAAGAAAAATGAAAAATGAGAATGACCCTATTGTCACTGAATTTACAGAGATTTTTTTTATAAGATCCCAGAAACAGTCATTTATTATCATATTTTCATAAGATACAATCATTCTTCGAGGGAAGCCGGCTCATAGACTCAAGAAAGTTCCAAATAGCACGAAGCAGCAAAGGTGATTAGCTATTGCCGTGATGCCACAAAACTGCATGCAGTTGTCTTGGGGAAAGATAGTTCAATAGGAATGAATCAGATTTTAAACAGTGCAAAAAGGCAAGTATACAGAAAACAGCTGTGCAAAATCATGCAATAAAAGGATAAAAAGTGTGCTGAATCCACTCCCATTAGAGACAGGAATAAGTTTTAATATGTTTCTCTAATATGTTTTTAAAATTATGCCAGTCTTGAATGAAATGTTATTGATGGTGATGGTGATTACGGCTGTTAACAATGATGCCTGCATGAACTGTAAGGTATTGTAGCTGTGCTAATGGGTCATTTCTGTTATTAGGGCCTCAACATTACATTAAGGTTTGCTCCTTGCCTTGCCTTGCCTTGCCTTGCCTTGCATGCCAAAACTGTCATTACAGCAGTACTTAAGATGGGAACTGTAAGAGGAACTGGGACAAAAGATGCATCAGTGGGAGAGGAACAGATGCAGAAGCTGCTGAAACTCTTCTCCCATTCATCATCGTGGTGCTGTATATAGGTGGATCCACAGTGCAGAGCCCGTGCTCTGTGACCAGCCTGGACTTCTATACAGCTTATGGGCTACGGAGGGTAACTGAGCATATTTTGAGAACATTTGGTGTTGGCTGCAAATAAGGTAGACTCACAACCTGCCTTCTGCAGTGGCACTACTCTGCTTCAGGCCTCAATATATGAGATAACATGCCCGTATTTACCCCATCTCAGGCCCAGTCATCTTCACTGGCACAATTAAGAGCTATTCATAAATCTTTGTAACAGAACTGTCGTAGTTTTATTTTCTAAACACTTAGTTGGCCCAAATTCATCTTACGGGGTAGCATCTTCAGATATAGCACATAGCCCATAGTTTAGCAAAGCATTTAAGCATGTTTGCCTTTTAGGATGTTCTTAAGCACATTCATGCTCAGTAAAATAGACAAGGATATATTTAAATCCCACCAATTTCAATAAGTTTAAAACATACTGAAAATTAAGGATGTGCTTAAATAGTTTTATCCAAGTATTACAGAAATAGCCTGTGTGATAAAGAAAAAAAGAAATTGAAATGAAGGATTTTTTGTCATCTCACAACTTTGAAGCAGATAAATGCACTTAAAATAATGTTTTTGTTATTTTATACACTAAGTTATACTGAGCTATATATATTTTACGGAATTTAATTTAAAACTAATTTCACGTAGTTAAAATTTAAACCTGTTTTGGTAGCTGTATAATTTTGAATAATTCAAAAGAACTGACTCATTTCAGTGCAATGGCCCCAAAATGCAAATTTGTATTAAAATTGCTCTATATTAATCATCAGATTATATTTGTCATTCTGAAATAATTGTGATGCAAACACTTATCATCATAATTTTATGTAAAGATATTATAGTATAAGCAAAACAATTAAAATCATAATTTTGCAAGTGTATCAGACATTATGTCTGGTGCTAATGTCTTGGGTAAACATTATGATAATAGTGCTAATTCTCTGAATTTTAATGTCAATTTAGTAATACAAGGCATTTTTAAAAATTTGGCTTCTTGAAGCCCTGTGATTGCATAAGTCTGATGGAAATAGATATTTTATGAAGATAGGTACTATATGAAAAAAAATAACATGTCTAAAATATATTTTTAAATATCCTGAAAATTGTAAATTAAATTTGGTTTCTGTAGTCTAAGGATTGTAGGATGGTTTGGGCTACTGGCATCGCTGCATATTTTTGTATTTCATCTCACTCATTAATTCCTTTTTCTAGAAGGATGGTTTCCTTCCTTAGAGTCAATGTCTTTTATACTCCTAAATTTCAGCTACTGTGGAGTCCTTGAAACGAATTAACTGAAAGACTCAGGGAAACTGTGACCTGTTACTGCTAATCTTCTCTGTATTTGTCACGTAGTGGTATCTTCCTTAACACAGTGTAAATGATAGACCTGGTCATTGGTCTTCAAAAGTGTTGGCTAACACTTCATTTTTTGTGGCTGCAGATTGCTGCTGGGATTAAAACAAGGATCCGTGAGGGTTGTTAGTTTTTACGATGTGAGGTGGAAAAGCGACAGCACCATTTTAGTGTGAATTGTGGAGATTTTAAAGACCTAATTAGCACACTGCATATTTTATGTGAAACACTGGGTAAGATTAATCTTATCAAATTTAAATACTCACAGAGTACATGCAGAACTCAAACTACATCAGAACTATCTGCCTACACTACTTTAAGCAGTTAAAGAGGGCAAATAGCATTCATTACGATTGTGATCTAATGTCAGATGATTCATAATGTAGATAAACCCATTTCATGCCAATGAATGTAAAGGGACTGTACACAGATAGCTCACAATTAGGTGCCAAATAATTGGAAAAAGTGCAGCCTCCCCAGTCTGATCATATTATTTATTATTTTTGTAAGACTACTGTGTGCCACATTAAGGCCTACATAAACTGTTCGTTGTTGAAAGCTAAATAATGACAATAGCTGTGCATTATAATGATCAGCATTTGTGCTTTGCTCAGTTTACATACACCATATAATTATGGATTTAAATTAATAACAATATAACAATGGTGCAAAGAATTCATGATTTTGTTGCCAGTGAAATCTGTTTTGACAAAGGCTAATGATACTTCACACTTGAAGCGACTGCATCTGTAACAGCATTTCAATCAAGGCTGCACCACTACCAAGTACAGATGGATTCTGGATCCTTCCGGTATTATACAATGGGACAAGATTAAGTCTGATGGTAAGAGACTTTTACTTTTCCAGAATATATTATTAAAATCTCATGAAGAAAATCTATGTTTGGTACAAATTGTATGAAGGTGGTAAAGCTATCTGAGAAAAATCATGCAGGAAGTGATTTCAACTTCAGAAGCTCATGGCTTCTGATTTTAAATAGAAATGAGTTGTGACCTTTTGCATAAGCAGTGTATTAATGCTAAGAATAGCATTCTGTGTCAGGAGAATGAATATTTAATTGGGGCTGACTGTTAGTGCATTTGGAAACACCTGTTACATGTGCTTAATGGTATTTCATCCCCAGCCAGCATTTCTTCTGTGAGGTTGATATCAAGGGCTATAGAGCCCCACACGGACTACTGCAGGCACTCGGATAGATCAGGGACAAATGACCAAGATTTCCTGGTAGTTTTTCAGAGAGTGTTAAAAACAAAACAGGAAAATACCCCCCACCCCCCACCCCCCCACTTTCTGTAGTCATAGCAAAACTGTACAACACAGCACTTTATACACTGTTTCCCATGGGACATGATGGAAAAGTCAGCTACAGAGTTTAGGTGACAACCTAGCTGCTCTGTGCAGTATCTGAAGGTGTCCAGCTACTGGAATGACCAACAGTGCATATGGGTCTCAAAGGAACATGGGATAAAATTTGCATGTGTCCACTCTCAGTAAGACGGATAGGGCTAAGTGGCATTGAGGTATGGTGTAAAGAGCAGGAGAGGAGGGGAGCCTTTCATGTGGCATAGAAAAGGATCAATCTCACTGGTTGGCACAAAACTGTCTATTAATCCTTTAACGTGGTTGGGAATTAGAAGCTGTAAAATGTTTCCCAAATAGATTGTCTTGTTAACTTGCTAATTCAGTTGCAAATTCTGTCCCAATCCTGGCTGCATACAAAAAGCCTTGCTTGAAGCATAGCCAACTACTCAGACTACTTATGTTTATGATTTGGGGATCTACCAGAGGAGATGAACATCCTCTTACAGCACAGCTTTGCAGGAAAGTCTCTGGCTGACTGATTTTTCTGCTTTCTCTATATGGAATAGGCCAGGGAACCTGATGTTCTGTAAATCATCTGGCAAGGACTCAAGGAAGTTTCAGGGAGGATGCTCTTCATCGATTCACTATGGAAATCTTAAGCAGCAAACTTTTATAAATTAACAGGAAGAACAATTTCCTTTAAAGCTACACGTGTAAAAGTACATTAAACATGCTTGGAGTAGCTCTTGGCCTTAAGGCCAGCTGGCACGGGACAGTCTTTGTCGCTACCATGAAAGCTATTTAACCTCTAAATCAGGAAGACTGCATTCAAACTGCTTATAGGGAATGGTCTGTCCCCCATGCCAGTGTCCAGCTGGGATCTGAAATTGTTTTGCAGAGTACTTCTGGGCCAAAAATATAGAGGGGATCATTGTTCCAATTTAACAGCTAGGCACGCAAGTTCCAGTGCCCAGGGACGTTCCCTGGTACCACTGATATACCGGGATAGATACAGTCTAAGGGAGCCTTCGGACAGTATAGCAAAGATACCGGGCAACATCGGGCTTCTGTTAGTTCTTTCAAGAAAAAAGCACCTCCAAGAGCTCTGCTGTGGCTCATTCCCAGAGCTCAATTCCAGAATCACAGACCGCAGCTCTCCTAAATGGATAGTTGTGCAGGAGCTTTTAAACTTGGCCATCAAACCTTTAAAGAGCCTTCACCTCATTCTTTCTGATTACAAAAAATGAAGTGTTGACCATGTATTCTGGGACGTCCTCTTCATACAGGTGATTTGCAACAGGTTCCTTATGCCTGTGAGTTTTGTTGCTTTCAGCTATGTTAACAGCAGCAGGTCACATTCCAGTACTGGCATGAACCTCTCTGTAAGCTTCCTAATGGCACTCTGTATTTCAGTCTAGCACTAGGGCAGTTTGGGTTTGATGAGGTAAATTTTTCAAGATAAATAAAAGGAAAAAAAATCCCAAACTGAAAACTAATGTGTAATTTCAAGTTTCCTCTGTAATTTTCAACTAGGTGATAGGCCACTGAAACTGCTATTAAAACTCTGTATCTGGGCAAGGGAATTTTCTCACAATATGTAAAATATTTCAGATGTTTTAAAAAACATAAGGGTGTATAACAGTGCATAGCCATTGACATCCATGTGATGGCTATTGCCATTAAAAGCCGGACAAAGAGTCGCCTCCATTTTGACAAAATAAGTCTGAAATAACCTTGACTTTTAAAATCCTGAGAGTTGAGCTGCTTCGAAGCCACTAAAGTGTATATACATACTTGGTGATCGTTCAGCTTTTCCACTCTTTAAAGACACAAGTGAGGTTGGTTCCTCCAAGAACTTCCAAGAACATACAGGGTTTTGTGAGGCTGCTATAACTTTCCTATTCCCATGTGGAGGGGAAATCAACAGAACTCTTTTTCCCACCATTTCCCACACTCCTACAGCACGTGGTCTATTTCATGTTGAGGAGTCCCTCGAACTGATGAGAAGACTTTGACAAAATTTATCAGCTATACTTAGCTGACAGAAGGGAACAGAAATAGAGCTACAAGAAAAGCCACTAGGCTTTTGCCACATGTGGCCCTAACCACCATTGGAATGGTGGAAACTGCAACTGTGGATGGAGCAACCCATATGCAGTAGGTTTTTATAGGGAGGTTGAGGCATGTTATGAGTTCATTGGTGGAAATGTTCTCACCTGAATAGTTTTAGGATTTTTTTTTATTCCATCACTGAAATGAAAAGTTTCTCTAAGAATTCTGATCTGTTCTCAGTGCAGATATTAGCAACTGCAGTCATCAGCAACAGCTCTGAGTTTTGCTACTTTTGGTAACACCAGATGCTGTAAATATTTCTTTGGGTTTCTTGGAACTATTTTCATTAAACATTACAACTTTATGTGTCAACAGAATTGTTAACTGCTATGCTGTTCTGAAGAATCCTTCTCCAAATCACTGCATAACATAACGCTCTTAGTTGCTGAACTTACCAGGTTTGCTCTTAAATTTTATTATTGATGTTCATCTTAAAAGTCTGTCTTAATTCTGAATTGCCTAACTGTGTACTTGTCTGTAGTAGTTCGTTATATATGCTTAATATATGATGGTGGATTCTCCATTTCTCAAACTAGACCAAAAGTCCTATCTTTTTTAAAAGATCTGTCCCCCATTCCATGAAAATGAATAAATGAGTGATATCCTTCCCAACTGTTTTACAATGTATCAGGAATAGATGCTCTCTAACATTAGTTCTAACATTAATGATTTTTTGAGGGATGTGCAAACTATGGATGCTCTAATGTTACAAGGTACTAGTTGAATAAATAGTAGAATTTGCATGAAACTATTTGATTTTCTCTTGAAAATAAATGTAAGCATAGAGATCTGAAACATAATTCTGTTTCTTTTCTGTGACCCCAAGGTTAAATAAAATGCACATATACTTCCTATTTTATGACTAATACTATGATAAATTAAATCCTGCTTCAAAAATTGGTATGCTTACCCCATAAACAAGTTCTCCCACCATCCCATTCCAGATTTTTGTCTCTGGATCCCTTGCTCCATATTTTCCATCAGGAACAATGGCAATTTTGTACTTGATACCAATATGTTTTGCAATTTCTGACGCCAGATCTACACAGTATCCTTCAAACTTGTCATTCCCTTCAAACGTATCATGGTTTTTCTTGAACATAACATAGGGGGCTTCCTATAATGAAAGAAGTAGAACTGTAAAGGAGACGTATACAGAATATACTCTGAAAAGTAACATCTACTGACTGAACAACACACATTTTATCAAAAGTGTTTTATCATGGATAGTATTAACACATTTAAATTAAAATGTATGGACAGAAATAATTCTGGAAAGATACACTACTTACACTGTAATTTGGCTTATACATTTTACAAGATTTATCAACTTTACAAATTATAAACATAAAAACTATCCAAGAATGCATATAAATTTTACTTTGTTTTAAATGAAAGACCTTAGTGCAGTATATGCTAAATTTAAAGCGTGAACAGAGGTTGAACCTATACAATGCAAATGACTGTGGGATAACGCAAGGTATAATTTATGCTTTTGACTTCAGTAAGTAAGTATATCCTCTAACATAGTGTGGTTACTGTCTATGTAATTTCAGTTGCACAGCCTGAATGATTTGCTTTCTTGGGGTTTAGAATGCATAGTTACTAAGAGGCCACATACATTTTAGTGAGCACATAGAAATACGTTCCCGAGGAAACACATCTCTTCCCCTCTGAATAAACAGTGCAGATTCTGCAAGGTCTTTTAGGATGAATCTAAGCAATATGCATGGACAAGAATGGTATTAAGCTGCCACTGACTTTACATGCTGCATGAAAAAGAAGTACCAAAATATTTTTGGTTGGTGAGTGCCATTGAAAACAAGTAAAACCTGTCTCGAAAAGTGGATCTTACATTCCCTGTGTAAACCATACTATCACAACAGTGAACATGATGTGATTGGAAATCAAGGTCACATTGGAAAAACAAGGTCACATTTTTCTGTTTTGCTCCATGTGGATTCAGACTTTAGCAATTGCTATGTAACACTACACTTTCTGGTGGTATTTTAAATTACTTCACATAATTCATATTCATAGCCAGTTCCAGATAAAATACTTGTCACTAATGCCACTCTTTGTTTGAATTTACATCACAAAATACTGGCAACTTAGGTTTTCTCTGTGCTGGCGAATGTTGTTTTTTTTGACACTAACCTTGGTAGTACTCTTCCCTATTCACATCTTTCCTACATAAATAATTAGTACAAAAATATAATAAAGGTAAATGTGTAGTCTGAGAATGTCTGCTTCACTGAAACTACATTAACATCAGCTGTAAGCAACAACAATTTTGTAACCTCTATTAGGTGTTTAACAATGGAGGATACGTGGCATTACATGAGCAATAGGGGGACTGAATAAACCAATTCCAAAATTTTTCAGTGTGTCAGGTAAATTTTTCCTTTCGGATACCAATATGTAGCTCCTATTAGCAGGGTATGGATCCACCCAAGATAAGAACTTGATAGGCAAGTCTGAACAGTATTTTTAATTTACTATTATAAGGTGAAAAGGCAGAGAAATAGAAAAGAGAGAGATTATATGTGGGAGGCACTATTCCATTTACTTATGTTAAGTTCAATCCCTGTGGTAACTCTGCCCAGGACCCACCTCCGTATAAGGATGGCAGAACAGAGCTTTGTGTAATCTGAGTGGAGAAAGTTGTGTTGTGTTTTCACTTCAATGTGAGAGAAAGGTCCCAGATTAAATTCAACACAGTTTGGGAATGAGGAAGTGCTAGTGTTTCCTTAAAGACAGATTAAGGTTCCTAAGTACTGCAGGAATGTCTCACTCTCAGGTGTATTCCCAGAACAGCTCTCCTCCCATCATCTCCTTCTTATGTTATCCCCTGCTATGGATGTGCCTCTTTGGGCCACAATCCCTTAGCAGTAATTCAGTGTTGGAGGCCCCTGATGCATTATGGCCATTACTTCAGCTAAGGAACCACACAGCATAGAAAAGTGTCCACAATGATCACTTCCAAAGTCAAACTCTGGCTACCTGTTTCCTTGACCTACATATGAGTATAAATGCCCAGAGAAATCTGAGGTTGACAACAGCAGGTTGTTGCATTTCCTGAGCACATAGTTATGACCGCTGCGTGGCTAAGGATTGCCAAGGACTTCTAAAACTGGGGCGATCACAAAACAAGCTGTTATCATCCTGATGCATGTGGCCTGGGCACTGAGGAGACCACTGAGCTACAGCATTAACTACACACTGTAATCACTACAGTGACGCAGTGCAATGCCTTTGCTCGTACAGAGTTTGTATCTTCGAAGGAAAACTGCTGAGTATTACCAGCAGCCTGCACCATTTCTTGTATTCCTATCCCCAGTTAAATCAGCTTAATCTCAACCACCTGTCTTCCAGAGGGAGGGAGAGAGAAGAGCAAGGAGAAGGGGTCCTGCCCTCTCTTTGCAGTAGATCTTGATTTTGGGAAGTATTTTGGTCACATGAATCAAATGTCCCTCTCTTATATAGGCTTTTTGTTCCCATGAGAGGAAAAGTAAAAATCTGAGTCCTTCTACATACGCTATTTCACAAAAATGGTTAAAAATAAACAGAGGCAAAAAATACTCTCTCCTGACTGTGATTTATCCAACTGCTAGCTAGAAATACAACCAAGTCTTGTCCAGTATCCTGCATTTGTGGACTCGCCTTACAAGCTTCAGTTACATTTGCTTGCAGCACCTCAAAAGCAATTTTGTTTTTCAAAGACCGGAGTTAGCTAGCTCTTCTGATTCAACCTCTCTTATAAATCCCAAGCCAAAGGCATACAATTCAAGTCACACCAGGAAATAATAATTCTGGAGAGGGACACAAAGCAGACAGGCACAGAGGAGGCCAGGTCAGCCTGCTCCTTCTCCCAAAACCCAGACACTGTGCTTCTGCCTGCACCTCGTCACTGACAGGGCTGCTACAAAAAGCATTTCAACTGTCCCTGCACAGCAAAGCAAAGCAGACAGATGCCTTATTTTTCCTGTTAAAGGCTAAATAAACTTCAGCCCCCTCCCCATGAGTTCTGTGAGGGAACGCTGAGAAGGGAAGCAGTGGGGTGCAATACTGTCCTTGGTAGGTGCCAGCAGCGGCAATCCCATCCAGTGGAGGGACCACCAAGTGAGGGCTCAGAAGATCTGGGTTCTGGTCACCCAGGGATCTGTTGGGTGACTTGGACGAACCACATTGGTTCTCTCCCCACCCACTTCTCTTTCTACACACTCTGATCTTACCGATTTAGAGCAAGGAACATCTCTTATAATACAATTCTCTTATAGTGTAAGGTAGTACCTCTTGGTGTGACTGCTTTAAAAGAAGCAGCAATTGAGTGAGGTCTACCAGTGAAACAATACAATTAAAAATAATGGGAACACCTACTACCTTTTGCTTACTATGTTGTCCTTTCCCTCCTACCTATTTTACACAGAATAAATAACAGTTTCTTTAATTGGTGTGACTACTTTACCTGCCAAATAATGAGAGATGTATTTTCAAGGTAGAATTTGATGGGGGGATGTGGGTGGGACTAAATGTGGCTTTCTGATAAAGACTGTTTGCAAAAAAAATCAAATAGTAGCACTAGTTTTAAATTCGGTCCATTTCAGACTTTGGAGGTGTTTCAAACTAATGAGGTGTGAAGACGTTATTGTAACAACATCAGGGCACTGAAAGGCAAGTTTTACTGGTTTGCTAACAAGCAACTTACACAGATGAACTTGAAAGGTCACACTGCAAAGTCATGAAATATCTGAATTGATCAATAGTCTGTACTCAGCCATATCCTGATGCTCTTTTCTATCTATCTGTGGCACTGAAAAAGATTATTTTTCTGTGCAATCTATTACAATAGCATTTTCTAAATTAGTAGTAATGTTAGTGTAACCATGCTAGTCTAAAGATGTAAGAGATGCAAGTTATCTACGGAGAGGTAATATCTTCTATTAGATCAGCTGAAATAGCTGAAAACAGTAGGCATGCTTTTTCACCATTTCCAGTTATAGCATCTTGTCTAATAAAAATATTACTTCTCCCCACCATCTTTGTATTTACTACATTTTTGAACTATAAACTCTTAACCTACTGATGTAAAACACAGGTTTGACTTACTGCTGAATGAGGTTTCACACCACAATATTTGCAAGATTTCAGCTGCTTAATAGTATTCTATGGGGTAGTGAATCAAGGAAAAGTCCACATTGAAATGATCAATGACTAGCACGGAACAGGTATTTGAAATGGTGCAAGCTTTACTTATATAATTCACAATTTTATAACAATAGTTAACATTTGTAAATACAAGTTGATGTCTGCAACAATTACCTTTATAGATGTAAACAAATCATTCCACCACATTGCCACAAATTCATGTGTACAGTAAAATGCTCACAACTGATGATTCATACTATAAGGGAAGCTGGAAAAAGTAACTAATCCAAATACCAAACAGATCTATGTCTGGCTTTCCTATTGTAAAGTTCATTTCAAAATCTTTAGACATTGTAAAAATAATTTGTAAAAGTGACAAATATTTGTGCAAGGAAATGTCTCATTTTTAGAACAGAAGTGGCACACATTATCACACTTTATTCCGAAAGAAACTTCTGTAGATGTCAATGGAAGGTTTTTTGGGTTTTGTGTTTTTGGTTTTGTTTTGTTTTTTTTTTTTTTTTTCTGAATAAAGTGTCCAGGATTCGGTTTGAAGTCTTTATTATTGTCATGCAACAAACTTCAATTTTTTCTCCAGTCTACTAAATAATTTATTTAATATAATTTCTAATGAAAAAATATTATTCTATTATGAGAAAGGAGGTTATAGTTCAAATTTTTGAGGTAAGACTCTGTCAAGAATGTATCAGTCAAAACAATGAGGGGGTCCTCAGTCACCTAATGAAGGTATCTGTCATCTGAGATGCCCTAAGGTAACCTGCTTGACCTCCAAGTGCTGTTCTGCAGGTCCTTAGTGCTGCCCCTTTATGGACAGGTCTGATATCCTCAGTGCTAGGCATCTACCTATGGGCCACTGAATCAATTTCTAAATCTTTGTGGACTTCGATGAAAACTAACATACTTGGGGCACAACTCATCCTACACGCCTGAAACAACATACAGTAGCTGAGACATCCACATGGAGTGGTCATATATGGCGTAAAGCAGGCGAGTGTCATCCTGCCGGTGTAAGAAATGGGGGGTAGGCAATATATCCTAGAGCATCTTAAATGTCACTGAGTACTTACAAGGGGCAACTGAATGGATACCCTTTGTAAAGTCATCTAAGTTTAGGTGACTCAGTCTTGAATTGGATCCTGCCCTTGAAGCTTAATCTGCCAACACCAAGACTAGCTCTCATTAAAATACTGAGCTGGAAGCCACAATGCAGACGCAGCTCATTGTATGTCAAGCTTTGGTTCTAAAGGAGTTTTATGATTTTTTAAGTTTTGCAATCTCAGAGTAGGTACACAGTTGGCTGTATCACGAAATGGATTAGAGAGTAGTCTTCCCAGCCTACTCTCCTATATTCTACCTCAACATCTTGTCGCCGTATTTCTCAGCTTGCTAAATTAGAGATGATCATTCTGCCTAGCTGGGTAAGTCACTCACTTTACCTTAGTGTTAGAGGAGGGCTGCACATGGCGTCCTTTCTCCAGTCATACAATGAGCCTACTGTGCACTTGGAGGTCCCAACCCCCCTGGAGGGAATGCTTCTGCAGACAGGTAGAAAATCTGTCCTTTCCAGAGGGCCAGATGTGCAGGAGGCTGTGCATCACATGAGGTGCAGGACACACGGCTCTCCCAGGAACTATAAAAAGCAGGGCTGCACGGCAGCTGGTAGAGTAAAGCGCATCAGCTGCCCCTGCTGCCATCTCTCTCTGGGCTGCTCCTTCACCACATGACTAATCGGAGACAGGTTGAGTGCCTATGCGCTAAACCATAACTGTAAAATAAGTGCTACGTGCTCTCACTACGTTACAAATGAACATAACATTTTGCCAAGTAGAAAACACTGTAGCAAGTTCTTTGATTGCAGAGCTAATTCATTATAATGCACCTTCTATACAATAGCCATACAGCCACATTACACCAAAGTAAGCATAGACACATAAAAACTGAAGAAACAGCAGGCAAATCAACTTGTGCTATTTGGCTTCAGGCAAAAATTAAAGCGAGCCATGCTGAAAACTTGTAAACTTTTCTTATGCTGCCATGACACCTGTCTTTGAAGACTGAAAAGCCTGACAGCACTGGTTGCAGAAGCTTTTCAGTTTTATGTTGGAAAATATACATGCAACCAAAATTATATGTGTCATCTACAATGGTTCGACTTCCCTTCAATGTGAAGAGGGCAATGAGGAGGTCAAAAAGTCTCTGTCTGGCATTTGCAACATGACTATAACACAGAGAAGAGCAAAATAACAGGATTCTGAAAGTTATTCTAGTTAAATATATGTTTTCTTTGTGTGTGTGATCATATGCTTGTGGATGCTAAATACATTGCCCTGGCAGGCCAATATTAAGAATCATGGTTCTAATCTGCCTTCAGCATCATGTGTGCAGCTCCCACTGGAGTCAATGGGAGATGGGCATGATAAGGCAGAATTCACCATATATTCTTATTCAAACCAAATTCTGATATATTTCTCTTGCACTGCGATTTTGAAACATTGAAAGGGGACACTTTTGGTGAAGAAGCAGTACTGCTTTCAAATAATTGCATTTATCCCAAAATGACATGCTGCATAAACATAGGGCATGCTTTGGAATACTAATTCAGCTTTTTGGTTTTGAAAATGATCCCACCAGTCCTTTCAATACAGGGACTGGAAAAGTTCTTTTGAAGATAACATTTATTATGCACATCAAAATGCTTCAATGCAAACAGGACAGGCAAGATAACACATTTTAAAAGCTTTCTTGTTTTCCTTTTTTTCCTTTCTGGCAAACAGGAGCCTTTTTATTACTTTTCATTATTATTTTTTACTCGCTTCTCCTAAGCTTGGAGCTATTTATGGACATTACAGTATTCATGTATGGTAGCTTCAGTCAAAGATATCAGGATTGGTATGAGAGGGAAATTTCGACTGAAAGCTTGTTATTCACATCGTTCTCTTCTCAGCTTGGCAAAGTTGAAGGTTAACGTCATCTGTTCTAGACATTTCAGATTAGTCACAAAACTTTTCTTGGTGGTTCAGTGCCTGGTCATCCAGTCAGAGGAACAGTAATCCATATGGAAAAATTAGCTCAATGCTACTAGACTGGTGGTTAATACTTGAGCCTTAGTTAGGAATGTTCGCAGCATCTTGGGACTCTTTTCTTCCTTGATCAATTTCTTAAAATAGGATTCTTCATCAGAGGCTGAAAAGAGGAGGACTGTACTGAAGTATATTTTTTTTTCCATCACCAAGTCTTTTTTTTTTTTAGGAAAAAGATACATATATTTTAAATGTCCCATGCAAAAAAATAAAATAAAATAAAATAAAAAGTTACACAATTTGGTTAGGAGTTACATTCTGAATTCCTGTATAGTAGTTTGGTTGGTTTGCATCCTGGAATGATAATCTTCAACAGGAGATTTGTTAAGACATACTTAATGTATAAATGCTGATACGCACTGCTGGAAATCTGGTAACTAACTGCATTTTTGAGTAAGAAAATGTCTTGACACTTTCCTTTGGATTATTTTCAACTCTGTATTAAATTAGAAAAATTATTGCTTAACAACACATACAGAATATTCCTTCCCATTTGAGACACAACTTATTCTAAAGGGTTAAAATATCTTGTCTAAACGAAGCAGGTGAAAAGGGCAGTGAACTGAGATGTAAAATCTTAAAAGCGATCAGGTAAAGGTCACCTTTTGCTAGTTGGCTTTGACAAACATCAGCTTAAAAGGGCATGTCTGACTTCAGAGGGATAATTGTTAAATATTTTGTTTAAAATACAGATTTGTAAGAAACAATGGTTTTGAAAAACTATATAATAAAAATGTAAATGAATGAAGCAACTGCATTCTCCTTTGCAACCACTCTTTAAAAACACCAACAACACTGGAAAATCAAACCCCAGATCTATTTAGATTTTATTAAAATGGAAATTTTATCGAAATGCTGAATAAACATATTAAGAAATATGTTCAAATGCATCTATTAAATTCATGTTTTCATTCACAATGAAAAGTAGACAATCCAGTTCTGATTGGCTGACTGAACTACAGTACTTAGAATTTTAGCTCTTGCTAATGCCAATTTTGAATTTAAAACGTATCAACAAAAAAGGACACTGGCATTACAGACACCTCATTTTACACCCTCTGTTCAGTTCTGTCATTTAGAGGTTTCATGTTTTTCTTTTCTTTCAGTTTCTTGTGAGTCAAGATTTATCAATGAGAGATTGAAAGAATTCACTTATATTTCTGAGACTTTTTATTTTAGTAAAAAATGGAAAAGACTGAATAAAGGAAAAAAATTACTGCAACTCAATTTTAAAAACCTGATTTCAAGTGAATCATTATATTAAATGCGTACCATAAAAACTCTGTACACACATGACAGTCAAGATAATTAAGATATATGTCTCTCACCCTCCCACTAACCTAGGAACTGGCAGACTAAATTAGACCGTAAATAGAAATGAGATTGTGTCACACAGTAGTATAAGCGTTAAAAAAAGAAACACCTTACCAAAATTGTAGTGACAACTACTGTTCTATTCTCAATGGCTGAAGTGTCATTTCCAAGTGTAGGTTCATGCTGAATCAAAACTAATTTATCCATGTCGTTCCAGTAACCGACCTGTAAAACAAAATGTATATAATTTACAGTAGAAAAGTCTACATTCTGTATAATTACAAATATAAATGATTATAAGAACAACAGAGCGATCCAAAGATAATTTTGTACCAAAGGAAGTGCTGTCACGCTCATAGACAGGTGCACTGTGGTACGTATTAACACTTTGCGTATACCATCTTGCACCACTGCTGCACAACGTCAGACCTGGTATTGTTGCCACTCAGCTGTTCCTGAATGATCTGAGCTACTTACTTCGACCAGAGGCACAACTTAAATCCCATTTTCAGTAGTTTGAAGCCTTCCTGGGGCATAAATGAGATATAAGAATTTTTGCTCTCCACAAGAAAATTTTCATTCACTAATCCTCCAGATCTTCTGGTCTTAGATGGAGGAGTGAAAGACATCTGGATGATGGCTTTGCAATTCAATGGCTGATCTCAATTCTCTGCTCCTTCATGGGCATCCCGGGAGACCCCAACCCAGGGACTTACACCAGGCTTGTTCCACTTAACTGCTGGCACTGACCTTTAGTTCCTACATTAGAAGCCCTGTTATTAAAGTTTTCTTTACACTCACTGGACAGACAGATACCACCAGACAGTGACTCAGCTCATGCATGATAAGCACCCCTCCTAGAAAAATGCTTGCATTTTCCAACTGACTCTAATGCATGGTGAGAGTGATTTCACTCTAAAAGTATCTCTGGTAAGTGCCTACAGGGAGGTGGAACAAATCAGGTTTTCGTCTCCCTGACTGCATTCAGGCTGCCACAACCCTTCCCAGAGCAGCCTTAAGGTGAAACAGCTGCCTTTGTTCATTGCTGCCGATGAACTACTTTAGAAACAGATTTGAATCACTTGTTCTTGTATTCCCATGGAAAAAAAAAAAAAAATAAAAGTGGTATGCCTGCAGTCAGAAGCCTTCCTTTAGATACAGACATCACTCTTTGAAGTGCACACTGCTGCAGCCTGCAGCTGTACCCTCTGCATTGGTAGTGATGCTGCTGGGCACAAGACACGAGTCAACATCCTTTCCTGTGAGGACTCAGGGATGCAGTGCTTGCTGTAAGGTCCGATGAGATGAAGGCAGCCTGAGAAAAGGAGATTCCCCTTCAAACTTTTATTGATGCTTTTGGGAGCTGCTCAATGAACACTTAAAACTCCCCACATGCCCTCAAAAAAACTCCACAGGCTATGTACTATGTCTTTGGATGGCCAAAAGAAGATATGGGACCTAAAATACTTCACTGTTTTTGTAAATCCTGTCCAGTCTCACAGCACACTCATCTCCTCACTCCATGTGGTGACACCATTAGTATCCGTATCAGCAAGTGGTATTTCTGGATTTAGAGTTCATACCGATCATCTAATGTTGCCCCGGGTGAAGTTAGGTAGGCAAGGACATTTGCAAGGCTTTCTGGGAATGCTGTGTTCATGATGTTCCCAGTACAAGGTGAATGTCTATGAAATGTGAGCCGGCCAGGTGGCCAAGAAGGCCAACGGCATCCTGGCCTGTATCAGGAATAGTGTGTCCAGCAGGCAGAGGGAGGTGATCGTGCCCCTGTACTCGGCACTGGTGAGGCCGCACCTCAAATACTGTGTTGAGTTTTGGGCCCCTCACTACAAGAAGGACATTGAGGTGCTGGAGCGTGACCAGAGAAGGGCAACGAGGCTGGTGAAGGGTCTGGAGAACAGGTCTTATGAGGAGCGGCTGAGGGAACTGGGGTTGTTTAGCCTGGAGAAGAGGAGGCTGAGGGGAGACCTTATCGCTCTCTACAGCTACCTGAGAGGAGGCTGTAGCGAGGTGGGTGTTGGTCTCTTCTCCCAAGTAACTAGCGATAGGACAAGAGGAAACAGCCTCAAGTTGCGTCAGGGGAGGTTTAGATTGGATATTAGGAAATATTTCTTCACCGAAAGGGTTGTCAAGCATTGGAACAGGCTGCCCAGGGAAGTGGTGGAGTCACCATCCCTGGAGGTATTTAAAAGATGTGTAGATATGGTGCTTAGGGCCATGGTTTAGTGGTGGACTTGCCAGTGTTAGGTTAATGGTTGGACTTGATAATCTTAAAGGTCTTTTCCAACCGTAATGATTCTGTGATTCTATGATTCTATGAAATGGCAGGTGGTTCATGACAGTGGTCCCTTGTCTCACTCCTACTTGGAGATGTCTAATTCCACCTTCCCACCCATCCTTTCAGCACGCCAGACATAGGTGCCTTAGCTGAAGCTGCTCTCACATCAAACCTGTGACTCACTAGCAAACACCCTCCCTTTTCCCCTTCTTGCCATTCTCTTTTCTGCAACTAGATCATGGCTGTCTGTGGACCCTCTGACAAGGTTGCCAGGGAATGGCTCAGTGCCTTTTCCTCTGACCCAATGCTGACAGCACTCAGCTCCATGTCAAACGAACAACATCAACACAGACTTGTCAGCAGGAGAACAGTGCTGTAATCCCATCTAAAGGGGCTCTCCAGCTTGCTGAGAACCTAATGAATTAAGAGACTGATCTTTTTTCCCAGGAAAGGTGCAGACAGCAGCAGTGATTTTAAAAGTTTCCTATCAAAGAGATGCAATTCAAGCTGGCACAGCTCACTTTTCAGAAGCACCTGAGGATCAGACAGCAGCAACTCTCCCTTGCCTCCCTCCTTGATTAATTAGGAGTTCATGAGACCAAGAGCTGGAGGAGAGGAATGCCTTGTCCATCTTACCAGAAAAGGAAAGGGAATTTTAGTGGAAAGTGGCCTCCAGACTGAGCTCCAGTGTAAATGTCAGTGCCAAAGGACAGTCTGTGCCTTTGTAAGGAACCAAACTGTGAGAAACTGGACATTTGTCTCAAAGATTCCTTATCTGGGTGGAGAATGTGACAAGGGCGACTACAAGGTCACAGAGACCTCTGGTTTGTGAGGGGCTTTGTGTTGAGTCATCCTGCCAAGACAGGGGAGGCTGAAGTCAACCAGATGGTGAGACTCCTTATCTGGGTACAGGAATGAGGAGATGGGCAAATACGTGCCATCGTCATGGAAACTGCAGCCCCTGGATGGGAATAAAAGGGGCTGGAAAGATAAGACCGAGGAGGTACTGCTACCACCCACCACTGAAGACACCGAGAAGCCCTCCCGCAGCGCTATCGTCCACTGCCGACGACACCGAGAAGCTCTCCCTTGTGTGCTGTCGCCCACCGCCGACAACACCGAGAAGCGGATTCATGGTGGTGACTATTCTTGCAACTCTATCCCGAATGCTTGCTTGATTTCTGTCTTTTTATTCTATTCTATCCTATCACTACTACTATTGATATGCTACTGCCTCAGTTTACTTTTCTATTGATAATGCTGCTGCCTCAGTTTCATTTTTTACTTTTAATAATAAAAGCTGTTCTGGGCGAATGGCATTTGACCTCGTTTGTGTCTTAATCTCGCTCTGGGGATCACATCGAAACCTCCCCCGACATTGGATCGGGACAGCCTTGGATGAAAAGACTTCAGTATGATGGAAACTGGCTAAATGATCACATCAGTTATGCAGCCAATATTATTTCTAACATTATTGTAGAACCCAGACTAAAATTCACCATCACATAGGATTCTGCCTCCACAATGTGGAGAAACATCTTGTTCAGATCAATGCAGTGATGCAATATGAGAGTCTAGAAGTGCAGGGGAGTGCTTTTGGTTCCTGGTCTCACATGCATTAAAGAATTCCGTATACTCAGCCAACCTTCCTCTTGATTTTTATATTTACTATTTCACTAATTTCCTTTTTGAAAAAAATTTATGGAGATGCAAGTCATTTTAGCAGTCCCTAGAGCAGTGTGCAGACACACTCATCACAGAGAATTACAAATACGTTAAATAATTCAATATGAGTGAGTGAGTGAGTGAGTATGAGTGCATATGAGTGAATATTTTTTTCTATTAGTGAAGCAAACAAGCACAAACTCTTCCCATGCACAACTTCTGGTATATTTAGTTGAAATGTTCCTTTTCTCTTTGCAATTGCTGTTACAGCACAGGACCCTTGATTTAGGTGTCTGCAGCTTACAGGAAGCTCCAGTATTGCTGATATAGTGGAGAGGGAGGTTTTCTTCCTAGTAGAATTCACTGCTAACAAATATTCTTTTTCACCCAGACAACCATAGAGTCATAGATACAATTGATAACTGAAAATGTCAAGTTCCTGTCAAAAACTGTGACCAGCTAAAGGCAGAATATGTACACCAAAACCTGGCAGTTTGGGAAGCCCATTATAATAGTGAATGATTGTTTTTCATTGTGCAATTCCTCGCTGCTGGAAAGTTCAGAAGGAAAGCAGAAAATGAATGATGTATTGTGTTATAAAAGTAAGTACCATATGAAAATGCAGACAGAGATAAAGGAGGTTTTTGAGGAATGGCAGGCATTTTTTAAAGGAATTTTAGCTTGTGTGCATAGGCGTGAGCTTGCATGTATGCATCTCAAACCTGCGCTAAGGTAACTCTGGAACTGGATTACTGAATAAATATATAAGACATATCATGACGCTCATATAAGTATATAGATTCATAGTCACTGTGAGAGCACTAAATAACAATATGCTTTCCTATAAAAGCCTCAACCCCCCAAGGAAAAAACTCCCCAAAGGATAGGATTAAATTCAGCTATTAAAGTACATCCAATTCTATTTTGATTGCAATTGGACTTTATAGCAGTTGCATCCACTTATACAGAGGCTGAATTTGTCTTTTAGGAAACAATATTGCAAAAACATCTGCCTCAAAGTAAATTTGTCACAACATCTTGGCATTTGAATGAATAGTGTCATTTCTGAAGGCCTGTGCGCCTTGTAGCAATCACTGAAGGGCTCCTGCTGAAGCCCACAAGTCACTAAGGGCAACAAAGTATTCAAAATTTTTGATAATCAATTGTCATGTTAGTTGTCCAAGTTGGAATTTAGGATACAAACCTTAGACCGTCTTGCGCATGTACATGTACACATATATGCTTTGTTTACTTTTTTCCCTCTTTTTTTTTTTTTTTTTTTTTAAAATCTTGGTGACATGATGAATGGTGAATGACAGAATCACAGAATGATTGAGGTGGGAAGGGACCTCTGGAGGTCCAATCTCCCTGCTCAACCTAGAGCCAGCTGCCCACAACCGTATCGGGATGGCTTTTGAATATCTCCAAGGAGGCAGACTCTACAACCTCCCTGGGCAACCTGTGCCAGTGCTTGGTCACCCTCACAGTAAAAAAGTGTTTCCTGATGTTCAGAGGAAACCTCCTGTGTGTCAGTTTGTGCCCATTGCCTCTGGTCCTGGGCATCACTGAAAAGAGCCTGGCTCAATCTTCTCTGCACCCTCCTTTCAGGTATTTGTACACATTGATAAGACCCCTCTTGAGCCTTCTCTTCTCCAGACTGAACAGTCCCAGCTCTCTCAGCCTTTCCTCATAGAATAGGCGCTCTCATCCCTTAATCATATTTCTGGCCCTTTGCTGGACTCTCTCCAGTATGTCCATCCCTCTCTTGTACTGAAGAGCCACTGGACACAGTTCTCCAGGTGTGGCCTCACCAGTGCTAAGTAAAGGAGAAGGATCACCGCCCTCTACTTGCTGCCAATACTTTGTCTAACACAGCCTAGGATACCATTAGCCTTCTTTGCTGCAAGGGCACATTACTGGCTCATGTTCTACTTGGTGTCCACCAGGATATCCAGTGCCTTTTCTACCAAGCTGTTTTCCGGCTGGGTGGCCCTCAGTATATATTGGTTCCTTCCCAGGTGCAGGGCTTTGCAATTCTCCTTGTTGAACTTCATGAGGTTCCTGTCAGCCCATTTCTCCAGCCTGCGGAGGTCCCTCTGGATGGCAGCAAGGCACCCTGGCATATCAGCCACTCCTCCCAGTTTGGTGTCATCAGCAAACTTGCTGCCCCAGATCCAGATCATTAATGAAGATATTAAATGGGACTGGATCCAGTTTTGACCCCTAGGGTACACTGCTAATTACTGGCCTCCAATTAGATTTCAGACGACTGATCACCACCCCCTGGGCCTGGCCCTTCAGCCAGATTTCAATCCACCTCATTGTCTGCTTATGCAGCCCATACACCAATAGCTTCTCTTGGAGGATCTTACGGGACACAGTGTCAAAGGCCTTAGTGAAGTCCAGGTAGACAATATCCACTGCTCTCCCCTCATCTACCAGGCCAGTCATTTCACTGTAGAAGTTTACTGAGTTGGTCAAGCATGACTTCCCCTTGGTGAAGCCGTGCCGATTTCTCTTGATGATTTTTTTGTCGTTTATGTGCCTGGAAATGGTTTCCAAGAATAGCTGCTCCATCACCTTCTCAGGGATCGAGGTGTAGTTCCCTGGGTTCTCCTTCTTGCCCTTCTTGAAGAGAGGAGTGACATCTACTTTCTTCCAGTCTGCAGACACTTCAGACACTTCTCCCAGTCGCCATGATCAACCAAAGATTATTGAGAGTGTCCTCACAAGACATGTGCCAGCTCCCTCAGCACTTGTGGGTGCATCCCACAAAGGCCCATGGACTTATGTATGTCCAGTTTGCTTAAGTGGTCCCTGACCTGATCCTCTTCCACCAAGGGTACATCTTCCTTGCTCCAGCCTTTCTCCCTTGTCTCTGGGACCTGGGATTCCTGAAGGCTGGTCTTGCTAGTAAAGACTGAGGCAAAAAAGACATTCAGTACCCCAGCCTTTTCCATGTCCTCTGTATTCAAGTCCCCTGTCTCATCGAGCAAAGGGCTCACATTTTCCCTAGTTGTCCTTCTGTCACCTGTATACATACAGAAGCCCTTCTTGTTGTCTTTGATGTCCCTGGTCAGATTCAATTCCATTTGGGCTTTAGCTTTCCTAACTTCATCCCTGGATGCTTGGACAACGTTTCTGTATTCTGCCCAGTTTACCCATCCTTGCTTTCACCCTCTCGCTTCCTTTTTGTGTTTGAGTTTGGCTAGGAGCTCTTTGTTCACCCATGCAGGCCTCCTGGCATTTTTGCCTGACTTCTTATTCATTGGGATGGAACTCTCTTGAGCTTGGAGGAGGTGATCCTTGATTATTAACCAGCTCTCTTAGGCCTCTTTTCTCTCCAGGGCCTTACCCCTTATCTTCCAAGCAGATTTTTGAGGAGGCCAAAGTCTGCTCTCCTCAAGTCCAGGGTGTGAGCTTGCTTTTCACCCTTCTCCCTGCCCTTAGGCTCCTGAATGCCACCATTTCATGCTCACTGCAGCCAAGGCTGCCTTTGACTTTCACATCGCTAACAAGCCCCTCCTTGTTGGTGAGTATGAAGTCTAGCACAGCACCTTTCCTCATTGGCTCCTCTATCCTTTGGAGGAGTAAGTTGTCATCGATGGGCTCCAGGAACCTCCTGGATGGCTTATGTCCTGCTGTGTTGTCCCACCAGCAGATATTGGGGTGCTTTAAGTGCCCCATGACAACCAGGGCCTGTGAATATGAGGCTGTTCCTATCTGTCTGCAGAGGGCCTCATCCACTTTCTTCCTGGTCAGGTGGCCTAGAGCAGACACCGACTATATTGTCAACTTTGGTGTCCTCTCTTTAATCCTAACCCATAAACTCTCAGCTGGCTCCTCATCCTTCCCCAGGCAGAGCTCCAGGCACTCCAGCTGCTCTCTCACATAAAGGGCAACTCCCCCACCCCCGTCTTCCCTGCCTGTCCTTCCTAAAGAGCCTGTATCGCTCCGCTGCAACACTCCAGTCACAGGAGACATCCCACCACATCTCCGTGATCTTTCTCCTCACACCCTTTCCCCTCACCGGCAGGTTTTGTTATTGTTCTGCAGACAAGAACCAAGTAAGAAATGCCGCATAAATGAAACTAATATGAGCATTGGCTATTGTTTCCCATTTTATTAAACTATATGGAAGTCTGCCTCTGACTAGCTGTGCCATTTTGTAATGCTCTGTTCACATCCTTAAAGCTGTGGGCAACAAAAATCACTTTTCTGAAGATTAGAGGCATGCGTTACTCTGACTGGAAAGGCTATTCCTGAAAACATATTGCTGGGTGACTCATAAGTCATGTTATGTAGGACATGAGAAGAAGACATTAAAAGTGAAGGCCTCTTAGTTCAATTAAGCACAGCCATTTCTCACGTATTATATAGGATTTGTCAGGCTGGAGCATAGAATTGGTCCAACGATCCCATATAAAATACTATGCAATACATGAGAAAAAAATTCTTGTGAGTAGCCAGATCTGTCAAAGCTGATATCAGAGACAGGTAATGGCTTAAGAGTGGCAGAGAGGCATGCCTGAAAAGCACAGACTCTTTTTGCAGCCACCCTCCCCCTCAAATTTCAGGCAAGAAGAGAAGGTGGGGAGATCCCTGCAGTGGTGCCAGCCAGACACCTCTCCCAAAACAGGTGACAAATGTTGAAACAGGAACAACAGGCCACTTTTGACAGTTTGCTGCCACACAAACTCCCTAATGAGTTACTGAAGTTGTGACCTAATTAACCGCATCTTTTCCATCTTGCCTTCCCTCCTGTACAATTGGGGATGGAAAGGTCATATTTCACCACTTGCTTTCGATGCACCCCAGCCACCCGTACATCCTCCTGGCTGCCGACAGTGCAGCGTGCAGCCAGGAAGGGAGCCGGAGCGGCAGCAAGGTCAGACACGTTGCCTGGCAGGAGACACCGGGCTTCCCAAGAGAGAAGGAAGACAGACTCACCTTTCCCAATTTATTCTTCAGCCATCTGTCATACTTTCAAAAGGCAACTGCACCAATACTCCTCATACACAGGCACATGCTTTGCTTTGGTTTACAGCTCTATACTGCAATATACTGGCAGTTTGTTCACCCCAATGTGTAATTCTGTTCTGGGTCTATAGTTTAAGACTCCACCTCCTCATCACTGTGGCATGTAACTGTCTTTGGGGACACACAGTTCACCTGGGGTACTATTTGCTGGGCTTGTCACCTCTGGCCCAACAGCAGAGGACTTTTTAATTAAATTCTGATTGCCTTGGCCCTACTCAAGTGGCCATGATTCTTCTAGTCACCATCAGCTTCTCACTTTTCTTGTTCTGATGACCTTGCAATCAAAACAGGCCACAGTATCTCTAAAGGAACTAAAGTCCTTGAGCCTGAGTGCATTTTCTGCTCTTTATTTGTTTTATACTATGAAAAATGGACAAATTGCATCACAGAGGAGGAAGGGTTAACAAAGTACCCAGGCTTATCTTTTCAAAGTGATGGGGCTGAGTGATAAACTGTATGCATTCAGACACGGAGGACCTGCGTAGACATATATTAATGTGCATTTGCCTAAGTTGCTTACAAGCAACCAATGAAGCACACAGGATTAGATGCTGCAATTAATTTCAGAAAACATAAGTATTCACGGCATTCTCTCTTCCTCCTCTCTCCTCTCCTTTCCCCCTTAAAAGCCCTATGTTAGTTACAGCCTATGATTCATGTTTACACAGAATGTACAAATGACCCCGCCTAAAAATGCCAGTAATTTGCAAGATAGAAATCTTTGGATAAGATACAAGAAATATCTACTGTTCAGAGTTCTGACCATTTTCCATCACCCAGCAGCCTAGCAACATGCCATCCAGCTGGTTTTCATTAGTATGCTTGACTGACTGACATCTCCAAGAAGCATGCTTGTTTTTGTGTTCCCCAATTTGTTGCACTGAATAATAGTATCTTGTAGAAAATGCAGTTTAAATCTGCTTCCACCAGAAATATTATCCATGTATTCAATATATTATCTTTTTTTTAAACCACACAGAGTCTAGTTTAATATAAGTTTGCATAATCATTTCATGGTACATAACTAATTTATATGATATCAGGATAGTAAACATTGTCAGCACGTACCTTCCGAGGGCCCGTGTTCTTCAGCTCAAAGACGTCCATGGTGTAGTTGACTCTGCGACCATAGTGGTCAAACTGAACATTTCCTGTCAATCCTTGTATTCGAACCTACAAATGGAAGAAAAAGCACCATGAAGATCCAGCCTTATATTCTTTATTCCAAATGTCACAGAGCAGTGAAATTTATCCTGGCTATGTCCTTAGATTACCATAACAACGCTACTCTAGAATAGACAGGCATTATAAAGCAAAAAAGGTGGCTACTTTTCCGTTGTATTCCTTTTTCGCGTCAAACCATGCTCAAAATAGGCTTAGATATGCCAGTATCTAAGTGCTAACAAAGACACGCAATTTCTTTTCTTTCGTGCTGTGCAGCTCAACACTTTCCAGCTGCAGGTCCTAAAGAGAAGTACATTTTTTACCATTCTCATCACTGCTGCAGAATATTTTGGGTCACATAAAATAAACCTAAAGGATGTTCGGCCTGAGCTCATATATCTTTTTAGCTCTCACTCTGGTGGATTAAATGTATAAATTGAGTATATATTGCTCATCAAGGTAAACTTGACAACAACCTTGGCCCCAGCAAAGCAATTTACTATCACATAAGATGGTTGACATGAATAGGGCCTGAAAAGAGTGTTTTCAAAGCCTCAGAGTGGAGGAGGACAGATGTAAAGCCGTAAGATTGGCTGTGGCAGTTTTCCACCACCTGTGTCTCAGCTGAAACCAGAACTCTTTTTTTCTTTCAGCGCTTTACTGCCTCACCAAAGGATACCCAGACTGTGGTCCTCATCCCAAGGAAGCCATTGCCATATTGCTGCTGGCTTCGATTGTATCAGGATCCGGCCATGCAAAACTCTTTGGTGAGATTCGAACGCTCGTGCTGTCCGCCCTAACTGACTTCATGCTTCTCACAATTGTTACAGATCTGTGCATCTGCACGGAGTACGTGAAGCATACAAAATGCTTTGTTTCTATCCCTAAGAATCTCGATGTGGATTTAAACCACTTACGCCTTCCCTCTGTCCATTTCTATGTCTGACGATTTTTCTCCAGGATGGAAACCTTGGCTTCCAGGCGCAGAGCTGCCAGCTCTGTCAGCAGTCACTTCTCAGCAGTTTCTCCTGAGTGGAGCCTGCTCATTTGCAATGATTTAAATTCTACTGCAGGATTTTTATTTTCTTACTGTCCCATTCAAAGGAAAGGCTAAATCATCTTGACAGAGATCTGGAACTTTCTAGGCATCCATATTCATCAGGAATTCAAAATCCTGACATCAGAGAACAATAGCTCTGGGTTATTTCTTTTTAGAGAAAAAAATACTACCTATGTAATTTCCCTGGGAGAAATCTATTTTTATTCAAGATGACAGAAACATATTTGAAAGGTTATATTATGTAGCTATACCTTTTTCCTTAAATGACAATATCTGTACACTCAGGTTATATGCAAAAGCAACAGATGAGCTCACCAGTTCAGTGGAGGAAGTCCCACCTATCTTAATGGAACTAATAGTAGTTTCCAATAGTAGCAGTTCCCCTCTGCCTTCATTCCAAGTTATAAACCAGAAGAACCAGAACAGCCCCAGCTGTTTCCATATGGCAATTGAAAAACAAACTTCTCCTCTCCCAATACTACCATTGTGTATATCTTCCAAATCTTATAGTGTACAACTAGTACCCAATATTCACAAAAATCACTAGAATAAAGCCTACCCTTACCTGTTTTAATGTCCTCTCCATATCAATTCCTTGACCCCATGGGGCTGCAGGGTTAGCAAGACAATCACCAGCATTTCCTCTCCTTGAAATATCAATTTTCTGTCTTCTAAGATTACGGAAAGTTTCAGCCATCACAAGTACTCCATCATACGTCAATGCAGATGTGTACTAAATGGATGGACAAACACACCGCTTTAGAGTTGGCATATCTTTACAAAAATCATCTGTCTCAGACATTTCTAGTTTGATTCATTATGCAGTAGTTTCTACACCTTCATTTAGAAAAAAATCTCCTCAAAATCAAAAGCAATTTTGTCTAAGGAACTAATGTGTAACTGAGAAGAGTACATTTCAGTAGCTCCAGCTTTAAAACTGTATTTCTTAAGGGTAGAGAAATCTGCTTCTGAAGAATTATTAAAAGAAACAAATTAAACTGGAGATATTCACGTCTTAACTTTTTTCCAGTTGTCTTATAGGTTAAAGAACAACTCCACCCACCCAACTTACTCAAAATAAAAGAAAGCAACAGTAACTCACTGAGAAAATATAACTGAAAAAATGCATGGCTAATGAGACATCCAGGCTATTGGAATTGTTAAGAATGATCAAGGGTATGTTCTTCCTACTGGAAAACCTATGTTGGCTCTCTGAATGACATAGGGCACTGAACAGTCTGTGTTTCTACATTAACTACAGTAACTGCTTTAGGTTGAGAACATGCCAAATGAGATGTGTAGAGCAAGTCTTCAACAGATGTTAGCCTGGCACCACATAAACAAAGAGGCATTTTCTCAGTATGGTCCTCTGATGGACATACTGCACCAGGGTAAGTTGTTCACGTGCCCAGGGCTGCTATTGATATGCCCTATAACTTCAAAATTTAAATTCACTTACTGAAGTCTTATTTCCTTCCCTTCCTTTGTCTTGCATATTATAAGCTCTCTGGGACATGGTTTATCTTTATAATCTCAAATTTTGGTTATCCATAGGTGAATTATGTGCAATTAGGATTAATCATGCTGACTTTTCAGAAGGAGGCAGCACAATCCTCCTGTCCATGTGGCAAGGCGTACTACAGGCTAAATTGTTCCTGTCACCAGTACTTGGGGATGTCTGCATGCCGTAGCCCACAGCATCCTTGTTTTTTTTTTTTTTTCCCTCCAGAACATGAATTTCTTGAATATTCACTGAATTATGTAGCTACGCTTTGTATTATCCATGTTGATACTTTCTCTACACTTTGCCAACCTGCCACTCTCCCAGCCGAGGGAGGGTTGATTGCTTATCTTTGCACAGTGCCCAGCACAAAGGAGCCCAGTCTCAACTAGGTCTGATACGCACTGGTACCTACAATAACAGAACTATTTTGATGAAGTCATATTTATAGCTATGCTGTGATTTGCCTGCCCAGAAAATTATAGGTGAGACAAATATTTTGTTATCCATCTGTGAGGGATTAGGGTAGAGGAACACTGGGATGTAATTTCACTGTAAGATTGTGCCCGAAAGTGATTATACACCAGGTTTTGAGGTGGATAGAATTTCCAGAGGAAACTCCAAATGAAAATTTAAGGGTAGTAAATTTACAGTTGTAGTTATATCTCATATACAGAAGAATTCAGCTGTCGAGAAAGCTCTGCACTCTAAGTGAATCTAGATAACTAGACTAATTCATGTAAAATTGGTTGAAATTAAGTTGTCAGTTAAGCATTTGACCTTTAATTCCTGTCAGTAAAGGGGTAAAGTTGGAGAGTAAGTGACAAAGGACATGAAAGTACGTAAGTGAAATGTGTTGCAGTTTGTGTTTCTATCATACAATAATAAGGATAGGCATAATTAGTTGCCAGTAACAGTAAGATAAACTGCCTTCTCCTCTGCCTAAATATTAAGGTCTGCATTCATGTATTCAACGATGTTAATTAGAAATTAGAACACTTGAGTGATAACTTTGGTAGTGCTTCAGATCAGCCAGTACCTTTGGTGGGGTCTCGGATCCTGGGTATTCTCTCTGGTCCAGCTTCTTCCAGCGCTGCATCAGCTTAGTTACCATCGGGGTACTGAAATCTACTAGCTGAAATCCAGTCACATTGGCTCCTCCATGCATAAATCTCTCCAGAGAAATATCTTTGAATCCCTAGAAAATCAATTTAAGATCTTGTTTGTCCTCATACACCACTGTGGGTCCAATCTGTTCCAGGTCAGCAAGGCAGCATAAAGAATGTACAGCAGCAGGTTTCCATTAGAAGCCAAGACTTAAAACCAGAGAATATGTTAGAATAATGTTGAACCCTTGTTCCTCATTTCCAGTTGTGTAATAAAGAACGAAACAAAACCAAGAAATAAATTTCCCACATTATTGCTAGGGTGGTCTTGACAGCTAAGCAGCACATTGCTGGGAATGGCAGACAGTTTTTGAAGAAATGCCTTTGGTGAATCAACTGAAAAGTGCCTGCAGAATATTAAAGCCTTAATCCAATTTCCATCAAAGTTGACAGATTTGAATGAGCACTCTACTAGCGCTTTAACTGATATATCCCTGTTTCTTTCCATGTTTGCAAAATGAACAACACTTTTGTGTAAATACATTTATTCCAGGATTCATTGTTTAGACTGAAGATGTCTGAGATAATGAGATAATATAATAGACATTAGAAGGCAGAGACAGCACATGAGGATCTCGCTGTTTGTGGAGGGAAAATATAACATCAGAATCACACTTTTGTGAAATATGATGGTGGTAGCTCTCAGGTTTGCTATATATTTAAAGCGACCCCCAACATTGAAAGAAAAAATAAAATACATACAACTCCTGACTTACTAGTTTCTCAGGCTGATATGTTCAGCACGTATAAAGACCAATTCTTTAGTAAAATTTGCCTTTAGAGATGTAACTGAACTTCAAGAAACTGCATAATGCAAACTGCTAAAGCAAGCTAAGAAGCAAGCATGAATCTTTCTGCTCCTTTCTTCGCTGCTATGTTTAATGCTAGCTTAGAGTTATCTTATTTTTATTTTCTTAAATTCTGATTGACATTTATCATAGCACACAGAAATGTATTATCACACTTAAAAAAGGAAGATTAAGAGAAAAAAATTGTGGGGTACTGACCCAATACCCCAGCAAATAAAGACTGTTAAGGACAGAGAAGGATACTGACAGTAAATATAAAAGGTGACGCATCAGGAAGTCGTATTACCCACATTACTGAACACCCAGTAGATAGCAACTTGTGCCCCTGCTGAAGCAGATGAGTAGATGTGCCTGTCCCCACTGTATATCCCACTAGCAGTTCATTGCAACATCCAGTTCCTTGTTTACAGCAACTATTTTGCATGGGAAAAGTTAGTTGGGGAACTATAAATTTGTAATGCTGAAAATCTAATTTGTAAGACCTAAGAGAATAGACATGTCTCATTTAAAAAGCCTGAGGTTTTAAAAATAATCTGAAGTGATCTTAAGTTAAGGTACAAGTATAGCAAAGCACAATAAAATATTTCACGTCAACCAAAATTCCTTGAGGGAGAGTAAAAAGAAAACAGTTTAAAGCATACATTAGACTCTGACCTACATTCACTGTGCTTGGCCGGGCAGGTATTTCAGCTTAAAGAATGGGTTATTTTAATAATAAAATATTGCATTTACTCTTTGCCCTCTTCTGAACATTATCTGTGTGAATGTGCAGTTTAGACTTAGAGTGAAAATACTGAACTAGTAATTTGACTGGAAATAGCTGATCTTACAGAAAACTGAATGTTCCCTGGAGAATGTAGAAAAGTTACCTCGAGAATTGTTATGTTAGTAATATTAAAAAGATGAGTCAAAAATCATAGTGTAGTTCTGTAAATTCTAATTCAGCCACAAGACACACTTAGCAGTCCTTTATGCTACATTGATTTTGATAAAAATTAAGAGGGTAACATTGTGCCCTTCTTGTCTAGATGGCTGTAACAACAAAACCAAGTTCTTTTACGCACCATAAAGAATGTATTATGTGCAACCACATATTAGTGACAAATGGCAAATGTTGTGTGAAGTGCTATAACTTCAAAACAAAACTGAGTGTTTCACTTACCGAGCAGGGGTATAATTCTAGAAAAGTATCTTACCAGGTTGGCAACAATATAATGGTATCCTTTAACATGCTTTCCCACGCTCACAATCTGTGGGAGAGAAATAAGAAAGAAAAAAGAAAAAACAATGTCATATTGTTTTCTCTAGAAAGGTGTTTTCATAGCCAGATAGATATAAATTCTGAAATATATAACATCAGCAATATAACGTTGAGAGTCTTTCTCCAATAAGGTAGCTATAGCTTTCCAGGTGCTTAATCATGGGAAGAAGTTAAAATGAAGGTGAGTAATGAACTGGTAATCTGAGTGTCTTCTGTATGATTGAAAAAGTTACTGTAGTATACTATTTTATCAAACAGAGAAATTATCTATGGGATACAAATTCAGAAGGAACGTCACACATTAGCTAGAAAGCCTACCTGCTGATGTACCTTTTCATTTTAAATAAGTGCGGAATTTATGAATCAAACTGGGTTTTCATCTCTTGGCATCAAAGCTGTTTGCCCTTGAGGTGGTCAAGTACCACGAGTGTTATTCAGCTCTTAGTAATACGCTAAAGATTTTGGGAACGGGCATGAGCGAGGACAGAGCAAGAACGGACAGCGAGGCTGCCCTTGAGGGTTTAACCAAAATATAACATCAAGTGATGCAAAAAGGGAACAACCATGATGTGCAGGTGCTACAGTCCTGATATGGCAAGATCAATGACAGGGTTTAGACAAAAATTATGTCAACCCATGCCTTCTATCAATATTATTGCCATTCCTATGATGGAATGCTTCTTACTCAATGTGCTGAAAATCAAAAATGAGGAAAGAATATTTTGTCATTAGAAAATGGTTAATAGTTTCATTACAGACTAAAGCTGTTTTTACTAAAGAAATTAACAGTAATACCTGCAACATGCAGCTTGCATTTAATACCAGTAAAGAGTCCTTTTAACTGTAATTTTTGATAGTTTACCGCTCATTTAGAGAAAGTCTGCTTGCAGCCCAAATATGTGAGTATTTTTCTCCTCATGTACTCATCTCCACAAATCATTTTAGCTTCCTTCCAAACGAATAAATAAGATACAGGCAAAAGTCTTCCATGCAGTGCAGGTTATTCAGTAAGTGATGGGAAACTTATAGATCTATCGCCTTTCCTGATTTGAAATCTTAGCGCTGGGCCCTGTCCTGAAGAGTCGGCAACTTCTTGCCTTCATGGATCGCACCTCATGTTCAAAAAACAGAACAAACATTCAGCAATGTGACTTGCAGCCCCTTTTCCCAGTGCAGCAAAAAATAATTATTATCACATTTTGGAGATGAGAGACAAGTTCCTGAAGGACTAAATAATTGGGCCAAAGCAACCGAAGGACCCAGGTTCTAAATCTGGATTAAGACTTGGAAATGCTCAGTTGTTCCAGTAAGTCAATTTGCTTCTACAGCAGAGTGGAAAGGAAAATCGAAGGGATGTTGCATAAGCATCTTGTCAGAACTGTTTTAATTTCATTATTTTGAAGTAAAAAAGTTGTACTGGTTTTGTCTGGAATAGAGTTAATTTTCTTCATAGTAGCTAGTAGGGTACTATGTTTTGGATTTGTGACAAAAACAGTGTTGGTAACACAGGCATGTTTTAGTTACTGCTGAGCAGTGCTTACACAGAGTCAAGGCTTTTTCTGCTTCTCACCCCACCCCACCAGCGAGTGGGCTGGGGGTGCACAAGACGCTGGGAGGGGACACAGCTGGGACAGCTGGCCCCAACTGACCAAAGGGACGTCCCATATCATATGACCCCCATAATCAAAGAGGAAGCGGTTAATGACCTGCTATGCCACCTGGACACACACAAGTCTATGTGGCCGGATGGGATCCACCTGAGAGTACTGAGGGAGCTGGAGGGGGAGCTTGCCAAGCCACCCTCCAACATTTAATAGCAGTCCTGGTTAACAGGGGAGGTCCCAGACGACTGGAGGCTTGCCAATGTGACGCCCATCTACAAGAAGGGCCGGAAGGAGGATCCAGGGAACTACACGCCTGTCAGCCTGACCTCGGTACTGGGGAAGATAATGGAGTGGTTCATCTTGAGGGCGCTCACAAGGCAGGTGCAGGACAACCAGGGGATCGGGTCCAGCCAGCACAGGTTCATGAAGGGCAGGTCCTGCTTGACCAACCTGATCTCCTTCTAGGACCAGGCGACCTGCCTAGTGGATGAGGGGAAGGCTGTGGATGTGGTCTACCTGGACTTTAGTAAAGCCTTTGACACTGTCTCCCACAGCATTCTCCTAGAGAAACTGGCAGCTCATGGCTTGGACGGGTGTACTCTTCGCTGGGTAAAAAACTGGCTGGACAGCCGAGCCCAGAGAGTTTTGGTGAATGGAGTCAAATCCAGTTGGCGGCCGGTCACAAGCGGTGTTCCCCAGGGCTCAGTTTTGGGGCCGGTCTTGTTTAATATCTTCCTCAACGATCTGGACGAGGGAATTGAGTGCACCCTCAGGAAGTTCGCGGACGACACCAAGGTGGACGGGAGTGTTGATCTGCCTGAGGGTAGGAAGGCTCTGCAGAGGGATCTGGACAGGCTGGATCGATGGGTCGAGGCCAACTGTAGGAGGTTCAACAAGGCCAAGTGCCGGGTCCTGCACTTGGGTCACAACAACCCCAGGCAACGCTACAGGCTTGGGGAAGAGTGGCTGAAAGCTGCCCAAAGGAAAAGGACCTGGGGGTGCTGGTTGACAGCCGGCTGAACATGAGCCGGCAGTGTGCCCAGGTGGCCAAGAAGGCCAACAGCATCCTGGCTTGTATCAGAAATACTGTGGCCAGGAGGAGTAGGGAGGGGATTGTGCCCCTGTACTCGGCACTGGTGAGGCCGCACCTAGAATACTGTGTTCAGTTTTGGGCCCCTCACTACAAGAAGGACATTGAGGTGCTTTAGCGTGTCCAGAGAAGGGCAACGAAGCTGGTGAAGGGTCTGGAGCACAGGTCTTATGAGGAGCAGCTGAGGGAGCTGGGGTTGTTTAGCCTGGAGAAAAGGAGGCTGAGGGGAGACCTTATCGCTCTCTACAACTACCTGAAAGGAGGCTGTAGCGAGGTGGGTGTTGGTCTCTTCTCCCAAGTAACTAGAGATAGCACGAGAAGAAAAGGCTTCAAGTTGCACCAGGGGCGGTTTAGATTGGACATTAGGAAAAATTTCTTCACCGAAAGGGTTGTCAAGCATTGGAACAGGCTGCCCAGGGAAGTGGTGGAGTCACCATCACTGGAGGTATTTAAACAATGTGTAGATGTGGCGCTTTGGGAGATGGTTTAGTGGGCATGGTGGCGTTGAGTCGACGGTTGGACTTGATGATCTTAGAGGTCCTTTCCAACCTTAATGATTCTATAACTCTATGATTCTATGATGTCATGCTCTGCATATAAAGCTGGGGGAAGAAGGAAGGGGGGAACGTTTGGAGTGATGGCGTTTGTCTTCCAAAGTAACCATTACGCGTGATGGAGCCCTGCTTTCCTGGAGATGGCTGAACACCTGCCTGCCCAAGGGAAGCAGTGAATGAATTCCTTGGTTTGCTTTGCTTGCAAGAGTGGCTTTTGCTTTACCTATTAAACTGTCTTTATCTCAACCCACGAGTTTTCTCACTTTTACTCTTCTGATTCTCTCCCCCATCCCACCAAGGGGGAGTGAGCGAGCAGCTGTGTGGTGCTTAGTTGCCAGCTGGGGTTAAACCACGACAAAAGTGAATAAGCAATCTGTCATCCTTTTGTTCTTCTTGTTTCCCCGCCTCTATTTTGTATTTATCGTCTGTAGCTAAAATGATGTTATCTAAAAAGCAAATCATAAGCTAAACAAACCCCAAAAGACACTGACCCCCAAACCATGACCAGATTGTCACCCTTCATATAAATGAATTGCTTATTTTGGACTCAGTCAAACTCCCATTAACATCAGTAATCATATACCATTGCTACCATTTTACAGAGGGAGAAATCACACTTTTTCCTATCACCAACTCAACACATGTGAGGAGGGTGCTATCAAGCCATCTTTTTGCACTGAATACAAAGGGTTCAAACCCCTGCTGGTTCAATGGCTTCAATAGGGATGTGATCCCTGACACCAATAATGCTTTTACATCTGTACTCCTTCAGCAGTGCATGGTAATGAAAATATGTTTGCCTCCCCATTACAGGGAAACTGATAGAGATTAAAACCTCACATTTTTAAATAACTACAGTATCACAGTGAATGTAAGTGGACTGACATGATTTAAGATGTACGTGACATGATAACCAGATCCTCAGCTTGGGCAAATCACTGCAGCTCCCTTCGAGCTCTTGGAAGCTGAGGTAGCTTTCGCAATTAACACCCTCAGTGATCTGTTCCCTGGTTTGGTTTCGTAACACAATTTGTGACGATCATTGCAACACATCAGTCAAATAAAACAAGCACATGATCAACCTGCAACTGTTGAGGTACGTTAGATACATGTCCATAGTTGTCACAGTCAAAATGAGTAAATACTGGAAACAATTAACCAGATTTGCTTCTGTGCTTGCTCCTAGCAAAATGCGTGTAGAAATGAATGCAGAATTCCTGGATTTCATGTGAACAATACAGAATATTTTTTTAAAAAAAATTGAATTTTTCAGTGTATTCTCTCAAAACTTGTCTCTTAGGATGAGTGATAAAGGCACGCATTTATGTATCATCTAATTGTCTTAACTTCCTTTATTGTCAGTGGAAAGAGCAGGCACTTTGAGGAAATGATTCATCTTATCCTAAAGCACGTGTCTAAAATTAATTAGACAGCTTGTGCCCTGAAAGTGCATTATTTTTCTGCACTGACTAGAAAAAGAGTTGATGATTATTAGCTCTGATGTAGACACCTATATTTTATATCCCTAATGTTAAATGAGACAAATTTCACCTTAGGAATGTTGACCATGCAGACAGAGAAATGATGCTATATTGCTTGTATTTCCAACCAAGATTGGATACAATTCTGATCTTGAATTTGAAAATGTTTATGGTTATTGATCTCACGCAGTTTGTAAACCAGGAATTGCTTATGATTTAGGAAAAATGTGTCTGTTTAGTGAAACAGCTTTCTGTGAACATCTCATACTTTCAAATATCCAAACTATATATACAGTTACCTTTCTCAAATACTCAAACCTGCAGATTATGATCTATAAAATAGGATATGAATTCCCGCTATCTGAAGAATCACCTTTCTCTATACTGTACTTCTGCACTGAGATAAATTGAGGCAATGAACTTAAGTCTTTCATAACAAGAGAAGGACTTTCTGACAGCTACTCAGTCTGGAATGCAAGCTCTCCCACTTTTCTTCACTATTCTTTAACGGGTTAGCAGTGAATAGAGCTTTAAGAGAGATGACACCTCAACCATTTCATACACATAACAGTAGATACTGCCCTGAACCACAAACTAAACAGATGAGTGCTGGTGAGTGAGGGAAAAATATTTTTCTTCTATGGCAGAGCAGAGAGGAGGGGTAAAAGATCCAGCAAATCTATTCTGAAAGGGAAAAACAAGACTGAGATTTTGACAAATGAGAGTGTTCCAGAAAGCCTTTGCTATAGAAGTTCATTAAGTCTGAGGGCACCTTAAAAACCCAGGTACTTCCTCGTGCACCCCTAAATTCAGACCAAAGGGCCAAGCTCAGTCAATGTCCATAGCTGCATCACCTAACATCTACGTTAGCAAGCAGGAAACTCTGTAGGATAGGATCTGTACAGCGAAAGCATTGGTGCTAAGGAGCTGGCATCCATAGCATGCACATTTCAGGGTTTTACTCTGGACTATCTCTAACCTGGTCACTAGACTGAACTCACACTGAGCGCCGGTGCACTTCAGGGTGCTTCTGGGCACACCTTCTTGTTTGGCATCATCCAAAATAAAACCAATTCATGTATTTTGAGTCTGCCCTTGATGCGAAATGCAGCACAGTAAATGTCCGCAATCAGGAGATTCACTTCAAAAGAGCACGCTCCTGATACCAATTAAGATATCCTGCTGGGAGTCTGTTATAGACCACCCAACCGGGATGAAGAGGTGGATGAAGCATTCTACAAGCGGCTCGCAGAAGTCTCACGATCGCTAGTCCTTGTCCTCGTGGGGGACTTCAACTTACCCGACATCTGCTGGAAATACAACACGGCAGAGAGGAAACAGTCCAGGAGGTTCCTGGACTGCGTGGAAGATAACTTCCTGAAGCAGCTGGTAAGCAAGCCTACCAGGGGAGATGCTGTTTACCAACAGAGAAGGACTGGTGGGAGATGTAGTGGTCAGAGGCCATCTTGGGCTTAGCGACCATGAAATGATAGAATTCTCCATTCTTGGTGATGTAAGGAGGGTGGCCAGCAAAACCACTACCATGGACTTCCAGAGGGCGGACTTTGGCCTGTTCAGGACACTGGTTGAGAGAGTCCCTTGGGAGGCGGTCCTGAAGGGCAAAGGGGTCCAGGAAGGCTGGACGTTTTTCAAGGAGGAAGTCTTAAAGGCGCAGGAGCGGGCTGTCCCCGTGTGCCGCAAGAAGAGCTGGTGAGGAAGACGACCGGCCTGGCTGAACAAGGAGCTTTTGCTGGGACTCAGGGAAAAAAGGAGAGTCTATCGCTGTTGGAAGAAGGGGCAGGCAACTCAAGAAGAGTACAGGACGTTGTTAGGTCATGCAGAGAGAAAATTAGAACGGCAAAAGCCCAGCTAGAACTCAATCTGACCACTGTCATAAGAGACAACAAAGAATGTTTTTACAAATATATTAACAACAAAAAGAGAGCCAAGGAGAATCTCCATCTTTTATTGGATGCTGGGGGGAACATTGCCACTGAGGATGAGGAAAAGGCTGAGGTACTTAATGCCTTCTTTGCCTCAGTCTTTGGTAGTCAGGCCGGTGATTCTCAAGGTATTCAGCCCCTGAACTGGAAGACAGGGGTGGAGAGCAGAATATGCCCCCCATAATCCAAGAGGAAGCAGTTAACGACCTGCTGTGCCAGCTGGACACTCACAAGTCTATGGGGCTGGATGGGATCCACCCAAGAGTACTGAGGGAGCGGCAGAGGAGCTTGCCAAGCCGCTCTCCATCATTTATCAGTGGTCCAGGTTAACAGGGGAGGTCCCGGATGACTGGAGGCTTGCCAATGTGACACCCATCTACAAGAAGGGCCGGAAGGAGGATCCAGGGAACTACACGCCTGTCAGCCTGACCTCGGTACTGGGGAAGATAATGGAGTGGTTCATCTTGAGGGCGCTCACAAGGCAGGTGCAGGACAACCAGGGGATCGGGTCCAGCCAGCACAGGTTCATGAAGGGCAGGTCCTGCTTGACCAACCTGATCTTCTAGGACCAGGCGACCTGCCTAGTGGATGAGGAGAAGGCTGTGGATGTGGTCTACCTGGACTTTAGTAAAGCCTTTGACACTGTCTCCCACAGCATTCTCCTAGAGAAACTGGCAGCTCATGGCTTGGACGGGTGTACTCTTCGCTGGGTAAAAAACTGGCTGGACAGCCGAGCCCAGAGAGTTCTGGTGAACGGAGTTAAATCCTGTTGGTGCCTGGTCACGAGTGGTGTTCCCCAGGGCTCAGTTTTGGGGCCCATCTTGTTTAACATCTTTATCAATGATCTGGACGAGGGGATCGAGTGCACCCTCAGGAAGTTTGCAGACGACACCAAGGTGGACGGGAGTGTTGATTTACCTGAGGCTAGGAAGGCTCTGCAGAGGGATCTGGACAGGCTGGATCGATGGGTCGAGGCCAATTGTAGGAGGTTCAACAAGGCCAAGTGCCGGGTCCTGCACTTGGGTCACAACAACCCCAGGCAACGCTACAGGCTTGGGGAAGAGTGGCTGAAAGCTGCCCGGCGGAAAAGGACCTGGGGGTGCTGGTTTACAGCAGACTGAATATGAGCCGGCAGTGTGCCCAGGTGGCCAAGAAGGCCAACAGCATCCCGGTTTGTATCAGAAATAGTGTGGCCAGGAGGAGTAGGGAGGGGATTGTGCCCCTGTACTCGGCACTGGTGAGGCTGCACCTAGAATACTGTGTTCAGTTTTGGGTCCCTCACTACAAGAAGGACATCGAGGTGCTGGAGCGTGTCCAGAGAAGGGCAACGAAGCTGGTGAAGAGTGTGGACCACAAGTCTTATGAGGAGCGGCTGAGGGAACTGGGGTTGTTTAGCCTGGAGAAAAGGAGGCTGAGGGGAGACCTTATCGCTCTCTACAACTACCTGACAGGAGGCTGTAGCGAGGTGGGTGTTGGTCTCTTCTCCCAAGCAACAAGTGATAGGACAAGAGGAAATGGCCTCAAGTTGTGCTAGGGGCGGTTTAGATTGGACATTAGGAAAAATGCCTTCACTGAAGGGGTTGTCAAGCACTGAAACAGGCTGCCCAGGGAAGTGGTGGAGTCACCATCACTGGAGGCATTCAAAAAACGTGTAGATGTGGCGCTTCTGGACATGGTTTAGTGGGCATGGTGGTGTTGGGTTGACGGTTGGACTTGATGATCTTAGAGGTCTTTTCCAACCTTAATGATTCTATGATTCTTTGATTCTATGATTCTAAGATGCTCTGTGTCAGTATCTTAGTCTCTTAGCATGGCCCTGAGCATCCACGGGGCACGTGGCAGATCCATGCATAGAAAGAGGTTGAGCAGTGAGAACTGTGTTCATTTCAAAAGGAAGGCCCTGAAGCCGAGGGCAATGCTGCCACAAGCACCCATGGTGGCTCTGCCCCAGGAGCAGGAGGTCTGGCTTAGCTGTCACCCTGGCCAGTTGCAAAACCTGAGTCAGGGCTAGTCATCAAAGATGGGCTTTGACAGTCACGTAAGCAGTGATACACCATGAAACTGCTGATACGGTAAGTCAGGGTCATGGTAGGTCAGGGAGGACCCTCTGTATGTGTAATTGTTTTTCATTGCTTTGGGATGCTTTGATTCAAAACTGTCCTAGTGCCAGCAACCTGAGCAAATAGGATCAGATCCATTCCTCCCCCTCACATAGCAGTACTTCACTTACACCTTCTAAACATTTATTTTGCTCTGTACTCCCACTCTTGGGAGATTTTGGGAAGAAAGTGTTGGGAAGGGTGAACTGATTTGTGACTTTTTCGGGGAAGGATGAGAGCAGGGGAAAGCAGGATGCTGCTCTGGCTTTTGTATATTGATTTGCATGTTTTAATTCAATGACCAAGGTGGCTAGCACCTAGAATCGGACGTCTTTTATACTCTAACCTGTAAAACCGAAGAAATTATTAAATAATCAACACAGTTCTGAAGAAGAATGAATAAGAAAATACAATCTGCTTCCCAAATTACCATTAACAGGAAAGACAACAACAGCCATTCTGTGTATTATCCAGCAGTCATACTATTAGTGAATACTTCATTTCAGTAAATGCAACAGGATAGAATCAAAGAATATGAAATATTAAGACCATTAGGCTATCAAGGTTGTTTCAGAATCTAAAGCAACTTTTTTGTTTCCCCCCCAAATATCATTGTGTACGTGAGTGTCTGCTGAAAGGTGAACTTCAAAAAAAAAAATCAGCTTTAGGATCTATTCACATTACCAAGTGCATTTATGTGTAAGACACTAAAAAGGACAGTACATTGTGAGAATTTTTAGTTGCTGGTCTACCATACTGCAATTAAGAAAATGCCTTATTCTGCTTTCAGTGATTCCAGTGGTAATCAAAAGTAACTAGAATTACACCACTGACTTTAAAGTGTGGTAAAAGCGGGGCCAGTGAGATCTGACCTAACTTAGGCTTTAGACACAACTCTGAACTTTCTGATTTTATCATACAACGCTGTTCTTTCCATTTAGCTGAACAATAGCCTGGCCTAGGAATTTCAGAAACTATTCCACTATCGAAAAGAAGACCTACCAGTGTCTGCTTTGATTATTTTCTTTTTTTTTTTTTTTTTCCCCAGAAGTGGCAAGTTCACTGACTTTGATAAAACCATTTCCAGACTTACATCAGCATCTGAACAGAGAATCGCCCCAAGTCATCCCGTTCTCTACTACTGCGAAATGGATATTGCATATAACTCATTTTAAAAGAATGCTTAACTTCTGTAGCATGAAATCTGCCTCGTTATGATTTCCAGAAGATGGAGGTCAGTACAGCTGGAGTGAAAAGGACTTATTTTCAGTTAAATCTCTTCAAAAGGTGATAGCTGTGCATTACCAATGGGACTTTAACAAAGGTTTTCCTCTTTGCTATTGTGTAACAATACGCTGCCTTAAGAAAAGGAACACCTGCAATAAAATGAAGTATGTCTAACACAATATAAAAGGTGTGGGGACTTGTTAAAGACGGAAGATTGAGACCTGACCTGAAATATTGCGGCAGAAATGGCGATGATATAAACCACAACTCAAATGGGATTTTATACAGTATCTGAAGCAAGGATAAATCTTTTACAAAGCCATAAAAAAGCAATTGAGAAACAAACTTAATTTTAACAGCTAGTGCTCGCGAAAGGGCACTGTTGTTGGGGAAAGGGTGGACAGTTAACAGCCTACAGCCACCAGCGCAGATGTTAAAGAAGGCAACAAACAAAGCAGAAGTGGCTCCTTACAAATCGTCATTTCTTTCTCTGGTGTGAAGGCAGGCGCTAAGCCTGCACAGCAGCGCACACACCTGCCCCGCTCATGGCCGCGTAGAGCGGAAGGATGCTTCCCACACAGCCCCCGTGCCCGTGCGCGGCGCGGGCAGCTGCCGGGGAAGAAAACCCAGAGAGGTGGCTCAAAGGCCATTAACCAGTGCCCTGAGCATGGCTGGTTGCTTTCTTTTGCTGCTAAAGTTGTTTGCATTCAAAGCCTACTCCCGTGAAAGGCTCGCTCAGAGCTAAATGGGATATGCAGACTTACAGGGAAAAGGGAGGCAAGGGAAGAGAAGGAGGATGTAAGAAGAAGGTCACTCTACAAATCCCCCGAACCATTTGTATTCATCTTTTGTATTCTACCGCCTATTTGTTCTTTCAGTAACTGAAATAACCTATTTCTCAGGTCCAAACCTCATCAGTTGTGTGGTGCAGTGACAAAATGTGTTTTTATTACTGTGCAGTGTGGGATCATTATTGTGTGCAAAATCCTAGCTGCTTCACAGAAAATATGCCTACCCAGAGAGCCCCTCCTGGCTCTGCGGGGTGAGGAAGACGCTGGTGGCAGTGCCGGCAGCTGGCTCCCTCAAGGAGAAGAGTTATCAGTGTTGCTTAGAAGCAACCCCATAGACCTCTAGGGAAAAAAAGCATAGAGAGAAAGGAATGATGAGGAAAAGGCACTTCATGAATCTCCCAACCCCCCTGGGACTAAGAAGAGATACACAGAGAGCTGCTACTATGTCCCTGAAATAGTGTAAGTCAGTCCAACAATGCTGTTACTGGCCCAAATTACTGTGTGCTGTGCACATACCAAATTCTTTGGCTAATGATTTGCTCCTGTGGATCTGTGTGAGCAGAACTAAGCCTGCATTTTGTTCATGCAAATAAAAAAGATATAGAGGAAAACTGGAGACAGTGAGAGACAAGGGAAGTCCATGCCATTTCTGACTCAAGGGATAAAGAAATCCTCATTACACAATTAACTACATTTAAAAGCAATGCAATCTCTTGATAAATACTTATCTGTGTTGTGCTAGTGATTCTTCGTGCCAATGTGCTGCTGCGTTCATGAAAAACAGGAAAGCAGAAGAAATGTGGAGGAATGATTGAGCTAATACTCTGTTAAATTAATGTATCTGGTTAATTTCTGCATTCCTGTAAGCATTATGTTGTAATTTATTAAAGTATTATGTTTTAATTTATTATTATTATCTTAAATTAATTATGCCAGTGATCTAAATATCATTTGCAAAAATGCCAGTTGCTAGCTTCAGCTCGTAGACACACACTGGAAATTAAGATGAGAAAAACCACGTTTTTAAAAACAGCAAAATTTACAACTTGATCAATTTAGAGAAATTCAGCAGTCAAGCATTACTTTTTCAGGTTTAGCACTCCGGTGGCAAAATATTAGCAGACCAAGAAGGAGTGGAATAAGTCAGCTTCTGTACTTTTCTCCACTCACATATTTATTTACTTTCATTTTGATGGTAATAATAATAATCAGTCTTGCTGTGACAGCTTGCTCCATTTTACCCATCAGAGAGATTTGGTTTTCAGTGCTAACAGCTATGTATCTCAAGGCTCTTTAAGGCTGGGAAAGCTGAGGATCAGCAATGTCAAACAACACACTGAAAAACTGAATGAGTTAGATATAGCTATGAACAGCGTTCAAGACACTGTGCAGCTACTTCCCTATCATGGCTGTTAATAAGTATTGTTAGCTATTATTAATTAGAGTTTATGGCCTTGCAATTTTTACAAGATAAGATTAATGATACTACTACTTTGCTATGTGACAACTTTACATCCATGTTTAATTTTTAATATTACAAAGTACAAAGTACATTCTTTTTATCATTATGTATCAATTCAACTATGCACATCGAAGCATTAAATATGTGCCAGATGCTGCATAGCAGTTTTCACCTCTGTGTTTAACGGCAAATATGGCCCTGGATGAGCAGCGAGGCTTGATCTTGATGATACAGAGCACTGAGAAAAGTGGTGCCTGTCTACTGGGAAACACCCTCTTTAGTTCTTATGGGCAGGTGTCGTGGTTTAACCCCAGTTGGCAACTAAGCACCACACAGGCAGGCAGGCAGAGCCTGTCAGGTCTGCCTCTCACCCCAGCCTCTCCGCACAGCCTGCAGCCCTGGGAGGGCAGGGAGCGGGAAAAAAAGACTGGAATCAGCCTATCTGGTAGACCAGGAGCCAGACTGATGATCTCTGACAGCAAAACTGATCACTATGCGAAATTCAGAAGAAAATGCTGCTCACAGCGGACACCTTGGAAGACGTCTAACACACAGAGTGCTGAGGTTTGAACTCTGTTGGATGGCGACAAGTGGGAGAGGACGGAGCTGCCACAGATGGAAAAAGAAAGGAAATCCATTGCCATTCTTGCAGAAAGGAGAAACATTTTTTTGCTGAATAGCTGTGTATATCCATGTGCATGTGTTTATGTATGTATCTGTGTGTACAAATATAGAAACAAACACTGCAAAAGTTACTGCATATGAAAAAGCCTGAGAAAACAGAAATTAGAAGTAGCAATATGCTCTCTCAGAAAGAAGTAAACATAAAGGTCCTAGGCAAATGCAATTACAGTTAACTTGTGTTTTTCAGTTTGCTTTGCCGAGCTTTGCATGAAGGTCATTATGGAGACACAGTTAAACTAAATTCCTAATAAAAATTTGCCCAAAAGGACTATCCAAAATTAGGAAGAAGTAGCAGAATATTTAGTAGCAAAGAATGAGGAACCGAATACTGGAGAAGCATGTTGCCTGGCTTAGAGAAGGATTTTTTTAGATGTGGTCACTTAAAGTAGCACAGAGGTTGATCTTATCACCCCAATATGCCTTCTAGCTGTTTCTGATGCAAGCACATTCTGGGTTTGCAAGAATCAATATAAGATGATACACAGTTCACCCACTCATAAGGTATTTTTATCTCAAGAGCTGCCTATAGGTGTGCAAACAGAGTAATGAGAAACAAATAAGCTCATCTGTGTAGATCTGCGCCTTACTTTTTGGCCTGACTCTCAGCCTGACTCAACAAACACAGCAAGACAGGCTGCGTACACACTGGATAGGAACAAGCTTTGCAGGAAAGCTCCTGGGGGTTCTGGTAGACAAGTTTACCATGAGCCAGTTATGCACCCTCACGGCAAAGAAAGCCAACGGCCTCTTGGGCTGCATTGCCAGCAGGTCTAGGGAGGTGATCCTTCCCCTTTGCTCAGCTCTGGTGAGGCACATCTGGAGTGCTGTGTCCACTGCTGGGCTGCCTAGTATAAGAGAGACATGGGCATACGTGGGTCCAGAGAAGGGCCACAAAGGTGACTTTGTGCTTAAAGCATCTGTCGTATGAAGAGAAGCTGAGAGAGCTGCGACTGTTCAGCCTGGAGAAGAAAAGGCTGAGGCAGATCTTAGTAATATGTATAAATACCCAATGGGATGGTTTAGGGAAGAGGCTATCTGACTCTTCCTGGAGGTGCACAACAATAGGACAAAAGGCAAAGGACACAGGTTGCAACACAAGAAATTCCAGCTAGATATGAGGAATTTTTTTTTTTACCATGAGGTAGTGAAGTATTGAAACAGAGCATAAAGGGGTTGCGGGATGTCCATCCCTGGAAGTGTTCAAAATTTGACTGGATGAATAGCCTCATCTAAGCTTGCCCCCTTGAGCAGCAGGAGCATCCAGATGACCTTCAGAGGTAAGTTCCTACCCCAATTATTCTGTTATTCTGTTTGTAGAATAGAAATCTGCCTAAAAACTGATCTCAGAGCTCTAAGACTCCAGTCTTTTTTCTGGTTACTTATTTGCTCTGCAGTGTTTAGTATGTGCTGACAATGAGAATTCTGGCAGAAAAAGAAATGGGGGACCGTAACTGTTAACTTCCAACTTCAGCATTTCATGCTTTTGAAAGCTTCCTTACATAATTTTAAATGTCCTTTCGATATAGATTAACAGCAAGAAGAAAAAACAATGAAAGGCCAAAAGAAAAGGGCTAAAGTATTTACAGTTAACAAAACCATCCATCACGATCTAAATGATTCTTATATTACACTTTTCAGCTTAATTGTAAAATCTATTTGGACTTCATTGTATATCTGAACACATTTCTGAGCACTGAACAAACTATAAGTAATAGCTGTGAGATCAGCTACAGCTGACAGTCTGCTTCTCTAGTAATAAGTGTTATTAGTGTCTGAAGAAGTAAAAAGAACAAATACGATGGTTGAACAAATAACATATGTTTTCACTGAAATCTTCAAAATTATTTTCTGTGTTATTCTTCAAATGTGACCACAATTTCATCATTTTATTACACTTCACCCTTGCTTGAAAGTTAGCAAACGAAGAAATAACAAAAGAAATCTACGACATGTATTTACTGAAGGTAAATTATTCCAACTAACTAAATGCAAGTAAAACTTAGAAGAGAGTGATATGACTTTTCCTTAAATGTGCATTTTGCTATATATTTTTAGTCCTCTTTCCTAAGGGAATCACATTTGTGCTACTGAGCTGTCTGTGGGTCTATCAATTTTCCAGTAAAATATTTTTTAACACATTTGGCAATTTCAGCTATATTGAAAGGAAGACAATGCTTCTAAGACATCGTCTAAGACATCTAGGACATCTAAGACATTAAGTCTGTACAGTCCTTATTAATACTGGCAGCTGGGTGAAGAACAGAGACCCATATGTTTTTGCCACCAAAGTGATAAGAAGCGCCCAGAAACTGGACCTCCTGTCTGACACCTACTAGTCAGCACATGGGTCCTACCTGATCACTTGCACATATTTCTGGATTAGCCATAGTCAGTGATGTTTCTTGCTTGCTCAGTACATTTTTGGGAAGAAGATTTTTACGGTGCTGGTGGTAGTAGTGGTCTAAGAGAAAAACAAAGCCCACAAAAACCAAGGGGGTATCAGTCCTCACTTCTTACTGTTTTAGTAATTCTAAACACTGCTTTGTTCTGCTGTATGTAGCTTCTGGATGGTTTCAGATTGTACTGATACAAATTAAGCAACGAATAAATACTAATGAGAATAAAATAATATGAGAAAAAAAAATAAAAATAAAAATAAAAAAATAATAATTTTGTTAAACTAGGAAGCCTGACTTGGGGTTTCATAAGTTCAGCTTAAATAGGCATCTGGTATTAACTTTGTTTGGGCTTTCTCAGTAATAAATAAAACCACAGTTCTTCTGTAGGCATATTTATTTTGAAACATGAGTTTGGTATTTCAAATAGAAATTCAGTAAATATATAATAAGATTAAATAATGATCTTTTAATTTTGGTAGATAGACCCTTTATCTTTAGGCTGACTTGACTTCTGATTTTAGGTGAATAAGCCAGAAATGCAAATAGATACATTATTTTAGAATGCAGGAGGAAAAATAAAATGAAAAGTAGGAGTAAGAAAAGAAGGAAAATTCCTAGTGAAAAGTGAGAGAAACACATGGGCGTGATTCTTGCTGTGCCATACGCAATAAATGGCTACTTTGGCCTGGACTGTTCAGATGCTGTACTGCTTGCTGCCAGTATTAGTGAGTTAGTTCGTAGGAAATGGAAATCACATTACAATGTGTTTCAAGTATTCATTGCAACTTCAGCAGAAAATTCTTTGTATTAAATTCAGGGGAGCACTTTAGAAACATAACTTGGGAAGAAGAGACACACAAGCAGAGAATTTTCCGTGTCTCTCACCAACTTTCATCCTTTGATTCAAACAGAATATTTTTGTGCTTTTAAAAGACCACCTGCTGAAAGTGTCGTGGTTCACAGAAAAAAGAGTTGTTGATAAACAAGGACATAGCAGTCCTTGACAGAAGAATATGAATCACTAGAAATGCATTCTGCTATATAAGCTATTTGTGTTCTATGAAACTGTGGAGATGTCATTTTATCTTTCTGTGTCTTTGTTTTAGCTCCTCTTTTCTATCTTGTCCCGGTAAACTGGAAAAGTAATGGTAAAAATAATCTCTAATTTCATGCATGTAGGAAAATGGGGCTTTGCCTCTGTTTCTAGTCATTTATGCAATACAGACTATCATAGTTTGGTTTTTTAATTTAAAACATGTGGCTTATTTTTATTATGGCTGTGTATGAACAGACGAAACAAAGGGCCAGGTAAGTAAACTGAGGAGACCACCAAATTTAGTGAGATCACTTATGAGGTTCTAGAAAACATTCTGTTAATGCAGCATAGAGTCCTCCATAACTGTTAAGAGTAGATGTGATTTCTCCAAAATGGAAACACACTTTCTGGAAGCTCTGGGGAAAGCTGATATGAAATAGATCTTCATAGACTCAGAGAATGGTTTGAGTTGGAAGGGACCTTAAAGATCATCTAGTTCCAACCACCCTGCCATGGGCAGGGATACCTTCCGTCTTCATTTTACTGCTTTTGCTGCTCCTGTGCAGCACTAAAACACACTGTTTTGGGATTATTTCTGAGGGTGAGCAACAGTGGTCATGCCAAGCATTGCATCCCCTTGTGTCAAGGACTGTGGAGCTGCCCAAAGCAGCAGCGCAGCCAAGGCTGCTCTGAGAGGCTGCAGTGAGGGAGCAGTCCACGCTCAGAGCCACACCACCCCCAGCCATACACCAGGTCTACACTGATAAATTAAAATGGGTCAGGACCTGCTGCCCTCCCCAAAGGCAAATCATGTGCACCACTTAAAGTGGGCAAATAAAGAAAACACTTATGGCAAAAGTCTTGATGTTTGCGGTCTGTCTTTCAGAGCCTGGGATTGCAGGATGATAAGGTCTTTCAGAGGAGTGTAAAGGAGGAGTTCAACTCACAGGTAACATAAAAGTTTTTCTGCCTTTTCTAAGATATTAAGGAGGTAGGGTGTTCTTTCACCATCCTGAGAATAAAGTCTAAAAAAGAGCTAAATCATCTTGGTATGCTGAAGTTACAGCAGATTCTTGAGAGTAGGTGGAGATCTACTGACTCAGATAGGCTGAAGACACTGTCTGTCTTACTGATGAATTGAAAGCAACAATTCTGTGACCCTGCAAAATTTTATGTCTTGCTCCAGTGTTGTGCTTAAACAGGTCTTTGAGTCATACAATCATAGAAACATTTAGGTTGGAAAGGACCTTTAAGATCATTCAGTCCAACTGTTAATGTAGCACTGCCAAATCCACCACTAAATCATGTGCCTAAGCACCACATCTACACGTCTTTTAAATGCCTCCAGTGATGGTGACTCCACCACTTCCCTGGGCAGCCTGTTCCAATGCTTGACTACCCTTTCAGTGAAGAAATTCTTCCTAATATCCAACCTAMACCTCCCCTGGCACAACTTGAAGCCTTTTCCTCTTGTCCTATCTCTAGTTACTTGGGAGAAGAGACCAACACCTGCCTCACTACAGCCTCCTTTCAGGTAGTTGTAGAGAGCGATAAGGTCTCCCCTCAGCCTCCTTTTCTCCAGGCTAAACAACCCCAGCTCCCTCAGCCGCTCCTCATAAGACCTGTTCTCCAGATCCTTCACCAGCCTCGTCGCCCTTCTCTGGACACGCTCCAGCACCTCAATGTCCTTCTTGTAGTGAGGGGCCCAAAACTGAACACAGTATTCAAGGTGTGGCCTCACCAGTGCCGAGTACAGGGGCACAATCCCCTCCCTACTTCTGCTGGCCACACTATTCCTGATACAAACCAGGATGTTGTTGGCCTTCTTGGCCACCTGGGCACACCTGTCAACCAGCACCCCCAGGTCCTTTTCCGCCGGACAGCTTTCCAGCCACTCTTCCCCAAGCCTGTAGCATTCCATGGGGTTATTGTGACCCAAGTGCAGGACCCAGCACTTGGCCTTGTTGAACCTCCTACAATTGGCCTCGGCCCGTCGATCCAGCCTGTCCAGATCCCTCTGCAGAGCCTTCCTACCCTCAGGCAAATCAACACTCCCGTCCACCTTGGTGTCGTCTGCAAACTTACTGAGGGTGCACTCGATCCCCTCGTCCAGATCACTGATAAAAATATTAAACAGAACTGGCCCCAACACTGAGCCCTGGGGAACACCCCTTGTGACCGGCCGCCAACTGGATTTAACTCCATTCACCAGAACTCTTTGGGCCTGGTCATCCAGCCAGTTTTTTATCCAGTGAAGAATACACCCAGCCAAACCATGAGCAGCCAGCTTCTCTAGGAGAATGCTGTGGGAAACGGTGTCAAAGGCTTTACTAAAGTCTAGGTAGACATCATCCACAGTCTTTCCCTCATCCATTAAGCAGGTCATCTTGTCCTAGAAGGAGATCAGGTTAGTCAAGCAGGACCTGCCTTTCATAAACCCATGCTGACTGGGCCTGATCGCCTGGTTGTGCTGTAAGTGCCACGTGATGGCACTCAAGATGAACCGCTCCATAACATTCCCTGGCACCGAGGTCAGGCTGACAGGCCTGTAGTTCCCCGGATCCTCCTTCCAGTCCTTCTTGTAGATGGTCGTCACATTTGCTAACCTCCAGTCAACTGGGACCTCCCCGGTTAGCCAAGAATGCTGATAGATGATTGAAAGTGGCTTGGTGGAAAGCACTTCCGCCAGCTCCCTGTCCGTACCCTTGAGTGGATCCCATCCGGCCCCACAGACCTGTGTGTGTCTAAGTGCTGTAGCAGGTCACTAACCATTTCCCCTTGGATTATGGGGGCTTCATTCTGCTCCTCGTCCTGTCTTCCAGCTCCGGGGGCTGGGTACCCCGAGAACAACTGGTCTTACTATTAAAGCCTGAGGCAAAGAAGGCATTAAGTACCTCAGCCTTTTCCTCATCCTTTGTCACTGTTTCCCTCCACACCCAATGAAGGATGGAGATTCTCCTTAGCCCTCCTTTTGTTGCTAGTGTATTTACAGAAACATTTTTGATTGTCTTTTACGGCAGTAGCCAGATTAAGTTCTAGATGGGTTTTGGCCCTTCTAATTTTCTCCCTGCATAACCTCACGACATCCTTGTAGTCCTCCTGAGTTGCCTGCCCCTTCTTCCAAAGATCACAGACTCTCTTTTTTCCCCTGAGTTCCAGCCAAAGCTCTCTGTTCAGCCAGGCCGGTGTTCTTCCCCGCTGGCTTGTCTTTCGGCACATGGGGACACCCTGCTCCTGCGTCTTTAAGATTTCTTTCTTGAGGAATGTCCAGCCTTCCTGGACTCCTTTGCCCTTCAGGACTGCCTCCCAAGGGACTATGTCAACCAGGCTCCTAAACAGACCAAAGTCTGCCCTTCGGAAGTCCACGGTAGCAGTTCTGCTGATCCCCCTCCTTACTTCTCCGAGAAATGAAAACTATCATTTTGTGATCTCTAGGCCCAAGACAGCCTCCAACCGTCACAGCACCCACAAGTCCTTCTCTGTTCACAACAAGAGGTCCAATGAGGCGCCTTCCCTAGTTGGCTCACTCACCAGCTGTGTCAGGAAGTTATCGTCTTCCACACACTCCAGGAACCTCCTAGACTGTTTCCTCTCTGCTGTATTGTATTTCCAGCAGACATCTGGTAAGTTGAAGTCCCCCACAAGAACAAGGGCTAGCGATCATGAGACTTCTTCCAGCTGCTTATAGAATATTTCATCTGCATCTTCATCCTGGTTGGGTGGTCTGTAACAGACTCCCACCATGATATCTGCCTTGTTGGCTTTTCCCCTGATTCTTGCCCATAAACACTCTGCCCTGTCATCACTATCATCAAACTCTAGACAGTCAAAACACTCCCTAACTTACAGGGATACCCCACCACCTCTCCTTCCCTGCCTGTCCCTTCTGAAGAGTTTATGGCCATCCATTGCAGCACTCCAGTTGTGGGAGCCATCCCATCATGTTTCCGTGATGGCAACTATATCATAGTTTTCCTGCTGCACAATGGCTTCCAGCTCCTCCTGTTTGTTGCCCATGCTGCGGGCATTGGTGTAGATGCACTTCAGCTGGGCTATTGGTCTTTTTTGGGGAAGAAGCCCTAATTCCTATGTGACCATTCTCAGGTGCTTCCGTGGTTTCTAACACATCCATAACCCTTGCGCCTTCGCTGTCACATGGATCTCCATCCCCTACCTCCACTGAGACAGCAGACCAAAGGACCTCACTAGCACATCACCCCTCAAACACTGGCATGCCACCCAAGACTGATCTCTAGCGAGCCTGGTTTTATCCCCTTTCCTCTTCAAACATAGTTTGAGCCATGCCAATTGGCATTAATACAGAAACCAAGCAAAATGTTTCCAATCACCCCCAAATATCTCCAGTTGCTACTGGAGACTGTAAGGTCTTGTGTGGGTGAGCATGACCAAAGAAGAGGAGCATAGCTTTACTAAGAAAACCATCACAACCTGGTAAGTAAGTCTTGGCATAGCCTTTAGATGTAAGATCTGAAACCTTTTCTGAGGCTAAGACAGGCAGGCAGCAAATCAGATATAAACTCTTGTGTGCAGGCTGAATGCATCGCCTGAATTTAATGCTGGCTCTACTCTCCCTTTCTAGAATGGAAATTGAAAATGAAACTCCATCTTTCTATACTTCATCCTTAAAAGGTGTACAGGTTTGGCCCTTGCCCAAAACATCAACCTCACCACAGCAACATAAAAACCTGAAAGGAAGATCATATGATGAAAAATGCACATCCTAGGTTGTGCACAGGGGCAGTGTGGACTTCAGATACATCACTGGGTTCCAGGAGAGAAATTTTCCCTGAAGGCAAGCCTCAGGTACAGAGTATGTGGGCAGCTTCTACACACACCAAGGCACATGGAGAGGAGAAAATAAATGAGAAAAACTAATGAATGAAGAAAAATACAGGAGACAAAAGGAAATAGAAAATGGTAAGATTAAAATTGCACAAGAAGTGAGGAAACAGCAAGGTGCTGATTTTCTCAGCTGGGCAGCTGGGAGAGGACAGCGAGCAGAAGACACCAGGTCAGATAAGTGGGCACCAGGTACGGGCAGAGGAGCGGTGCATGAGCTCACTTTTTGAACACAGGCAGCGAAAAAGTCTCCAGTCTTCACTGCTTGAGGTCCACAGTCATGAGAAGTGTGAATGTGTATAATACATATGGGCAGTCACCTGAGAAGAAACCCACAAGCCCACAAGCCAGTTTCTCTCCCTTCATTAGCATAGATTTAAGGGCAAAGCACTTTGAGTTACGGTCTCATTACTGAGATTTAATTACTTTTCCTAAATGTTCTGCAGAACACTTAGTTGTACATTGCAAAGTATTACAGTATAGTCACAACTTAGGCTCTCAATTACAGGAGAACTAGGCAGGAAAGAAGTTGAGTTAATTAGAGTCACTGAAGCTTAATCAATTCCTCTGTGTATGCAGGGAAGAGCACGCCAACTTTTAGTCCATTTGTGAAGCCATCTTACCTGTCTGCTACAGACTATTAAAACCTTCATGCAAAGAGAAAAAGTCAGTGGCTGATATTTTAAAATGGCTGTTATTTTGCATTTTCTGCATTGGGCTAGACTCTTTTTGCTTCAATCCCATTTTTGGCAGACAAAATGTTTTTGTGTCCGAGACTGTTTCTGACTGCCCATCCTTAAACAGCACTTGATCTCTGAAAGCAAAGTGCTTTCATTTTGGAACCCCAAACCAGCACCCCAGGCCTACTTGCAGGTCAGCCTGTCTAGGAAGACCAAGACCTTCACAATGGAGAGTAAGGCTGCAGCTCTTCTGCATGCTTTGTTTAGCCTGGCTATAAAGCTATTCTTGTTTGCACAGTGACCTTCCTTTGGAAGGATGGAGAGGATCTCCAGGCATGTTGGGGAAGAAAAGAATTCACATGATCTGGGAAAAGTACATAAATATTCTGAAATATATGAATTCAATTTAATTAGGTCAAGCGTAAAAAAATATATGTGTATATATATATGGGCAGTCACTACTGAGAAAAGAAAAAACCCACATGCCTAAAAAACAATTTATCTCCCTTCATTAGCACAGATTTAAGGACAAAGGCTTTACACTTCGGTGTGAATAAACACCAGCACAAATACAGAAGAGCTCATTTCCTGGGTAAAATTCATCCCACCCAGCATTAGAGAATAGCCAGATGAATGACTTCCTAAAAGTGCTTGTATGACTGGCTAAGATACAGGTATATTGCAAGTTAGGTGTTAAATCCTACCTGCCACTCTCCCATGCAGTTAATGGAAAGAGGACGCAATTTGCTTTCATGCTTGCCCTGTAGAGGTGTCAGCCAAACTCACCACATCTGATTCAGTCTGTTGAGGCCAGGCACTGCATTTTTATGACTTACCATGCCTGCATTAAGTACCTATTTTAGGCATGCAAAATCCAGACCTGTACAAAGTCAGAGGAGGTCAAAACCTAATCACATTAAAATCAATATCCAATTCAGTTCTGCATGATCTGAACAAAGAGCACAGGTTATGTTCCTAAAAAGGAACTGACTATGCAGGTGCCAATCTGGAAGGAAAATGAGTAGCAGCTCCTGGAAGCAAATAAAATGCACACGTAAGATCAGTGAGATCCAAACGCGTACTGGATGACTTCATTTTGCTTTGAAACTGAGTGATACTCAGTAGATATACCTATGCAGGATGGTGGGTTTACTTCAAGACTTATGGTAATATAGCATACTTTTTCTAAGTCACGTTTGCATGCTGTGTAAAAGAAATCAGGTACATACACACGTGCACATACACAGAGCTGAGAGAGAAATTATTTTTCTAAATGTATTTTAAAAGACACTCAAATGGGTGTTCTGTTTTGCTACAACATAGGCTGAACTGGGGGAGGATTTCATTGTAAGCTATAGAAAGCATGTGTTAAAACATAATGGCCAAATGAATATCTATAGCAATATGGCATCTTCTATTCTTCTTTTGACAACAGTCACAGAAAAAGTCCTTGTTAAATCAGCCATACTATTAATTCTCAGTTTCCCTCTTTATCTTCTGCCAGTGAAAGCAAAATTGTCATATATATTTCTATGAGTACTATTTTATGCATTTCTGTATCACAAACGACATTTCATATTTCTGTGACTTTAGCAGCAGATGCATCATGAAAGTTTTTGCAACAAAACCTTCAAAATTCTCTAATGCACCAGCAAAGAGAAGCAGCGTGGCAGCAGAGGATCTACCACCAGCAGATGGCATTCATTCCCTGCAATTCCTGCAGGAGCAGCAGCAGCAGGTACTGAACGGTGCACTTGCACCACATCAGCATAGTATGTGGGATCATGCGAGAAGCAGATAGTTAACCCTAAGTTATTTTCCCATCATTTGACAAAATGCTCCTTTCAAAGCATTATTTTATTTTTTCCATCATTTAAGAAAAAGCTCATACATAAGCACTACATAGAGATAGATTTGCCACATCAGAGCAGCAGGATTTTATATTCACTTTACACACTGGTATAAGTACTACCCAGTGCAAGCCAGTCTGTCCGGCCCAGTATTTTCTTTATGTAACAGCAGCTTTCCATGATAACTGATGGAAGAACCTGAGCTTCCTTCCCTCTTCAATAGCACCTTTATTCTACTGTTCTTCATGTTCATAAATACTCTGTTAAGGTAATAAAACTATCAGTTTAAATATGTGTAATAATAATTTTAAAGCATTTTATGGCTAGAAATACATATGGTGAATAGAAAGTTAATACTGGATTTAAATAAGCTTTTTTGTCCTCAAACAAAACAGAGCTTTACTGCCATGAAGGTATGGACTGAGGTCATCTTGGTAATTAAGCTACACCATGTTGTTCCGCTAGCCCTAAAACCCTGATGCAAGATGTATCAGGCACGGAGGTGATGACATGCGGGGCCAAATGTGCAGCTGCCCTGACTGCTGGCACCTTTCGCCCACAGACCTGCTGAGTGGGAAAGGGGGGGCTCACTGCGCTGACGTGCTGGCTGTAAGACAAGAATTTTATAGGAAGAGAAAATGGAGCAGGCAAGTGGATGTACAAATACAGGCCCATGAAGAAAAATGAAAAGAAAGAGCAAGCAATCTCATCTCCATCGAGAAAATAAACGAAATGCAATGCACAATGGAATCTCATCTGGAGTTTCAGTAATGTGCTTACAGTGACATTAAAAGCAGGTATTACCTGTTCTAAGAGATTCTGAAGCCTCTCTATTTCACAGTCTATTACAAATTTCTTTTCTTGCCTTCGGTCCAGGTCTTCTAAAAGCCGCCTGTAGCTGGCATCATTAAAATTCTCCACGCAGATGGCACTGACTTGCCAGCTATTTTGTCCCGCTTTTTCCATAATAGCTTGAAGTATTGAATAACCTAAAAGAAAAGGATACAATACACTAGTAACACAATCATTGCATTGTTTGAATAGGAATTGTCCTTAATCAATATTATGTCTCTTAATATTTGCTCCTGCAGGGAAGGGAATAAGAGACTGTTTGTATCCCTACCTATGCTGCTAGCCATGATCAGCGCACAGTATGCAATTAATGAAAATTACAATTGCTGTGATCAGAATCCTTGGAATGATTCTCAGCATTAAGAATAATCTTCATATGATTTATACACACAAACCCTTCCAGTCAAGTATTCATCTTCTCAGATTGGTTTTGTACAGGTTTCTATATCCAGGCATTTCACAACACAGCAAAGAAAAAATCTGAGTCTACTCATTCACCATAAGTATTTGTATACTACAAAAGCTGTATGTTAGACATTCAAATGCTTTGCTTTTTTCATTGTTGGGGCTTTTTTGGTCAACATTTAATCCAAGCAGTTTTTAATGCTTCTTAATAAGAATTCATTTTTTCATTTATTTGTACTTTTATATATATGCCAGTATAGATGTGTGAATAGAAATGATATTGATCTATTTCAGGGATCCTATATAGCTTTAATCAATGTATGCAAAGTGCTTAGAGGTCAATGAATGAAGGGCATCACATAAGCATTAATTATTACTACTGGCAGTATTATTGCTCTTTATTATTATCAGTATTTGATGTCCCCTTTGTTATCTTTGAGCCCATTCACAGAAGGGAAAGGCAGCGTCCTCTCTGAGGTCTCCACCTGAACCCGCAGGGCAGGCTCCCTGCCCCCAGTCCTTCGCCTTCTTCCCTCTCCTAATATTTTGTCACTGGGGATGTGTAGTACAGAGGCAGGAGAGGAGCTTGTGATATATCTTAGGACAGCTTGCAAGTCTAGCCTTGACTTGTCCAATCAATTCCTGAAGCAGGAAGCATGTATTATTCCATCTTTTATCTAGAGTAAATGGTGAATTTGTTTAAAACAATTAAGATTGCACACCTCAGATCCAGAGTTAGAATCCAGAAAGACAAAAAAGACATATATAGAATCATAGAATAGTTTGGGGTGGAAGGGACCTTTAAAGGTCATCTAGTCCAACCCCCCTGCAATAAGCAGGGACATCTTCAACTAGACCACGTTGCTCAGAGTCTTGTCCTACCTGACCTTGAATGTTACCAGGGATGGGGCATCTGCCACCTCTCTGGGCAACCTGTGCCACTGTTTCACCACCCTCATTGTAAAACATTTCTTTCTTATATCGAGTCTATATGTTTGTCAGTAACATACTGATACAAATGGTATGATTCAGAGAAGGTCCTGCTGTCTAAATCACAACACAAAATATCATGGCTTTTCACTGGTTATCGGGCTGAATTTTCCCCACTAGATTTAAATGAAAGATTTCACCTCTTGAAAACTGTCCTTAGTGATGCGGCTACACAGTGGTGGCCCCTTTCTCTCTTCAACAAGAAGGTCTCATGCCTGAGTGCAGTGACCCCCAGCTGTCATTTTAATGCACTTGAAGATGCCACTACATGACAGATTCCCCGTAAAAAGCACTATCAGACATTCCCACAGATTACAAGAGGAATCTTTGTAAGCTACATTTCAGAAAGAGTGCTTTTGAGTGTGCTGTTGCTAGCTAATTATCAGAAGACCTACAAAACCACCAAAACCCAACTTTGCCTCCAGTAAAATAAAAGTAGACTATATTTTTATCAGAATATGAAGATTTTAGGACACATGAGAAACTAATTCTCTTGCAAATCTAGGAGTAGCTATTTTTCTACTGGCTCCTATGACATTTGCAGTCCTTGAAATAGTAACTTAAAGTCTGTATCTTCTTATCATTATGATACTATGCACCCGCACTCCGAAATGAACATTATTTTTTTTTCTCCAAATTACATATTTAAGATAAAAATACAAACATTTATAATGAATACATAAAATGCATTACATATTTTATCGTTTAAATGAGACATTTATTTTATGAAACAGTATTTTATCTTAGGAAATGAATTCAAACACTTGATGTATTGAGTATTACAACATTTCTGTACTCAGCATATATTTTTAACCTGATGACTGTTATTTTTTTCAAAGAACCATACAGCTTTCCTGTTAATTGCTGCATAATTATTCTGCTTTTCCTGTTGCTATATTCAATCCCCTTTTTGCCTGTAATTATCTCTGCAAATCATAACGAGATTCTTTCCCAAACATTGTATTTCTTGCTTCACTTCCTATTCATTTCCATATATAGACATACATTAAAACTACTCCAGTGTTACCGGGGTTCCTCCTTCATTGACACTCTAACTTTGACTTGATCTTTGCTACAAAGGCAGTCAACATTTACTTAACTCAGCTTCCTGACACAAATTAACATTTTCTTTGATTCAGAATGAATGGTGTTTGAAACAGCAATTGACATCCCCTCATTCCTTTCTTATTTCGCTTGGACAACTTTACTAAGATGTGTTTTGATCAAACTGGGAATTTATCCCAGCATAAAGCGTGACAAATATCAGACAAACACATAGAAAAGCTTTTCTTCTACCTTGGATCAAGGTTTGACTTGCCACATCTCATTAGCAACTGCTTTCATTTAGGCATTTGAAGCTTCTGTAGCTTCTTGTCAGTAGCTGGCAGTCAGATGTCGGTTTTCACGTTAGCATGTCTTTCACATACAGCATAATACAGCTAAATGGTAGTAACTGGATATGGTGCAACATCTCCATCAGAAGAGTTCAGAATCCCTGTGCAAGTAATCAGTGGCACAGTCATCTATTCAGTGTGCAGGAACAATTTTTAATACAACAGACTGACAAGGGTGGAGTTTATGCAGAATGATTAAAGGCATTCACAGGTTCAGTTGGCAGAAAAATTAGACATGCGGAGGAGAATGCTTACTTGTCCAAAATAACTGGCTACAGCTAACACAGAAAAAAATTAGCTTCATGTAGTGCTGCAAATATTTCATAAGGCAAAACACCTGAAACTAACCTGGGGTAATTCTCAGAAACTGAGTGCAGCATCTCTATTTAGACAAAATTCTTAAACTTCAGAAAGATGTTTGCCCAAGTAAAGACAGCAGACGTGAATCTTACAGTTGTCATCTAAAAGGCATTTATTTTCTGGTTATCTGCTGTTTATCCTCAGTTATGCTACAGACAGTTGAATGATTCATTTTCTGGAATACATTCCGTCCCATATTGTGGAGTATTATTGGTTGCATGAAAGCAAACTAAAACAACCCAGGCTAACTCATATCAGCTGAGTTACACAATCAATGTTTTTCAAAACAACATTATTTTAAAAATGTTTAGGACTATGCCAATAAATAAATAAAAGTAAGATAAGTTCTCACAAGTGAATATAGTAACCCTTCCTCACCAACTAATTCAACCTTCCTGGAGTTTTTTTTGGTTTTGTTTTTTTTATTTTTTTTTTAAGTTAGCAAATCTATCAACAAGGTAAAACACCAAAACAACTGCCTGGAAACACAGATTAAGTTCTTCCCAAACGCAAGGATGCTATATGCAAGAATGGCTTCCTTTTCCTCTTTATGGGACTATGATTCTGGGGAATTTTCCTCAAATGACCTGGGATGAGAAGTCTACCAACTGCTTTTTGTAGGTCATTGCTCAATGTAGACACTATTGATGACCAGTAATACCAATTCCACCTCAATATTCTAGAACCAAACCAGAGACAGGGAAAGTCTGCAAAGACTTTATTTTCTTGATCGCTTCTCTCCTTGCTTTTCTGTTCTCTAGTCAGGTGGAACTGTGATGATCTGACATACTGCTACCTTTTTTCCAAAAAGATATCACACAGTCATCATGTTGGGGAAAAAAAACCCACCAACCATGAAAATGAAGAGTTACTCTATTCTTTTCCTGTAAAATCAGAGCTGGAGATGCCTACCACAGAAAATCTACATATTGGGGTTGAAACTACAGCTAAATACCTTACAAACAAAATCTCAGATTTTTTTAATCCTTCCCTCATTCCACACTCCACAGGCATTTTTCCATTGCAAAATGCATCAGCCACCAAAAACCAATGCCAGATGTACCTGGTCTTGTGTCTGTTCAGAGAGAGATTAGTACTTCTTCAGAGAGACTTAGATATCTTCTGGAGGCCAACACAATTTGGTATTTAAGAACACATTGTAAGTGCAGGAGTTTGGGAGCCCAGGATTCCTCCTAGTCACTGCAACATTGCTGTAACTGGAGCCTATACACAACCACCCTCCACCCAAGTAGCTGAATCATGAATGATCTTTTTGATTTTAAAAGTTCAGTGGCCTTGCAGGTTTTTTTATTTGTCTTCTGCTGTACCAGCCAGGCTTTCCCCTATCCATTTTCATTTCAGCAGCCAATGACTTAATTTAATTTATTTCCATTTAAATGAAAAGTGAAATCTGATATCTAAATCTCTTCAGTGTGTTCAGAATAAACTAAAGAGATCAGAGGAGCATTTTCTTGACTTATTTTTCTGTTGGAATGCACACGGTTGGATTGTTTCCTTTTCTTTCTTTCCTTTTTTTTTCTTTTTCTTCTTGCTTGCTTGCTTGCTTTCACCAGAAATATTTCAGTGATCAATTACAGTGTTATAATTAAATTTCAATAACTTTCATCTTCCAGCAGCCTTTCATTCTGAGAAACCATTTCCCCCGCCCCTGTAAGTGCATGCAATCATTCCTGACGGTCTTGCCAGGAGACAGATAGCAAAGTGGCTGCTTGCTCTAAACAGTAGCACCCCCAGTAATAATTCTTATTTTGGAACTATTGTGCAGGAAGTAACTTATTATTAATTTTCGATGATGAAGAGGATGCAATGTTTACATATTATTACTGTATTTTACTCTGGCTAGCAGACTGACAATACTGAATGACACAAGTTAACAGGTTAATATATTTGGAAACAGCATATGCAATATATTTCTGTTATGGCCCCAGGAGTAGAAAACATCTCTGATGAACATTGGTCTTTTCCAAAGATAGGCATCATATACTGCACGTTACTGAAATGCAGATTAATTTTCTTCTCTTTCTGGACTAATTAACTTTCAAACAGGAATTGACCCCATTCCAAAAATCAGCTACGATCCCAACAGCCACAGACACTGAAATTCTGGAGCTATTTTATGAAAGCTACTTCCGTCTATCGGAATTCGTATTAGTGGAAGAAATAAGTTTGTTATAAATCCAACACAGCAGAAGTGAAGAATAAATGATCAAATCATTTGGTATGGATAAGCCAATATATTTGACATTCAGGATTGGATTCATGTCACTTAACTCTAGCTGTCTATAAAGCAGTTGTCTAAGTTAATCATCCAAGCTTTCAAAGGAGAGACATATATCCCATAAAAAAGCATTTTTTTGTCTTAGGTATCTAGCCCAGAGCTGCTTTTCTCTTTCCCCAATGAATACTGAGTCTAGACATGAGGCTTAGTGAAAACACCTACCATTTATCTAGCCATATCTTGGCGAGATGAATCCAGACATTTATAGTGATGAAAGTCATACAAGAAATTTACAGTGTGAGTGATGCATGATTGTGCATTCAACCAATAACTACAAACACTCAAACTCAAGCTTATTTTAGTCTTCCTCATTATGATTAATACCTTTTTATTAACATACGGTTTTGTTTTAAATTTTTGGTCAGTATACAGCTTCCAGAACTCGAACACAACCAGTAAGATTTATAAGCTCTATCATATAACCTTTGACATAGGATAACTTATTCGCATGCTCTATTTTCTCCGCATTTGAAGTCGGAGCCGGAACATTCATAAAGAAGTACACACAAACTGGTCAATTTAGACAACAGAGTGAAAGCTAGAACTATAGGTGTGTTCTGAGTCCTTCTTGGGTCTAACTCACAGAAATGACACATAGATTGGAAAATAAGACAGGGAGCTCAAGAAATAATCCCATCTATTCCTCTCTATCCCTCCATCCCCCAAGACAGATAAATTATATTTAAATCATTCTAGACAGATATCTTTGTCCTTAAAAATCTCTAAAGAGGATTCTGTAAATTCTTAGGTAATATATTCATTGCTTAATTATCCTTATCATTAGACGTTTCCTAAAGTCTAACTCAAGTCTCCCCTGGCACAATTTAAAGCCAGTCATTCTTGTCCCATCTCTAGTAGACCTGGAGAAGAGTTTGTTCCCTTCTTCTTTAAAGCAATCCTTTACATAACTGAAGACTGCCGTTTCATTTCTTCTCCGTCTGCACTTCTCTTGCTGAAACATGATTCTTTCAGGTTTTCCTTGTGGAACATGTTTTAGTCTAGATGCTGACAATTTTCCTTGGTTTCCTCTGGATATGTTGCAGTTGATCCAAGTCCTACCTGAAGTGCATTGGTGAAAATGTGATGTATTTTAAAAAAGTACTCCAAAGTACACACAGTCCTTTCAATTTTTTATCATGCACAAGTCTAAACAATGTATTCTGTATTTCTTCATCCAAGCCATTAACAAAGATACTGGGAAAAACTGCAACCAGGATGGATCACTACTTAAACCTGCTTATTTGACAGTGAACCTCATATACTTCTGTGTTCAAGTGTGTGACCAGTGGTTTAAATATCTTCTAGAAATTTAATCAAGACAAAATTTCTGTAGCTCATTTAGCAAAATTTCATGCAAACTGTGTAAAAAATCCTACTAGAATGAGACACCTATTTTTTCCCCAATGTCTACAAAACCTGTTACTTTGTAATAGAAGGAAGTTTGCTTTATCTCACATGATTTATTCCTGAAAAATCCATGTTTGGGTTTACTTAGCTTTTCAAATTCTACGTACTTTCAAATATATCTGTTACGATGTAGGTTGTGAATTAAGTCACCTACACTATCAATGACCAGGATAATCTTCACAGAATCATAGCATAGTTTGGGTTGGAAGGGACCTTTAAAGGTCATCTAGTCCAACCCCCCTGCAATAAGCAGGGACATCTTCAACTAGATCAGGTTGCTCAGAGTCTTGTCCTACCTGACCTTGAATGTTTCCAGGGATGGGGCATCTACCACCTCTCTGGGCAACCTGTGCCAGTGTTTCACCACCCTCATTGTAAAAAATTTCTTCCTTATATCTAGTCTAAATCTACCCTCTTTTATTTTAAAACCATTCCCCCTTGTCCTGTTGCAACAGGCCTTACTAAATGTCTGCCCCCAATTTTTTTACAGATGGTTCTGAAAGAAAACTGAGGAAATAATGGATCCAGCCATCTCCTCTATAGCTATTTTGCTTCAAAGATTTCAGAATACTTGATGATAAAGGAAATTACATTTATGATCTGTGTTTATGTTTCTCATGTTCCTGAAAGCTATGACCTTCAATATTTTCTCAGTGTTGTGAGACACCTCCAAAACATGCTCTAGCAGTGGTTTATGGTCAGACTTTCTGTCCTTCTCTCCCTTAATCCTGTAGAGACTGGTACCTGTGCAACTTCATCTGCAGTATTTAATAATCCTTCTTTCCTGAGGAGGACATAAAGCTACAAGCAAATGCTGTCAATATATTGCGACCATGACCTTTTTTAAAAAAAAAAGTCTTAAGTGGAACAACGGTGTGTAGGTTATGTGCTTTCAGTGAGCATACGGGAGGAGGTTTGGCTTACTCCACAATCGGTTGATCAAAGATTCAGGCTATGTCAGGTCCCATTTATGCTACACCCACTTGGCAGCAAGATTTTTCCCCTTCATTGCATTTCAGAGTCTGCAACCTTCATATGAAATACACTGTAAAGGTGTCTCATCAAAATGCCAAGTGAGAAAGATGAGTGGAAACTTGAGAGGGACTGAAGAAAAGCCCTGGTTTTGAAGGCAGTCTGATAATTTTGCTTGTGCTTTCACAGTTCTCAGATACCATTACCCTTCCCACCTCACTAAAAGCCTTCAAACTAACGTCAAAGTCCAATAACCTTTCCTATGACAAGCATGCATAGAGATTAATAGATCCAATAATACATACAGATATATGCCAAAAGTACATTTATGTACCTTGTTAGCATTTTACATTTTCTTTGCTTTTATTTTTCTATTATTTATCTATGCCAAAGGGTTCAGCTAGAACTGACTCAGGTGAGAAGTCTTTGGCTCCTCTGAAGTTTACAAGCAGCACTGAAGCCACATTCTTAGTAAATTTTAGCAATTTCTTACTACAGAACTTAGAATGCTAAATCAGAAACTGTATGTAATTACACTGTTATCAGAACCTCACAAACTATTACCTTAAAAAAACAGCAATTAAGCCACTGAGTGGAAGAAAAAAAAAGAGGAAAAAAAAAAAAAGGTGGTGCTAGGCTTACTCTCTGTCAGACCAGCATTTTAAAGTAACTATAGAGGCTTCATAGTCTCTCTGAATATCCAGTTATCGGATACGTCATCCTGGGTCTCTCATTAGGGCTAATGTGTATCAGTATTTTTAAAAAAGGAGAAAAAACAGAAAATCAAACTTATTTTGGAAGAAAATACAGTATGTTCAAATATTTAACTTATTACTTTTTTTCTTTGTTCTTCTATTATTACTATTAATTTGACAAATATCCAGCTTAGTTGCAAATATTCCTTGCATTATACATTATAGCTTAAAACTTTTCTTCTTTAGCGCAATGCCTTCAAGCCAAAATTATTCATTTCACTCAAACCTATAGTCTGTAACATGGATACTAAAAAATTATCTTTCTTACACAATATCTTAATTGATGCAAAGCTATTTTCCAGAAATTGCTAGCTTCCCAAGAACTTACTTCTCTAGTCTCAATTTAATAGGATTTTGTTTGCCCTGTGATGGTATACAACTGTACGTAGACCTTTGTGTAAACAACATCCAAACCAACCATGTCAAAGAATATTAAGACTGCAAGCTACAGCACTCAAGAAATGGTATATCTTAAAATTAGCAGTACCCTAATGTATTCTAATTAATGTATTATGGTGCTGTCTTTAATTATATTGTCACATGCTATTTTTCCGCACAAGGCATCTGCCTCAGTCCATGCATAAGATACCTGTGCCCTAGGACAGAACTGACTGTGAGTACTAAGTGAGGATCTTGATGTCAGAACTTCTGCCTCCTTTCTATAGGGATTTGTTAGAAAAGTCGTCTTTTACTATAAAATATCTGACAATCTCTGCCTATCGGCATTAGTGCAGTGTTGTTTCTAATACGTACATGAGAGAAAAATGCAAGAACAATCTTCAGACTGAAACAACAGGCATTCACACTAAGAAGCATTAATTTTAAGAGTGTCGCAACCTTAATTCTATCTCTATGCCTGTGTGGCCATGTCCATATTTATTGGTGGCTACACAGCAGATAATTTATAGGACCTTACTCCGTATATAAGTTCTACTTGTAGATCCCAGGCACATTATTTCTGATTTTAAATTTCAGTTGTGTTAAGATGTTTTTGAAATCTATATTCTCAAGTATTCAACTTTTTCAGAAAAATGTAACATGTCTTGGGAGGAGAGGCTTTAAAATTTGGATGCTATAAATATAATATGGCTACCTCTTGACTGAAATGAGTCTGAAATAAGTCTTACTATTTCTTTTAAACTGACACACAGACCACAAATTTATTAAAAGTTGATTGCTTCCCCCGCAACAAACAACTAACAATTTGGAGATGAGCCTAAAGATCTATGATTTTCTTCAGATTCCTAAAACTAACTCATTACTCTTCTGATGTAGAGCAGAATTAAGATGTGATTCCTTCTTTTTGGACTGGAGCAACAATTTGTGAAACATCCAAAGATTTCATATAGTGGCTTTTATTGAAGTGTAATGACATTGAATAATCTTGCACCTCCCAGGCACTTCAGCTGAGGGACTGCAAGTATCACTCTCAACTAAATCCTGAAAATGGCTTAGAATTTCGGTTAAAATCCTACTAGAAAAAAAAAAAAAGGTGAGGAAACATTTGAATAAGTTCTTCTAAATGCTCCAAGACATTACAAGCATACATATATATGTACATACAAGTAAAATATATATATATGTATGTATACTTTGTATGAATCTGTGCAAAACAGCACGCAAAGAAGTGACAGAATTTTTAAAGGAGGCAAATGAACAAATAGAGATTGTTTCAGCTCCTTCTACCCTCTTCTCCCTCTTCTCACCCCTCCTCTGAAAAGAACTGATGGGGCAAAAGGCAGTTAATAACTTTGCCTCATTTGAGTGTCTTCACAAACATTGCTATCACAGTCATAGATATGCAGAACTGATCTTTTCCAGCGATGCTGAGAGTAAGACAGCTAATGTAACATACAGATACTTGAATAGAGAAAAAGGGAAGAGGAAGGCTAGAATGATATGATCTTCATATAGGACACTGTACTACTCCTACACAACTAAATCTCTTTTTGGTGTCCACATTTAAAAAATGAATGCTAAAATATTTGACAGAGTTCAAAGAAGCAAATCAGAATGATTTGAGGCCAATATATAAAGCATGCCTTGGAGTAAGAGACTTACAGGAGAATTTATCCCAACTGAAAGTTTGATGGCTAAATCTGAGCTAGTTACTCCAGTCTTCTTCTGCAGGCAGTGGAGGGAAACAGGCATCCTCTGAAGGCAATTCATAAAACCTCTTATCGTCTATATCTCATGCATTTACAGGGGAGAAGAAATTTCCCCATATTTCATATGAAAAAACCCAATATTGTTATTTCTCAGGTTCAATGCCATGAACACTATTAACATAGTATTGCATATGCAAAAAAGCAGGACTAAAAGCAGCCTGCAATATTAGCAAAGTATCTGTTTGCTACTCACATGCCTTTTAAGTTCTATTTTGTATCTACATTTCAAATATGAAGATACAACTTTTCATTTAAGTAGAATTAAAAGTTAGGTTACTTTTATGCTTCTCTTGTGGAGGATGGGCAGCTACACATAGGTTTCCTTTGATTATTCTGGTGAAGGGATTTGCATACAATTACAGAGACAATTTCAGTTCCTAGCAGGAACAAACACAGGATGAAATAAGTACTCACCATATGATTAGACTAATTTATTATGTCCCACTGAGGCAAGCCATATTCCAAGAAGTAGTCATAAACTCACGTTCAAAGCTCTGGTAGAATGAATGTATTTAACAATTAAAATTAAATTTCAGCTGTAGGAACTGACATTTAGTGGGAAACATGGAAATGGGCAAGGTATAATGAAAAGATAAGAGGTAAAAGAATACAGATATTAAAAGCTGAGATTAGCCTGTCTGAAAACAGACCAGGATAGAAAATTGTGATAAAATCCTGGCAAGTTTCTCGTATTAAATATATGTTGTTCTGGACTTTGGTTAGTTTTAACTGACCTTGGCATTAATGTCTGAAAATGAACACAGTGACCAGTCAATAACTGCTCCATAAAAGTTAAGTGCCTGTGACGTTTCATTATACAACGGCACTTGCATTGACTATGTTGAAAGGAAATGGTCTTAAGAACTTTGTTCATTTTAGAGAGGGGTATTTTTCTTCCCCTGAACAGCTGTTTATTCACAGAAAAGTGCACTCTGGTGACATCCCAAGTCTTAATGAACATGAGGAGAGTTTTTCTGCGTAGGACTGGCCAGAAGAGAAAATGACAAAGGTTTCAAAAAAGTGAAAACAGCATCTAATAAAAACGGACATTTCTTAAATATTTCCGTTTAGGGCATCTCCATGAATAGAAACAAAAGGCTCGATTTGGTATCTGCATAACTGCTACCCAGGAGAGCAGAGGTAGCAAGATACCCTCTCCCCACCCCCGGAAAGCACGGGACTCTGCATGTGTCATTGGATGCCCCTGAGTCCACTGTGTCATGATCATTTGGACTGAGAGTGCCCTGGGTGGTTTAGTCTTCATCTCTCCATCTGGAGCAGCTCCACAGCATAAAAACAATGCTAAAATATTCACCAAGGCAGAGAAAGACAGAGGAAATTACTCTGCAGCATGGTACAAAGAATATCTGTCAGAGAGATGGGAAACTTTTATTGCAATCTTTGCTTCAGTGGATAAGTGGTTTATAAAAGAATATCCCAAAAAGCTGCAGAGGATGTGGGAATTGGCTGCAAAAACTTAAGGAGGTGAAAAATAAAAATACAATAGGGTGACTTTCTGTATCTGAAAGGAATGAGAAATGAGAACTCAGTAACTGCTCAACAGATATAAAATACTTTATAAGTCCTAGAACATACGTTTGGCATTTTAGACTGTAACTTAAGTTGGAAATAAAATAGTAAATAGGGTCTGATTTCAGCTGTACTAGCATAAAGCCAGAAAAATCCCACTTTCAACAATTTTTTTGAGGTTCCCACTGCTGTACTTGGAAATTAAAAACTACTTCTGAAAAAACTATAGGAGATGATAATCCATTTAAGTATACAATACTATTTAATTTATCTTGAATTTTCTTACAAACTGCTGCCTGGAACAACCCTCTCTATGCTTATTGCTTAAAAACTACCGTGAAAAAAGCTGCTGCCCACTAGTATGTTTTTATGTTTTGGCTTCTGCTTCCACTGCCCTTTTCAATGTGACTGATGAGATATTATTTCATAACAGAGCATCTTAAACACTATAAATTACCTGAACGGTCTTATTTTCCTCAAGAGATACAATGTAGATTTGAATTTTCCAGTCTGCTTAATGCAGCAATGTCCAGCCTTTTTAACCTGAGGGCTGAAACGTTATTCCAAAAAGGTCAGTGGGACACAGTTAATACTTGAGGGCATTTTCTCTGGAACCAGAGTGGAAGGGAGCAGACATCACATCCAGCTCCTTTGCTGGGGATCCCTACACATCTGCAGGAGACCAGGCTACAGCTGTAAAATTGCATATAATTCCTTAAGCACATCGTGTTTTTCTTGTGCTATTGAAGTTATGCCTACTGGCACCCCGATGGAACGCCACATGGCAGCTTTGGGCTGTGACTCCAGGGATGTACACAGCACCATTTCCCAAGGTACGAGAGACAGGCTGATCTCATTCCTCTTGCTAAAGTTACCTGCTAAATCAGGTTCAAAACCATTGAGCCAGATCTGAGGCTAATTAATTACAAATAAACAAACATCACCATTATAGAAACTGGACATTTGTCTATGTGTCTTATGAGATGATTTTATGAGAGCCAATTTGCACAGATATAAGCAGCAGCAGGAGTTTCCCTGCTGAGCTGTTAACACTGGAGATGATATGAGGACAACAATCTCAATATTTACACACTGCAGGACGTTTACACCAAACAACCTCGTGAGAAGTTGTATGTAGACCTTGCTGCAGTTGGAAGGAGGTGTGACTTTGCAAAGTGCTCATGTATGGTGTTTCCACCAGAGAGACCTCTGTCCCGGGGCCAAGCTGCCTCCGTGGGCTGGAGCTACTCTGCAGCATCATGTTGTGTCTTCTGAGGTTGTTCGTGACAGACACAAAGAAGAGATTTTTCCTTAATATAACACAGCAGACACAAAACATCTATTCACGGAAGAATACTCTACAAGATACTGGTTTTACTTACATTTAGCATTCTGTTGATAATGGCATCTTGACTTGTGTATCACCGAATGAACACTTAAAAAACCCTTAGTGGCTTAATTTAGGAATGTATTTGTGCAAGAAAAAGAGTTGTAATTACTTTATAGATATTTCTTTAAGGTTTTATCTCTGTCTGAAAATGTTAATATTCACTATGTAGCTTTCATCTCCATGGTAGTTTAAATGAACAAGTCCTTTTTCAGCAAAGGAGTCTGGTGATAATTCATTTTCATGATTAAAAAGGTTATTCTGATCCTGAGACAACTATCATGAAATATGACATAGGCCTGTACAAAACACCCTATGATACAGAATATGGATAAAATTTTAGGCACCCTGCTAGGAATAATTGTTTGTATTTACATAAATAATGTTGTGCTCAAAGGCCTCATTGTCCTAGGTACTGTACAAAGTATGTATGCAGAAAAAGCCGCAAAAAAGATGACTTCGGAAACCAAATAGACTCGGAGGTAGGGGAAGTTGTTTATTCCTACTTTTGTTTTTAATTAGGTCAACAAGACATTTCAAAAGCTTTTTTCATACCTATCAGTCTGAAAATAAAACAACTTGCTTTCACATGGATATTCAGTAATTCATTTAAAAATATGATGATCAAAAATATCCAATATAATACAAATTAGACATATATTTTAATATATATATTTTTGTATTTTTATTTATATTAATATTTGTTTCTTTTTAAATATGCTTAGGAGTAAATGACTTAGCTAATTTACTTGGCATTTTCCTTTCTGTCATTCTTTTGCAACATTGCAGATGAGTCACTACACGGTCTATATTCTAAGTTGCATTTTCACAGAATAAGAACTAGAGAAATACTATAAATACTATCTTTTTTAGGATTATTTATAAAAGATAGGACAAATATGTTGCATAACTCATAAAATATTCGTATTGACTTTAGCTGGAACTACTCACAGGAGAAGAAATTGGTGCAATATTTGAAATCTGGTGTAATTAAAATTTCAAAGCATTTAATTCCATTTAAATACATTTACTGGATTTTAAGTGTACAACAACTAATTCTGTGCCAGGTGAAAATGTAATTGACAAAAAGAAGTTAAAGTAAAAGCTAACAAAGAACCAGACAGGAAAATGAGACACCAGTATGCAGGCAAAAACTTTACAGCTGGAAGGACGGCAGGCAGGAAGGGGATCTTTCTTCATAGGACTAGTACTATACACTAAAACTGCAGTCATGTCACAAAGCATACTAAATGTTATACATGAATTTGGGTAATAAACATCACAATCATAGAATCATAGAATCATTAAGGTTGGAAAAGACCTCTAAGATCATCAAGTCCAACAAATCACAGTCTGGACTGGAACTGATGTTTTGTCCTCATGTTAAATCTTGTCTTGATATACGTTTTTCCAGAAATAGATTTTTTCACTTTTTAGACTGAACGTTCACCTCTTCTGTGCAACTTTCTCTTGAATATCTTTCACATACACCCAGTTTCTCAGCTTCAGGATGGTCACAACATGTGTGGCACAGTTTCGGCACATCGAAAGTATGGTTTAAAAACCTACTGCATACGTTTTACGATCATTTCCAAAATATATGAAGTGACAGATTTTGATTTTTAAATGACATGCCTTATTTGCAAACTGAACACTTAAAAACATGACCAAACTTGTCTACTGTAAAGTAAACATAGGTTCTTCTATTTAGAATCCATGACATTTTTTGACAGATCATTGTCAGCATGCCAGTATGTCAATATTGGCTATTTCCTGGCAGAGGAGATCTATGCGGGTGAAGTGTATGACATATTCAATGGACTGTAATAGCAAAAGCCCTTTTCCACCCTGGAATGACCTCAGTCACTTAATATCCAAGTCATTATTTGGGTAGGAAAGAAACTTTAAAGAAACCCTACCATGCTGACAAACACCACAAAACATTTACCAGGGAGATATTAGAATTTATTAAGGATAACGTGCAGCAAACTGACATTTCAACATTCAGTTTGAATAGCAACTTTCTTTGTTGGTACAGTAACTTGCTCCAGGCACACTCCAGGCTTGCATGTCTACTGAAACCCACAAGGAATTGAACTTGTGGTCTCATGCCACTCAAAACTGGTACCAGAAAAGGTCTTAATGCTGCAAGACAATACTACTCAAATCTGAAAGCTACACTGTTCTTTAAATAACTCTTCATATCTTGTTGCACATTCTTACCTAAAAGCCACACTTCTCCATTACACTGTGTCTTTGGCACTCCAAAGGTTTTCTGTCCTGCAGATTTATTACAATTAAAATTTTACGGAGCCAGCTACAGATATCCTGCCCTGATGCATTTAAGATGTGTAATTAAAATGTGGTAAAATACCTAATGTTCCTATATTAAGAACACCTGTGCCATTGCCTACATCATCCTCGGGAACTTCCATCTACATCCTGGAAAGGTTCCTGACAATGTGCTTGTGTATGGTAACCCTAATAATAGCAGATATGTCCAAATGCTAGTTCCCATAAATGTCACAGGCCAAATTCCACAACAATATAACTTGCAGTACAAGCTACATGTATGGGATAAACTTATAAAGTATGACTTATAAATACGGAACTTACAACGTACTGTCAGTCACTTGGGATACCCAAATACACTTAAAAATTAAATTTTATACTAGATTGGCGCTCTGTGGCTTTGCAAAATGTCTGGATTTGCTAACAAAGTGGAAAAGAAAATTTAGCTGGAAACAAGGCATTCAAAAGAGCAGGCGATAAAGTGGGCACATCCTATAAATAAGCATCATGGGATTTTCTTTTCCTGATATCTCTCCTTTTGTCTTTTCAGGATTTGCAAGCTAGCTTCATGTTGGACCCTCCCTGAAAAGCAAATCCATGCACCATTGGAGTACTTCATTGTGTTTACAGCGATTTATAGGCACCTCAGTGAAATTACAGGAATCCAGATCCACAGACTTATAGTTACACCTGATTATATGTTTTATGGTGATATTTTTTTTATTTAAATGTTTTTTTTCAACAAAAACAAAGACTTAAGCCACAAACGTAATGTATCCACATCAAAAGGTAAAAATTATGTGGAAAGTGCCCAACAGATTGGGAAATAACCCTACATTCTATTTTTGTACAATAGGGTTAAAGACACTCAAAATCCCATTCAGCAATTTCTTCCTCATTTTTCAGAAAACAAGAGTGCCAAGCTACTCCAAGTGCCTAGCCACTCCAGGGCTGAGATTAAGAATTAGCTAAATACTGAAGTAATCAAAGATACAAGTAACAAGCGATAGGACAAGAGGAAATGGCCTCAAGTTGCGCCAGGGGAAGTTTAGATTGGATATTAGGAAAAATTTCTTCACTGAAAGGGTAGTCAGGCATTGGAACAGGCTGCCCAGGGAAGTGGTGGAGTCACCATCCCTGGAGGTGTTTAAAGAACGTGTGGATGAGGTGCTTCAGGACATGGTTTAGTGGGCATTTGTACTGGGTTGATGGTTGGACTCGATGATCTTAGAGGTCTTTTCCAACCTTAATGATTCTATGATTCTATGATTCTATGATACCGATGATAACCATATAAAAACTGTGACGGTTCCTCATTATGTGGCACAGGTATATTACCTTGAGTTAAAACCTCCTATTCTACAATTCTCTAGAGAATTATTGTTGTTGTTGCCCACACTCAAATATGCTGAAAAGGGAATTAAACCTTTTTATGCTATTTAGTCCCACCGCATATCTAACATTTCAATAGAGAATTTCATCTGGTGCTTTTGCTTGCAATCTAATAAACGCAGAAGGCTTGTTTCTGGCATCAGTAAGCAGCTGGGCCCAATCCAATACTTCCTGGATGCATGCTGCATCCTCTCTGCAATTTTCCTGCAAGCAAACCTTTGTACGCCACCCGCGGCCCCACTAGCATATGTGGATCCTGTGCTCACTATGGATGAAGAAAGGTAAACCTAAAAGCAAATTTTTTTTTTTTTTATGCATAGTCCCAATGAAACCCAAAGCACTTACAGTAATCTACCAGGGGAATTCAGTCAATTATACGGCAATCCAGGTAAAATACACAGTCAGCGAGGTAGAAAATGCTTTTCAAAGGGGCTTTTGCTAATTAACAGTTTATTTTCTTATTCAAGAGGCTGGCGCATTTTGCTGGTCAAAACCTCAGGTTTTTTTAATCTGACAAGTAAAACATAACACCCCAGAGGAACAGCAAAAGAAGAAAAGGGCTTCCTAAAAATATTGGTTAGGTATTGGGGATGGAACGAAACCCAAAGGGAAATGAATTCATTTCCTAAAAGCCCTGTCAAAGATCGGTGTATCTAATAAAGGAGCGGATTTACTTGACCCCAGCAGGCAGAAGAACTCCCCTCCAGACAGTGAGATATAATAAGGAACAGAGGGGCAAACTGTATGAAAGGGTCAGGCGACTCATTTTCAGAAACTTACTTTTTCTTGACAAGTACATAAAATCCTGACAGTTCTTGTTTTTTATCTTCTCAGCAGCCTGATCTTTCTTTCACCTTAGTGGTCCTTCCAGATAGACAATATTACTGACCCTCAGTTTACAAAATTAAATCCTAGATGTTCATGGAAAATTTGAACTGTATCACTTTGTATTTATCTTGGACTCTTCTTGGACTATTCAGATAATGTTGATTTTTCCTTAATGATATTGACATTTGCAAAAGTTAGACAATACAAAGCCTAGGACTGGGGGAAAAAAGTTTGGTAATTGAAAAACAGCAAAAGTTCCTATTTTGTACTATCAGTACTATGAAGTTTATTGATTGGTTATTGATAATGGTTGACTTATACTATAGAGTCTTTTCAAAGCATTCTATAGTATTTATCATTACTATAGGTTTGAAGCTAAAAAGTGGGTTTGATCTCGCCAAAATTACCATTATTAATTTACAAATTACCAAATATCTCTGTCCCCTATCTATATACTGCTGGATATGATATCTTCACCAAAAGGGTACATGTGCCATTTTAAAAAGTTGATACAGAAACACTGTACTAGGAAGCACACGGTATTAGAACAACACATATTTCCTTTCTCAAACACTGCAAGTAAAATTCATTCCCTGAAAAAACACCTGCACAAAATCTAACCATAAGACAAGAATCACCAATGTCCCTATTTTAAAAATACTTCACAGTCTTTTCTCCATAAAGTTCACTCGGTGGCTGTCCCACAACCTTCTTCTGCTTTTGCTTAACAATCTTCTAATTTCCAATATAAATTCAAAAACTTGTTTTTGCCATTTCTACACTGCTTTGCATTTGAGTCAACACTGTCCTCTAGCTTAAAAAGTTCCACTTCCCCCATTACTTCTACTCTCCTAATATGTTTATAAAAATATACTATACATTTACAGAAGAGCCTTTCTTATAGAATCATAGAATAGTTTGGGTTGGAAGGGACCCTGAAAGGTCATCTAGTCCAACCCCCCTGCAATAAGCAGGGACATCTTCAGCGAGATCAGGTTGCTCAGAGCCCCGTCCAACCTGACCTTGAATGTTTCCAGGGATGGGGCATCTACCACCTCTCTGAGCAACCTGTACCAGTGTTTCACCACCCTCATCGTAAAAATTGTCTTCCTTAGATCTAGTCTTAAATCTACCCTCTTAGTTTGAAACCATTCCTCCTTGTCCTGTTGCAACAGGCCTGTTAAAAAGTTTGTCCCCATCTTTCTTATAAGGCCCCTTTAAGTACTGAAAGGCTGCAATAAGGTCTTCACAGAGCCTTCTCTTCTCCAAGCTGAATAACCCCAACTCTCCCAGCCCTTCTTCATAGGAGAGGCGTTCCATTCCCTCAGTCATTTCCGTGGCCCTCCTCTGGACCCGCTCCAACTGGTCTACGACTTCCTTGTGCTGAGGGCTCCAGAGCTGGATGCAGCACTGCAGGGGGGGTCTCACCAGAGCAGAGTAGAGGGGCAGAATCACCTCCCTCGACCTGCTGGCCACACTTCTTTTGATGCAGCCCAGGATACGGTTGGCCTTCTGGGCTGTGAGCGCACATTGCTGGCTCATGTCCAGCTTTTCATCCACCGGTACCCCCAGTCCTTCTCAGCAGGGCTGCTCTCAATCCCTTCATCCCCCAGCCTGTATTGATCCCAGGGGTTGCCCCGAGCCAGGTGCAGGACCCTGCACTTGGCCTTGTTGAACCTCATGAGGTTCACACGGGCCTACTTCCTGAGCTTGTCCAGGTCCCTCTGCATGGCATCCCCTCCCTCAGGCGTGTCGACCGCACCACTCAGCTTGGTGTCGTCTGCAAAGTTGGTGAGGGAGCACTCGATCCCACCGTCTATGTCATTGATGAAGATATTAAACAGTACAGGTCCCAGTACGGACACCTGTGGGTTCTCCATCTGGACATTGAGGTGTTGACCACTACCCTCTGGATGCGACCATCCAACCAGTTCATCATCCACCAGAGAGCCCACCCATCAAATCTGTATCTCTCCCATTTAGAGAGAAGGATGTTGTGGGGGACCGTGTCAAAGGCCTTACAGAGGTCCAGATAGACGACATCAGTAGCCCTTCCCGTGTCCACTGATGTAGTCACTCCATTGTAGAAGGCCACTAGGTTGGTCAGGCAGGACTTGCCCTTGCTGAAGCCATGCTGGCTGTCTCGAATCACCTCCCTGTCCTCCATGTGCCTTAGCATAGCTTCCAGGAGGATCTGTTCCATGATCTTCCCAGGCACAGAGGTGAGACTGACTGGCCTGTAGTTCCCGGGTCTCCCTTTTATCCCTTTTTAAAAATAGGGGTTATGTTTCCCCTTTTCCAGGCAGCGGGAACTTCACCAGACTGCCACAACTTCTCAAATATGATGGATAGTGGCTTAGCAACTTCATCTGCCAGTTCCTTCAGGACCCGCGGATGGATCTCATTGGGTGCCATGGACTTGTGCACCTTCAGGTTCCTTAGATGGTCTCGAACCTGATCTTCTCCTACAGTGGGCGGCTCTTCATTTTCCCAATCCCTGCCTTTGCCTTCTGCGGCTTGGGCGGTGAGGCTTGAACACTTGCCGGTGAAGACCGAGGCAAAAAAGTCACTGACTACCTCAGCCTTCTCCATATCCTGGGTAACCAGGTCTCCCATTTTGTTCCAGAGAGGGCCCACATTTTCCCTAGTCTTCCTTTTATCCCCCATGTACATATAGAATACCTATACTTTTTACTCTCCTCTCATGACACAGGCTGTGCATAGTGATGATCATCCTAGCAGATCTCAAAATCCTTCTTTCTTGAAGAGAAGCCACAAGAATTGCCATGATACAAGTCTTGTGCACCGCTATGTAGCTTTTAGTTTTCCATATAACCCATGCTCCAAATAATAAAAAAAACTTTATTTATCATGATTAGCGTTATTTACGTGAACACCAAGAATCTGCTTTTTAAAGCACAAGCTATTTATAAATTTAGGAAGAAATACAAAACCTTTAAAATGTGTTAGTAAATGCATAAGCTGTTTAACATAACTGAGCATGAAATCTCATGAGATAATCGTACCCTACAGCACCTTGAATCAAGAGTGGTAGCCAAGTAAATTCAGTTCTCTAGCGGTACGATTATCTCATGAGGACTACATTCCCCTGAGACTTGTCTCAGTGTTGTTTGAAAAAATCTCTAATATGTAAAAAATTTGATACTTAAGAAGAAGAAAGATGAAATATGGAGCTCAGAAAGCATAACAGTAGTTTCCAATGAATCAATGAACATCATAAATTACGCACAGTAATCTGCCACTCTTTAAAATGTTTAGTAATAATGACAAATGGATAAAAAAATCCATTTAGACCGCATTTTTGGTGGGGGTAGGGAAAGGTGTGACTCATGAATGAGAAATACTTCCACATGCCTGTCAGGTCTTCAATATTGCTTTTTAAGAAACCATTACGATACCTACTGTAAACATTAAAGATGAGGCAATCCCACTTTTTCCCCTCTTATTAATGTATTGAATATTTCTGCCCCTTGTCCGCACCACAGAACTCTATCTTATTTAGGGACTGAAACTAGTAAGATTTCATACAGGCTAAAAATAAATCTACTATTGCCAAATAGTTTACTCCTCCGTTCATATTTTGAGAAACAAGCAACAAAAGGCATGGAAAAATGTAAAATGTAAAAATGCAAAATGTAAAAACAATTATTTATAAGAGACTTAAAAAGGAAAATGTGCACATTTGTAAATTAAGAGGTTAATTAAAACACAGGAGAATATTTTAATGGGTTTAATACAAACTACTCGTCTTTCTAACACAGTTCTCTGGGGAAGAAGAGGAATGAAAACAGTAATGCTTATAATACGCAATCTCATTACCAGTACTTAATGTGTTCCTTTCTCTGTCTTCCAAATTCTAAATGCTCAAAAAAGTAAAAATTACATGGACTTCTGTAAGGCCTTTGATACAGTCCCCCACAACATCCTTACCTCTAAATTGGAGAGATATGGATTTGATGGATGAACTGTTAGATGGATAAGGAATTGGCTGGATGGCTGCATCCAAAGATTTACAGTCAACAGCTCAATGTCCAAATGGAAACCACTAATGAGTGGGGTCCCTCAAGGGTTGTACTGGGACAAATGCTATTTAATATCTTCACTAATGACATAGGCAGTGGGATCGAGTGCCTCCTCACCAACTTTGCAGACGACACCAAGCTGAGTGGTGCAGTTGATTCACTAGAGGGATGAGATGCCATCCAGAGGGACCTTGACAGCCTTCAGAAGCGAGCCCATGTAAACCTCATGAAGTTGAAAAAGGCCAAGTGCAAGGTCCTGCACCTGGGTCAGGGCAATCCCAGTATCAATACAGACTGAGAGATCAATGGATTGAGAGCAGCCCTGCGGAGAAGGACTTGGGCGTACTGGTGAAAGAAAAATTGGACATGAGCCAACAGTGCGTGTTTGCAGCCCAGAAGGCCAACGGTATCCTGGGCTGCATCAAAAGAAGCATGGCCAGCAGGTCGAGGGAGGGGATTCTCCCCCTCTACTCGCTACTCTCCTGAGACCCCACCTGGAGTACTGCGTCCAGGTCTGGGGTCCCCAGTACAAGACAGACACTGACCTGTTAGAGCGGGTCCAGAGGAAGGTCACAAAAATGGTCAGAGGGCTGGAACAGGGTCAGAGGCTGAGAGAGGCGGTTGTTAAGCCTGGAGAAGAGAAAGCTTTGGGGAGACCTTATTGTGGCCTTTCAATATATAAAGGGAGCTTATGAGAAAGATAGAGAGAGACTTTTTACTTTGTCCTGGTTTTGGCTGGGGTGGAATTAATTTTCTTTCTAGTAGTTGGTATAGTGCTGTTTTGGATTTAATGTAAGAAGAATGTTGATGACACGCTGATGTTTTTAGTTGTTGCTAGGTAGTCTACTTTCTCAAGGACTTTTCAGCTCACATGCTCTGTGAGGTGCACAAGAAGCTGGGAGGGAGCATAGCCAGGACAGCTAGGCCAGCTGGCCAATGGGGTATTCCATACCATATGATGTCATGCTCAGCATATAAGGCTGGGGGAAGAAGAAGGAAGTGGGGGACGTTCGGGGTGATGGCGCTTGTCTTCCCAAGTAACCGTTACGCGTGATGGAGCCCTGCTTTCCTGGGGATAGCTCAACACTTGCCTGCCCATGGGAAGTAGTGAAGGAATTCCTTGTTTTGCTTTGCTTGCGTGCGTGGCTTTTGCTTTCCCTATTAAACTGTCTTTATCTCAACCCATGAGTTTTCTCACTTTTATCCTTCCAATTCTCTCCCCTGTCCCACCTGGGGGAGAGTGAGCGAGCGGCTGTGTGGTGCTTAGTTGCCGGCTGGGGTTAAACCACGACAGGCCCGTAGTGGCAGGACAAAGGGCAACAGTTTTAAACTGAAAGAGGGTAGATTTAGATTGTATACAAGGAAGAAATTATGTGCGATGAGGGTGGTGAAACACTGGCATAGGTTGCCCAGAGAGGTGGTAGATGCCCCATCCCTTGAAACATTCAAGGTCAAGTTGGGACGGGGCTCTGAGCAACCTGATCTAGTTGAAGATGTCCCTGCTTATTGCAGGGGGGTTGGACTAGATGACCTTTAAAGGTCCCTTCCAACCCAAACTATTCTATGATTCTATGATTCTATGAAAATGTGTTTAAATTATGGGCAACAAGACCCACTAGGGAATAAATAATATTTATTCCTCAAAAGAACCTCCTAGAATTTAAAGACCAGAACCACAAAGTATCAGAAAATCCTATGGAAAACAATGGGAATTATGCATTTAAGTGCTTTTGCACACCTGGTCTTTAATGCTGACCAAAATCAGCCATACGTTTTTCCTAGTGGGAAGCTGGTTTTGTGGAAAGACGTCTGGGGAAATTACACAAAAAATGTCTTCAACCTCCATCTCCTAGGGCCTCCCAGATCCTTGTCTGTGTGCTCCATGCTTCCGTTCACCAATATTCAGAAGTACTGATGAAGTTAAAGCTAGATATTTGCTTATGAATAGAGTTCACATGGGACCTTGGCCTTTAGCCCATCTCTGGTACTGTTATGAAGAATTTTGTGCATAATTGTTGTGTCACAATCACAGAATCATAGAATAATTTTGGCTGGAAGGGACCTCTGGAGGCCATCTGATTTCACTTCCTGCTCAAAGCAGGGCCAATTACAGCATGTTGCTCAAGGCATGTCTATTTGAACATCTGAATTTTGATGGAGATTCTAGAAACTCTCTAGGCAACCTATTTTAGTGCTTCATCACTTTCACCGTGAAGAATTTTTCCTAGTACCGAACCATAAACTCCATCACTGCAACTTTTGAACACTGCCTCTTCTTCTTTTGCTGAGCACTGTGAGGAGTCTGGCTCCTTCTACACCCTCCCATCAGGCAGTTGAAGACTGCAACAAGATCCCCCTGGAGCCTTCTCTTTTTAAGGCTGAACAAACCCAGTGCGTTGCTGACTCATGTTCAATTCACCGGGACCTCAGGTCCTTTTCTGCAAAGCTGCTTTCTATATGTGCTGGTTTTGGCTGGGATAGAGTTAATTTTCTTCATAGTAGCTAGTATGGGGCTATGTTTTCGATTTATGCTAAAAACAGTGTTGATAATACAGGGATGTTTACTTCATTGCTGAGCAGTGCTTACACAGAGTCGAGGCCTTCTCTGCTCCTCACCCCATCCCACCAGCGAATAGGCTGGGGGTGCATAAGGAGTTGGGAGGGGACACGGCTGGGACAGCTGACCCCAACTGAACAAAGGGATGTCCCATACCATATGGCGTCATGCTCAGCATATAAGGCTGGGGGAAGAAGAAGGAAGTGGGGGATGTTCGGAGTGATGGCGTTTGTCTTCCCCAGTAACCGTTACGCATGATGGAGCCCTGCCTTCCTGGAGATGGCTCAACACCTGCTTGCCCAGGGGAAGCAGTGAATGAATTCCTTGTTTTGCTTTGCTTGTGTGCGCGGGTTTTGCTTTACCTATTAAACTATCTTTATGTCAACCCATGAGTTTTCTCACTTTTACTCTTCTGATTCTCTCCCCCATCCCACCAGGCGGAGTGAGCAAGCGGCTGCGTGGTGCTTAGTTGCTGGCTGGGGTTAAACCACGACACTATTCAATCACCCTCCAAGGCTTACTGTTGAGGTTATTCTGTCCCAGGTGCAACACCTGCGTTTGTGTTTGTTGAACTTCATTTCTGTCCAGCATATCAGTCATTTCGCCCAGTCTGGTATCATCTGCAAACCTGCTGGGGCATGCATTTTGTCACAGTGTACAGGTCATTAATAGAGTTGATAGAGATTATTAATTCCCTTATTTACCCCTGAGGCACACCACCAATACTTGGCTGCAAACTGGGTTTTGTATAGCTAATCACAACACTTTCAGCACAATGATGCAGCCAATATTACACCCACCTTATCACTCACACATCCAAACTGTATCTCAGCTGTCGATAGCATAGGAGATAATGTCAAAAGCCTTGCTAAAGTCAAACTAAACAACATCTACTGTTTTTTCCTTTGTCCATGGAGCCTATTTTGATTGTAGAAAGCCATCAAATTGGTCAGGCACAGTCTTACCCCGGTAAATCCATGCTGGCTATTTCAAATCATCTCCTTGTCTTTCATATATGTAGAAATGGAGTTGCTCCACCTTGTAGACTGAGCCAAAGCTCACCAGCCTGTACTTCCCAAAATCCTCTTTCTTCCCATGCTTGAAGATGGGCACGAACTTTTCCTTTTCCCAGTCATCATGAACCTCCTCTTGAAAAGCAAGATCTTTCAAAGACCATAGAGAATAACCTTAAATGATGTCAGCTAGTTCCCTCAGCACCTTTGGATGGATCCCATCTGGTCCCATGGTTCTGTATAAATCCAATAGGCTTAAAAGGTCTCTGACTCAGTCCTTCTTCACTCCAGTTCTGCCACTAAGCTCAGTGATTTGGAAGGCCTGAGGGCAGATCTTGCCAGTAAAAATCAAGATAAGAAGGCATCGAGACTTTTGTGTTCTTAGCCACTACTTCCACTACCCACTGAGCAGTGGACTCACAGGGTTTTACTCCTTTTGCTGCCGATATGCTTTTAGAAGCCCTTCACACCCCTTGTTGGTTTTCATTCCACTCCATAGCTGTACGCTTGAGGTACGCTTCTGTAATCCTCCAGGTATCCTGTCCCTGCTTCCATTTTCAGTGGACCTCCTTTTTGCATTTGAGGTCAGTCAGGACTTTCCCATTCATCCACGCTGACTTTTTGCCATGCTTGCTTGACTCGCTGCACATCAGAATGGACCATCTTGGTGCTTTGAGGAAAATGTCCTAAAGATCAACTGGCTTCCTGGACCCTTTCCTCTCCAGGGTAGAAATCTGTTGGATCAGGCCAAGAACTTGGGTTGTTTAGCCTGAAGAAGAGGAGGCTGAGGAGAGACCTTGTCACTCTCTACAACTACCTGAAAGGAGGCTGTAGCGATGTGGGTGTTGGTCTCTTCTCCCAAGTAACAAGCGATAGGACAAGAGGAAATGGCCTCAAGTTGTGCCAGGGTAGGTTTAGATTGGACATTAGGAAAAATTTATTCACTGAAAGGGTTGTCAAGCATTGGAACAGTCTGCCCAGGGAAGTGGTGGAATCACCATCCCTGGAGGCGTTAAAAAAACATGTAGATCTGGCACTTTGGGACATGGTTTAGTGGGCATGGTGGTGTTGGGTTGATGGCTGGACTTGATGATCTTAGAGGTTACCCAGGATATGGAGAAGGCTGAGGTAGTCAGTGACTTTTTTGCCTCGGTCTTCACCGGCAAGTGTTCAAGCCTCACCGCCCAAGCCGCAGAAGGCAAAGGCAGGGATTGGGAAAATGAAGAGCCGCCCACTGTAGGAGAAGATCAGGTTCGAGACCATCTAAGGAACCTGAAGGTGCACAAGTCCATGGCACCCAATGAGATCCATCCGCGGGTCCTGAAGGAACTGGCAGATGAAGTTGCTAAGCCACTATCCATCATATTTGAGAAGTTGTGGCAGTCTGGTGAAGTTCCCGCTGCCTGGAAAAGGGGAAACATAACCCCTATTTTTAAAAAGGGATAAAAGGGAGACCCGGGAACTACAGGCCAGTCAGTCTCACCTCTGTGCCTGGGAAGATCATGGAACAGATCCTCCTGGAAGCTATGCTAAGGCACATGGAGGACAGGGAGGTGATTCGAGACAGCCAGCAGGAAGTAGGCCCGTGTGAACCTCATGAGGTTCAACAAGGCCAAGTGCAGGGTCCTGCACCTGGGTCGGGGCAACCCCCGGGATCAATACAGGCTGGGGGATGAAGGGATTGAGAGCAGCCCTGCCGAGAAGGATTTGGGGGTACTGGTGGGTGAAAAGCTGGACATGAGCCAGCAATGTGCGCTCACAGCCCAGAAGGGCAACCGTATCCTGGGCTGCATCAAAAGAAGCGTGGCCAGCAGGTCGAGGGAGGTGATTCTGCCCCTCTACTCTGCTCTGGTGAGACCCCACCTGCAGTGCTGCATCCAGCTCTGGAGCCCTCAGCACAAGGAAGTCGTAGACCAGTTGGAGCGGGTCCAGAGGAGGGCCACGGAAATGACTGAGGGAATGGAACGCCTCTCCTATGAAGAAGGGCTGGGAGAGTTGGGGTTATTCAGCTTGGAGAAGAGAAGGCTCTGTGAAGACCTTATTGCAGCCTTTCAGTACTTAAAGGGGCCTTATAAGAAAGATGGGGACAAACTTTTTAACAGGCCTGTTGCAACAGGACAAGGAGGAATGGTTTCAAACTAAGAGGGTAGATTTAGACTAGATCTAAGGAAGACAATTTTTACGATGAGGGTGGTGAAACACTGGTACAGGTTGCTCAGAGAGGTGGTAGATGCCCCATCCCTGGAAACATTCAAGGTCAGGTTGGACGGGGCTCTGAGCAACCTGATCTCGCTGAAGATGTCCCTGCTTATTGCAGGGGGGTTGGACGAGATGACCTTTAAAGGTCTATTCTATGATTCTATCATTCTATGACATTATAATTTATTTTAGAGATGCCGATGATCAATGATGCTAATCTCATGCCCACTTGCTAGATATTCCAGCATTCAACTCTGCTTTCTCCTTCGTGGTTCTGCAGGCTGAGCAGAGGCTCTCTGTGAGCATTTGCTTAGTCACCTCATTATCCTCCCTCAAATACTCCCTCAAATACCTGCAATAAGGCTTGACAATGATTAGACTGCTACAATGTTAAGAATACTTTCCATGTCTCCCTTTATGACTGAATTCTCCCATTTTTTGCTCTCTTTTTGCTGTCCTGCTTAATACGTAGATGCAATTGCTTTAGATAATGATGCTGTCTTTCTCTTGTACTTCTATGTGTAAGTAATTTTCTGTTACTACAGTTCTCAAGTGCTATGATGGTATCAGCAAATAATACTCAAATGAACATGCTACTTCCATTTTGATGGTACAGTTTGCCCTTGGGTAGTTCTGCTGTTAATTCTGTTCTAAAACTGTCATGCTATTAAGCCATTAAGGTTGTTGAGGAAGATTCATTTTTGGAATGTTTCTTGAGCAGTCAGGAAACCCATATGCAATACGCCAAAAATGGTAATTTGGTCCTGGAAACACTGGTTCAGGAAGCCCAAAAAGCAAGGCTCCTGATCAAAGCATAAGTGAAGTGTAGGCATATCCCACATTGTCTTGACTCATTTCTAATTATGTTTAATGAATCACTTTTCAGCTAGTTTTTCGAACCAAGAATTCTATGTATGAAAAGTTGGAAGATTAAAACCAAAGGTTTTGAATAATACTAGCTTAAACGATCATCTGGATATTTTGTTAGCAGCTCTTGAATCCTACTGGAGGCAGAAAATAGTCATGACTATGTCACACTCCCACAATGAATTCCTCTCAGCAGTTCTGCTATTTGTGAGTGAATTCCATTTTGGGGATTGAATACTTTTCTACAAAGTAGAAAAATCAGAGCACTGTGCCATGGTCCTCAGTCATTTTGTATCTGGGCCTTGTTGTTGCCACCTTCTTCTCAAAATTTCACCAGGACTCTCTTGGACATCTCTGCAGTCATATGAAGCTAAAAGAGATCAAGCTCGATGCTAGAGTACAGTGAGAATCAGAAGGAAAGGTTGGAAAAAGAAAGGAAATGAGAAATAAACCCATTGCTGTTCATTTGCTAACACACAGCACTTGTGAAAGGGTTTACCACGTAATAATGACATTTTAGTATTATCAATAGTTGTACGTTTTGAGGTGCAAGAGAAGCCAGAAAGTTGAATACCGACTGCAAGGAAAACCAAAGTAGGATGCCCCTACATTCTCCTCTCTCTCTAGTTTTGTATGTCATTTATGAAATATATTTCCAAAGAGGAGGTAGAGGGTTATCGAGCAAGTTGCCTTTTTCATGCTTTGGAAAATTATACTTGACAGATATGGAAGTGGCATCATCAGCAGTTGGTGGTTTTGACCTTTTACATGTAGCTGCCATCACTTCATTTATTTTTTTTTTTTTTTAAATAAAAATGTGAACTCTTATACCATAATGAATAGCTCAAAAAGCAAACCAGAGGTGTCAGTTTATGAGATAAACTGGCTGCTCTCTACTCTACTGGCTGCTCCCTGCTCCACAGATGTGACTGATGACATTGATTTTATTCTCTCCATAAACAAAAAGCCCTTGGTTATGTGATTTGAGAAATCACAAAAAAGAGGAAATGAAGAAAAAAAAAGTATATTTCCTATTAATTATCACTTCTTTTATAACCTTCAGATTCTTTTTACTTAGCATTCAAGTAGCTTCTACTATTACTGTATCTTAACATCTCAAAAATGTACTTTATTGTGCTTGTTTTTGCAACAGAGACCTGACATTATCCCTATTTTACAGATGATTAACTTGGCCAGCCCTTATTCACTTCATGTATTATAAACTTTCTGAATACGTAGCTAGATGCCAAGGCCTGGTCCATGATAAGCACCTAGAGATGATGTGTTTCAGTGATCCAAGAATAGGCAGAATGCAACATCATTCTGTTTTTCAAAACAGTAGAAAATTATTAATAAATAGAATTAATGAGTATAAAATGATAAATAAACTCTGCTGTGTCATTACTGAGCCCTACTGGACAGATTATGTTACTTTGATTCTGTGAAGACTATGAAGGCTTCCAATGACTGCTCACAAATATATCCCTCTTTACGGGATAGTGATAATTTGACCACTGTTAAAGAATACTGAACCAAAGTTCTGTATAAACCATATATAACATAACCAAAAATAACATAATTATTTTTTATGTTCATACTTTGTCGTTTCTTTTTTTCCAAACCCATGCAAAACTTCTTGCTTTCTGATATTTTTTCATTTTCTTCATTAAGATCTTAATTAATTTTTGTTATTTTTAATAATTTATTAATGTTTATCCCATTCTGATTCTGCAGCACCATTGTTTGCATTACCACAGTATGTGGGAGTCACTGTGATAGACCAGACTGACATACTTCAGTATGCATTTTAGTTAGCCTATTTCCAAAAACGAGTCAGGATGACACTATTACTTCTCAATCTCCCTCACTTTCAGTTTTTAACTTTGCCCTGGCAGAATGACTCTAAATCAGATCTAGAACAAATATATCCATTTTAAAATTGTAGCCTGGCTGTTGTTGACAACAAATTGTTGTATTGAATAAATGTAGTTGTTTCTCTTTTCCCTCTAGTGCTTTCATCTTAAGTTCACAGAATTGTCAGTCTTTACATACAACAGCTGCACACAAGCAGTGGCAAGGAGAGACTTCAGTGGCTACAAATGCTTCTGCTTCTCATTACACTATCACATCATAATGTGCATTTTTGTGAAGTCACAATACGAATACATCCAAATCTGATGTTGACTCAGTTACAATACAAGGCCTGAAAGAAGCATCAGTTCAGGGATAGACTTCTGACACGACTACATAGTATCTTTCAGGAATGTATGCTGTTATCTATGTAATTATCTTCCATCCTTTCCTTACTTTGCTCCGATTTTCCCCTCCCCCCCAAATAAGGACCCACAACACCTTTCCACATACAACACATTGGAAAAATTTACAGTGTGAACATATAAAACCTGGAAAACCTGAATTAACAACTCTTGCAGTAATCATAAACCATGCGTAAGGTGGCTATGAAATAAAAATTAAGTACAGTAAAGCATTACTGAGAAATACTAAATACTGCACATACCCAGCAAAAAGAAATTACAATCTGTTTGGGAGCAATAACTTCAAATTTTCTGACATTTGTACATTTATAATCGTCTGATGTTAGATGTTTTGCATTAATAGATTTATGGTTTGGAGGAGCTATACTAAGATCAAAAATGTTCATCCTGCATAATAATTCTATCAGGAACAAAGACAATAAAAGGTATTTCTGTTGGAGTTTATAAAAACATTAAATTCAGTTATGAAGCCTTATGCTGTATAAGAGATGCTCAACTTTTCAAAGAAAAGAAGTAAAGAGCTACCTCCGTTGGAGGAAAGATAAAATGATACAAGCAACCTGTCAGGAACAATTATACTGATTCATGTTGTAAACACTATTACAATGTATGCCCACCAGAAAATGTAGAAGTATGACATTTAATGCATCAGATTTAGCTTTGTCATTGCCTTATGTATGGGATAGAGAGCTTTGCATACATCTCCCAGGAGAGAAAAATATCCAGTTAAAACCCTTTCAAAAATACCCCTCATTTATAACTTGAAAACCAAATTTCAGTTGAAGAAAGCATCATTTCAGAATTTTTTTTTTCAGCATTTCACTAGACCCTGCATACACAGAGACAGAGTGCACTGCAGTTGTATAAAAACAGCCATTGTGCCACCTTATCTAATCACAGTTACATGAATAGAAGCTTTAAAATTTATTTAGATCACATAGTCAGCATGAGCCCTGAATAAGGAAAATGTGTAACTGCATAGCTCAGGGGCAGATTCGGGTGTGCACTGTGACCCAGAAAGTCACATTTCAGTCCCCTGCTTCCTCCTTGCAATGGGAGCAGCTGGAGCCAGGCATGCACCAGGTGTACTTACATGCCCTCCTGATAGCCCAGCTGCTGTGAAGAGAGTGTTGGGGGTCAGAGCCACGGTGGCCTCATATTTCTGTCTCCTCTAGCCTTCCTCCATTTCTTCACATAGGTGCAGCAGATTGGGGAAATAGTGCCTGAAAGGTGGCTGCTCCTTTTTTCCCGTGGCTAGCAGACTGACAATGCAAACAGCCTTGTGTTGTGCCCCCATCTTCAGAGGCACTGAGGCAAAAAATTCAGCCCCTGGCATTGTGTGTTTGCATATCTAAGCAGGGAGATATTTCCATGCAATTAGATTATCACTACTCCTTCTGTGACCAGTTCCTCATGTGCTACCCACCCAAGTCACAAACAACTTCAATCCTGACACTCATTGGTTTTCAAGAATTGTTTCTGCATCGAGTGTCCCAGAAAAGGATGGGCTAAGGTGGAGGGGAGATGAATACATAATGGAGCAATGTCACAGCTTGTTTTTCCCACTGCTAAGAGGGCATATAACCAGCAAAGTCTAACCTACAATGAGCATTTTCTGTCTCTGCAGTTAGTTTTACCTTAAGGCAGAGGAAAGAAATCTTCTTATTATAGTATTATACTAGTGACACCATAACTAAGATTGAAAAAGGCTATTACTGGCGTAAATGACTCCAAATAAGGTTCCTTACTCTTTTCAAATTGTTACTCAAAATAAAGTATCAAAAGAATATTAACTCTTTGAGGAATAATTGCTTTGCCTATCTAAGGCTAAATATATTGGGCCAATGCCTTACCTGGTTCACAAAGTTCAATTTAAAGTGAGAGAACTACATCCTTCAGAGCCCTCACACAAGACAGAAGGCAGCAACAGAATGGAAGGTTAAGGGAGATGTTATTGCTCTCTTCAACGACATAATGGGAGGTATAAAGAAGACGGAGCCAGATTCTTCTGGTGGTGCACAGTAAAAGGAAGAGGCCTAACAGATGGAAGTTCCAAAATCAGAATTTCCACAATTTTTTCACAATGAAGGTAGTCAAAGGAAGAGATTTCCCAGAGAAGTTCTGGGATCTCCATCCTTGGAGATACTCAAAATCTGACTAGACAAGGGTTTGAGAAATCTGCTCTAAGGCTGAAGCTGCCCCATATTTGAGTGGGGGTTTGGTCAGATGGCATCCACAGGTCCCTTCCAACACAAATTATTCCATGATTCTATGATTTTAGCAGGGCTGTTGGTATGTTTTGCTATTGACTCAAGATGTGTGTTTCAGCCTTGCTCTGCCCTTGGTTGAAAGCTAGTCCCCAGCCTTACCCCTCAGATTGTGCCAGCGAAGCCCCTGTGACTCCAGACTACAACATCCCTATGGGGTTTGGCTAAGCTATCTTCACAAAAGCCATCTAAGCATTGTCCTGGTTTTGGCTGGGATAGAATTAATTTTCTTTCTAGTAGTTGGTATAGTGCTATGTTTTGGATTTAGTATAAGAAGAATGTTGATAACACACTAATGTTTTTAGTTGTTGCTAGTTAATCTATTTTTCAAGGACTTTTCAGCTCACATGCTCTGTGAGGTGCACAAGAAGCTGGGAGGGAGCATAGCCGGGACAGCTAGGCCAGCTGGCCAATGGGGTATTCCATACCATATGATGTCATGCTCAGCATATAAGGCTGGGGGAAGAAGAAGGAAGTGGGGGACGTTCGGGGTGATGGCGCTTGTCTTCCCAAGTAACCGTTACACGTGATGGAGCCCTGCTTTCCTGGGGATGGCTGAACACCTGCCTGCCCATGGGAAGCAGTGAATGAATTCCTTGTTTTGCTTTGCTTGTGTGCGTGGCTTTTGCTTTCCCTATTAAACTGCCTTTATCTCAACCTACACGTTTTCTCACTTTTACCCTTCCGATTCTCTCCCCCGTCCCACCTGGGGGAGAGTGAGTGAGCGGCTGTGTGGGGCTTAGTTGCCAGCTGGGGTTAAACCACGACAGCATAGACAGCCCTTTACTTATTATTCATAGAATCATACAATCATAGAATTGTTTAGGTTGGAAAAGACCTTTAAGATCATCAAGTCCAATCGTTAACCTAGCACTGCCAAGTCCACCACTAAACCATGGCCCTAAGCACCACATTTACACGTTCTTTAAACACCTCCAGGGATGGTGACTCCACCACTTCCCTGGGCAGCCTGTTCCAATGCCTGACTACCCTTTCAGTGAAGAAATTTTTCCTAATATCCAATCTAAACCTCCCCTGGCGCAACTTGAGGACATTTCCTCTCGTCCTATCACTTGTTACTTGGGAGAAGAGACCAACACCCGCCTCTCTACAGCCTCCTTTCAGGTAGTTGTAGAGAGCAATAAGGTCTCCTCTCAGCCTCCTTTTCTCCAGGCTAAGCAACCCCAGCTCCCTCAGCAGTTCCTCATAAGACTTGTGGTCCACACCCTTCAGCAGCTTCGTTGCCCTTCTCTGGACACGCTCCAGCACCTCAATGTCCTTCTTGTAGTGAGGGGCCCAAAACTGAACACAGTATTCGAGGTGCGGCCTCACCAGTGTCGGGTACAGGGGCACGATCACCTCCCTACTTCTGCTGGCCACACTATTTCTGATACAAACCAGGATGCTGTTGGCCTTCTTGGCCACCTGGGCACACTGCCAGCTCATGTTCAGCCGGCTGTCAGCCAACACCCCCAGGTCCTTTTCTGCCGGGCAGCTTTCCAGCCACTTTCCCCTGAGCCTGTAGCGTTGCCTGGGGTTGTTGTGACCCAAGTGCAGGACCTGGCACTTGGCCTTGTTGAACCTCCTACAATTGGCCTCGGCCCATCGATCCAGCCTGTCCAGATCCCTCTGCAGAGCCTTCCTACCCTCGAGCAGATCAACACTCCCGCCCAACATTTGGTGTCGTCTGCAAACTTTCTGAGGGTGCACTCGATCCCCTCGTCCAGATCATCATCCAGATATTGTTGAGATGATATCCTGTATATGCAGACTGAAATTCAGCTTTAGTGAAAGTTTTCTATCATCAAACAGAAATCTGTTGGAGAAAATTTCTCCTGCACTTAGTTTTTTGATATAAATTTGTGTTCTGTTCCTGGTAAGCCATGCATTTGTTCAGTATGCATGACTGACAAGAGACGCTTAACTAGAAGTATTCTTGGTCACATGCAAAAATCAGAAAATCTACGCCCCAGGTTTGGCAGAATGCCCAGGCGGATGATCACAGTTAACCCATCTGGCCTTATAACCCCTGAGTTCTTACTGAGTCAGACTGACAGGAATGGTAAGAGGGGCTGCATTTCTTCACCATTTATGTGCTCTCAGTCAGAAACATGCTGCTTTACGATGCTAATTCAAAGAAAAGAGAAGAGGGAACTACAGAGAGAAAGAATGTCATGTCAGACATTCTGTTTATGTTTAATAATAGTTTCTCCCTCTCTTTTAATCTGTGGTCCTGTTTTTAAAACTACATCAAGTCTGATGTAGTAAAGAAACTCATATAAATAAAGACAGAATATGTAAATGTAATCCAAGATGAACAAACAATCCAACACTCAGCGGAGGTGTTGATCAAACAGGAGCTCTGGTACTTTTTCAACAAAGAAGATAGAAGTTTCTCTTGTATACTAACTGAAGGCTTAAAGGGAATTTACCTCTATTAGCAACTAAACACAGCTTTTTTTTTTTTCATTTTTCTTTTTTAGTTTAGCAGACAGATTTATCCTTTAAAGGGGTTATCCCAGTTTCTCATTTTAAATCTACAACTCGGGCAGACCCCTCTCAAGTTAAGAATCAGCTGAAAGGGGATTCCTTTAACTTAGATACAGGTTCTTTGATTAACTCTCACAATATAATTTGTATATGAGGATATTCTCAAATGAATGTCTCTTTCTAGCCAAGGAGGTAAAAAGTGACTAGGAACATATCCTAGCAACAGCCTTCTAGTTAATATTCTTCCACTCATTAACAATAAATCGCAAATTTTTCCAGGCTCTTGATGTGAACTACTGCTTTGGCTGTTCTGATTATTTATAACTGCATTATTCATTACTAGGTTGTTGTTACAAAGCACTTTGTTGTGATATTGAAAGTCTGCATATACATATATATTAAATGAAAGTTATGTGTGGGTTGCTCCAGTGTTACTGTAAAGACCCATCATCTCCTAACAAGAGCACATGCCAGAGTGTCCTAAATCATAGCCTGGATTTTCTCTTGAAATCACATGTTTTCCTGATGTTCTGGTTGTCAGCATCTCTCTAGAGAAGGCAGCATCCACCATCTCATTTGTCACTGTTTCACTGTTTTTCCATCTGTGTAGTTCTTCTGTCGGCACTGGTCCGACAGTCTCCTGCTCTGTGCAAGCCAGCCCGCTCGCTCCCAACACAATGGAGACAAACTCAGAGGGCAATCCAGCAGAGGTGTCCTTCTGCTGAGAATCAACACCCTTTTCAGCAAGAAATGAACCTGAGCCATGAAACAAATACCCATATCCAAAAATAGCTGTAGGTAACTTGAAGTATCCAATTTATACACTAATATACATGACTTCACCATTACTAAGAAAAGACCAAAGGCTTTTTATTGATGTAACAGAGTAGGCCTCTGGACTTGCCTGGACTTGTCTTGGCCTGAGCTGATTTTAGCTTGTTTTAGCAAACATTTAGCAGTCAGCTGACTATTTCCTAAATACATATTAGCTTCAGTTCAGCTGTGTGCAGCTGTATGGCACAGCACCTATTCTTAATTAATAGATAGTGATAACATAGTTGTTCTGCATAGGGTGAACAGTCCACAAGTTAGAATAAAAGTATAATGTAGAGAAGTACAGGTAGAGATGAAGAGCTGAGGCCTGTAACTGTAATCACAAATCACAGTGGTCAGTGGCTGGTCACTCAGTCAGGTGAAATGGTTTTCAAGGATAACAAAGATAACAGAAAAACCAGATAACGTGGAATTGAGTACTGTATCCAGCTCTGGAGCCCTGAGCACAGGAAAGACATGGACCTGTTGGAGTGAGTCCAGAGGAGGGCCACGAAAATGACCAAGGGGATGGAACGCTTCTCCTATGAAGAAAGGCTGAGAGAGTTGAGATTGTTCAGCCTGGAGAAGAGAAGGCTTCGGAGAGACCTTATTGCAGCCTTTCAGTTGTATAACCCCCACTTAAAGGGGGCTTATAAGAAAGGTGGGGACAAACCTTTTAGCAGGCCTGTTGCAACAGGACAAGGAGAAATGGTTTTAAACTAAAAGAGGGTAGATTTAGACTAGATCTAAGGAAGACATTTTTTACAATGAGGGTGGTGAAACACTGGCACAGGTTGCCCAGAGAGGTGGTAGATGCCCCATCCCTGGAAACGTTCAAGGTCAGGCTGGACGGGGCTCTGAGCAACCTGATCTAGTTGGTGGGCTGGACTGGGTGATTTTTAAACGTCCCTTCGAACCCAAACTATTCTATGATTCTATGTATTGGGAACCAATGAAGAAAGACCAAGCAAGGAGACTGCATTAGAAAATATAAAAAGGCACTCAAAGGGACCACAGAGGAAGAAACCCTCACCACCATGACACTCGTCCTAGTAAACCCCTCACATCTCTGATAGTCCAGCTCTCCCTGCCCCTACCTTATGTGGCAGGAGGATGAGCATTGTAAGTCCTAGCGTTAGCATGACTCTAATAAGACTAATTGTAACTTGCATTTTGATTAGACTGTTAAGATTTAAATTACACTATCATTAAAGTCTTGTCTCCACACCTCAGCTATGTCACTTTTTGCCCTTACAAGATTTTTAGTGTAACTACCTAATGGAAATTATGTATCAAAATCCAATATGGCACCATCTCTTCCAGCCATATGTTAACAGAAAAAAGACACCTGTCTTGGCAAGGTTGTCAAAAGGAAAAACTTAGATGACTAATTCCAAAGGGAAATTTGTGAACTTTGACAGGTGCCTCCCTACCATCTAATTATGTTAAGTTAAGTATTCAAGAGGTGCAAAACATCGTTCCCATTTGTATTTCCTAGCATCTGGCTTTGATGATTCCTGTCTCAGGATGCCCGCTCATGGGAATCTTCTATTTCCGCATGTATTGGTTATGTAGGTACCTCAGGCTGGGGCTTGGACACATACTGGTGCAATGCCAGATCTCTCTGTGAAACAGCCTGAAGTCCAACATCTACAGCAAAGCCTTCCCTGTCCTCTATTTGAGAGGGCCATGTTAGAAACGTTTCTGGAGTTTGAAAGTGGAACAAAGCAATACCATAAAGAGATTCTAACAAAAATGGTATTAAAATCTCAGAATAAGTCAGATCAGTATCGCAAGATGAAAAGGAGGAAAAAAACACCTTCACTTTTCTTATTAAATATTACTTATACAGTGTATCATCTGTGCTTGAATATACCAAGAATATTAGAAGTCAAAGACTGCTGCACAAGCAATTCTGCTCTGTAAAGTTAACAGTGCTCATGACAAATTTGTAAGCTTTGCATGCTGGTCACACCAAATGAAATCAAGAAGGTAAATACTGAACTTTGTTAAATTTGCTAAGATTTTGAGGTTTAAACACTGCTACCTATAGTAGATCAGATTTTGCCTGCTTTATTCATTTTAGTTTACTAAGGCCTTCACTGAAGTCCAAAAAATATATTTACAATCTCATAATTGGGTTTGGACTCCTAAACATTTTTGCCAATCAAGATTATTGAATTTAATTGGCTAGTATATTATTAGACTTTGAAAAATATCTATTAAGTGAATAAATCAATGCGTCACCACCAGGCAAAGAAGTGCAGACCCTTGGCTTGCAGCCTGTGTCAGATCACTTAGTCAACTTTCCTCATAGTCAGGTAGTTACTGTGGAATAATGAATCTGCTATAAATACACACACTAGTTCATCCTGCAGTAATTTATTTATCTAGTAATGTTTGTAGGAAACATTTTGTTTCCTGAGGTTGTAATTTCTTTCTGATAGACAAGTTATTTTGTTCACTTGCTATGATGTCTTTATTGTACACACCATTATTCCTAAAACTATCAGCAACTTGTTATTATTTTGAATAACCTACTGGCAATAGACAAGTCAGAAAAGTAATATTATTTTTTCCAGAGGAACTCCTTTTTACCTGCCCAACTGTCCTAAAATATTTTGTAAACAATCAATATGCTTTGAACACTACATATTTTATAGGTCCTTATGTTATTAAAAAAAAACCTCACCCACATCAGGACATGTTTAGATTGTCTAAATGTTGTAAAGCATAACATAGTTTTCAATGCCCAGTTTGAAACAGGATTGGATTCTTCTTTGCATAAAGGCTACATTAAGCCCTACATAAATAAAGGTCCCTAGGTAACAAATGTGCAGTCAAATTTGCATTAAAAATGGAAGGATACCAAAACACAAGTACATTTTCAAAACTGTGGCTGATAACTTTACATTTCACCAGATGTGCATTGGGAACATGCGTGAACACAGTAGATAAAGGGTTAATACATGTTTTGAAGACTTCTAAACTGAAAATTATTTACTTCTCATCTTAGTAGAAGATGAGAAAATGACCGGTCTACCATGTGTGAATATACCACATGGCAATAGTTCTGGAACTCCTTAAAAATTTTTGATTCAAATACCTTTAAGTAGTTTCTTCCAAATGAGACAATCTGTCTCAAAGCAGTTTGGTAATTAGCTAATTGCCAGTTTATCACAAATATTAGCCTTTTAGATAAATGCTAAGAATGCAGCACAAATACTCTTTGCTAAGCAGTGCAGATATGGAAGACCTGATAAAGACATCAGAGATCTACGAAAAATCTTGTTTTAAAACTTCACTGAAAGTGATTTTAGATTTTTACCTCATTTCCGTCTTTATATATATCTACATCTTGTTACATTTGAAGTACAGCACTTTTGAGCTACCAGAAAGCAGAGGAATTTGTCTTCCTTTTGTTTTTTCATTAGACTCTTCAACTATTTGCTACAGCATTCACAGAACTTTTGTTGCTGTAGTTCAGAAAATAAAATCCTATTTCTTCATGGTTTGGATGGGTGGTGGCCATCCTAAGACTGATCAGGGAAGAAACCCCAACAATGTTTTCTACGATATGGGTACTAATTTTTTTTTTTTTCTACATATTTGAATAAGTTTTTCACTCTATGGTAAAAGAGTTTGCGGTAACTTAGACTGTACAGCACCAGATATACAAGTGTCTTTCACAGTTACTGCTTAGGCAACATAATAACAAATGATACAAAAATGCCCACATCTTTCTTTCTACCATTCCATCGTTTATATTTATAATCTTATTGCTCCCAAACCTAATCATTTTAGCTGTTCAAAAAGTAGCTTAATATTTTGCTTGAAGCATCTGAGTTTTCCAATTTTTCACATAAACATTAGTCAACTGTACTAGCTCAATGGCATCACCTGAAGGTGAGTTTTACAATCTAACAGCAGGAAACACAGGAGCTGCTCCCTGTGAGGAAACTTTATGTGATTCAACCTGAGAATCAGAATTAAATGTTGCTTCCCATCAAAAACCAGATTTTCATTTTATGTTGTCATTAATTTTAAAAACAATTTATTAGCTTTATGGTAGTTTTTCATTCAGGAGTTAAAGACTGATTACTTCTGAGTGTTCGTTTTGCTGACATCTCTTCTTTTTTATAGCTTATCTTAAAGCTCTAAGGTCTACTGTCACCTGGGATAAATTACCACAGTCCTACCACACTGAATACAATTGGACAAATTATCCAAGAGAAATTTTGGCCAGAGAATTTTGAGAGACAGGCTTTGTATCATTTTATTTAAGTGTCATTTCCATTATTTTCACTTTACAGGATATAATTTTTGACACTGAACAAAACAAAGTCCAATCCATCCAGTGTCCTACCTCTTACCATATGCAACATCAGCTGCTTCACAAAAAGGCCAAAAAGCAGTTGCTATGTATTACACTCTCTGTCAGTTTTATCACACTTGCTAATGTTCAGATACTGGCTTAAAATCTGACATGAGTTGTTGTCTTCCTTGTAATAGTTCTTCTTTGGCTTTACCAGTATAACTCAAGATATTGTTACTCATAGCAATCTCCAACTGATAATTGAAGTATGCTGTATTTTTGCCTTCAGCAATATCCTGTAAGAGTCATTTTCACAGTATAATTTCAAAACTGTATACAAAATTCTTCATGAGTTTTGAAATGGCCACCTTTCCATGGCCATTTCAATCTATAATATCTATATATCTATAGATCCACTACATCTTTGTTCATATGCACTTAGATGGAGAAAGAGAACACCCGGCCTATTGTAACAATAGCTTTATTTATTCTCTTTCTTAGATAGCTTCTGTATTTCCTCTGAATCATTTCAAAGGCATTGAATAAAATCTAAAGCCATGGTTTAGTGGGCATGGGTGCTGGGCTGATGGTTGGACTCGATGATCTTAAAGGTCTTTTCCAACCTTAATGATTCTATGATTCTATGATTCTATCCCTGGGGATTCCCCTGGTAGCTTCCCTTCCCTCCAGTGAAACCTTGATAGTCCCATAGTTACAATGTTTTACATTTGCCAAGGTCTAGATTCATCCCACTAGGCGTTCTCTGAGCCTCAGACTCTGCTCCTTGAAATTTTTCTTTGGATACTTTAAAATAGTGTTCTAAGTAATTTTCTTTAGGAGTTTTTGATTCTTAAATTCCCTATCTTGTTAGTAGCTCTTTTTTAATCTTACCAAACAAAAGTAATAGTTCTACATCCTTCTTTTGCTTTCCTTTCACTAAATTTATTGAAGTCCTGTTGACTATTGAAATTCTATCCTTGAGTGAAACTTCTGCCCTCTGCATTTTAAGCAGTTAGAATTAAGTGTCAGTTTGTACTCTGTATTATCTGATCCTTTAGAAGAGAAATACAGTGGCATTTTTTTTGCTAAGGATCAAACCCAAGTGTTAGATAATTAGCAGAGGACAAGGAGCAGCAAGGAAAAGATAAATTAAATGGATTATTAAATGTTACTAGCACCAGATGATAGTAACTTGCAATGTTCACTATGAATCAAACGTAACCATTGTACTAACCTGTATGAATGTAAAGCTGAAGGGAATTAACAGCAGTTTGAAAGAAACACCAGAAATTAAAGTCTAGATTGATCTCTTTAACCCAGTGTCATCCATCGTTTATTAACTAAAAAATGAAATATGTTACTAGTCATTGAAAGATGCAATAGTTCAAACTGTCACACAATAAAATATCTTAATCTGAATGAATCTGAATTTACTCGAAGATTACTAGCTGCAAATAAAGAATATTTCAGGAAGTCTGGCATACATTTCTCCAATTTGCTTTCTATCAGGCAGACTTTGTCTGCAGTTTTAGAGACATATACTTTCCTTCATAAAAAGGCAAACTACTGTGTTCCAATCATTAAACTGAAAATATCTTTGTAAAAGGACTTCACATCCAGTACAATTTCTTTGTACTTTTCCAGTTGTTTCTCTGCATAAGAGCAGTGGCAAACAATGGCTCTACCTGCATTCAGCATTGGAAAAAAAAAATCAATTGCTTATAGGCCACTACTATTTCTTCTTCGTTCAAGCTGTGTCATAGTCCATAAAGAAACAATCCATCACCGCTATATATTCGCTCCACAGCTGTGACAATAAATTCCTCATTTTGTTCTCATCTTACCCCAGGTAGCTCCACTGACTTTGCTGGAGTTACTCCTGATTTTCATCACTGACAGCGAAAGCAGAATCAGGCTGAAGGAACAGCCACTGCTGTGTGCACTCTGTGAAGTATATCTATGAATCACAAACTGTTTTAAAAGCTTTGTTCCTCTTACTTTATTAATTGTAAAACAATTCAGCTAGGATTTAATTTTCAGCCCCAAATGGTCCTTTTAATTCAGAAGGACAAGACATGCATATACATTAGTCATACATTAAAAAACTTTCCCGTTTGTAGTGCTGATATTAACTCATTGCATACTGTATCTTATGTTGATTGATATGAGCTGCTCTAAATTTCCGGTCACATAAACCAGAGGCAGACCACGCCTAATCCTATGACAGAAAGATTATGCTACATAAAATATAAACAGGGATAAGAAAATTCACCATAAATATTTATGTGAAACTTGCAGTTTTCTATTTTTATAAATCCATTAGGTCTCACCAGAGATCTTTAATACATTATTTTCATTTCAAATACCCTATTTGAAAATTCAAGTATATGTATGTTTCAAAGTAAAGCCAAGCTAAATTAATATAATTGTCATTTATAATATAATAATCCATGTGGAAAAAGGAGAGGTAGTAAGAAGATATCCACTTTTGTTTAGATGAGACCAAGAGTTTAGTGTTTTAAGAGATAGCATTGACCAACACCTTATGAAGGTCAATACCCACTTGTTAAATGTACTGCAAACCAAAATGGGCTGAATAATAAGAAATCAATACATAAGGCCTTGCATTTTCATGATCATTTATGACAACTAAATGCAAAACTGGTGTAAAGTGTTTTAATTCAGACCAATAATACTTCACCTTCCATTTGCACTAGTTCTAATAGATATGATTACTGTTCAAGTTTACAGATACTAAAACATACAGGAAGTATCATATGGAAAAGAGGTGTGTTCTCCGCTTGAGTTAGCCAAGTCAAACTATGCTGAGGTGAAATTCTAAGCAGTATTTCTGTTTGCAGATACAGGGCAAAATAAAGTCTAAAGCACCCGCATGCATGTACACACATGTATGCACACACCTACTCGTGCACACATGTGTACACATACACTTTTTTAATGATAAGTGAAAGAGTCCCTGGGCTGTACCCTAAGTCTGTGAAACCAGCCTTCCCCCAGTGGGGATTCCCTAGCTTGAGGTTAGCAAAAACTGTAAGCTCCTGGCACAGTCATCATGTCAGAAGGGAGCCTTGGGAACCAGCCTTCGGAGGATAAATGCATAAATGCCTCTTTTGTTGCTTTTGATGATAGCTGGGAATCTAGTCTTGTTATAGAGTTATTCACAACCATTTTTAAAAGCTAAAGGATGGAGAAAGTTTATGGCTATGGCCAGTACATATTTATTATTATAGATTTTTAAAATATATACATAACTTCTCTGTCAAAGACTCCCCGTAAGCTCCCATATAAAGAACATAGGAAATGACAATGCTGAATTGAAATTCTCACTTTATTACCTAGAAAGTAAGCTATTCTGCTTTGCAATACACACTGTACCAATATTGCTCATAACCTGTAAGAGCTCAATATGCCCAAGACAACAATGTCCTCTCCTAGTGCTTAGATTATAGGATGCTGGAGAAAAAGGTGTTTGCTCTGGGTCCAGAAATACCAACCCCGACACTTTATGAAGAAAACATCTTGCCAAGTTTTGCCTAGGGTGACTCTCTGAGTACCTCTTGCTGGGAATGCAGCAAGCAAATTCACTAGTTATGCCAGGCTGGCATAGGCGCTTGCTTCTTCTGCCCAGGGTATCGAAATTGTGACAGCTACGTAAAGGAGGCACCAGGATTCTGGCAAACACATCTCCCATTTACAGGAACATTATTATCTAAAAGATAAGAAGTTGAAGAGAACAAGAGAGTAGGGGATGATCCCAATGAATCAAACTATTAGCAATTGTGGATTTCATAGGATCTTCTGCAGGGTTTTGGTTTTTTGGGGTTGGTTTGGGCTTTTATTTGGTAGAACCTTGTTACCAAAGTTTGGCTAAGCAAACAAACTTTCAAAATCATTGCTTGAAACTAAAAATAATTACAAGACTAATACAAAAAAAGGATTTAAAGATAACAATATATACTTGGATTTTGGTTTTGTCCCCTAGTTTCTGAGCCACTGCAGTGTTTGGGGTCACAAACTCTTTTCTACAACCAAGGGGGACAAATTTCCTTTTTAGTATTTTCTTTTTGGACAGAAAGGAGTGCTGAGAGCTTCACAAAACCACTTGACTCTTCAAGGAAGAGACTTAAGAAAAAAAACACTCAATACTGTTAGCTTTGCAATAAAGTCACGTGGCTTTGCAGCATGGGCTGAGATGAAGCAGTATGAAGTCAAGAAAATGAGAACTGACTATTTCAGAGCTCAGAATAGCCTCTGAGGACGCCCATTTTGCCATACCATGTAACTAGTTGTGGCAAAAAAAAGATTAAAGTTTATTTTTCTTGTCTACAGCAATGCTGTTTATCAAATTGTAATGTAACAGATTTAGTGGTTGGGCACGATAATATTCCAAACAGTAAGTTCTGTAGGGATCAGACTATATTTTGCATTGTTTTTAGCACCAGAATCTGAAAGAAGCAAGGAAAAGTAACCTGGAGAAAACACCTCACAGCATTAAACAGCTTTAAGGCTTCAGGTCCCATTAAAAGGCTTCAGCTCCTATTCTTCATACTGGACAGTCTGATCTCAGGGAGCCATGTGTAAATCCACCTAATAGGATTTTTTGTTAAGTAGGTCAAATTTTATAACTCCAGTCTCTGCCAGAGATTGGATTTTTCTTTACAAACCAGATAACTTTTAGACCTTCAGAAACTGCCTCTCTACTACAAACGGAGCAGAGAACCGAAAGGAATTTAGTGGCTTGTACCAGGTAGCTCATTCAGACATATTAATTTGTCATATTAAGGTATTAACAGTGAAACAGATGGAAAATGATCCTGGAAAAAAATAAGAAGATTCTTCCGATGGGTGTATCAAGCCAGGTGACCCTTATTGGCCAGGACAAAGAAGGCATGTGGAACTTCATCTAAAAAGATGTCTTCTCTCTCACACACCTCCCATCAAGACTTTATGCAGCATCTGAGGTCAGTTCATTACCATCGACCACTCTGTTATCATCACAGCCCTTATTAATAAAAGCAGTGGGTATATGATGTGGTAAAAGGCAACATGATATGGTATATATATGCAACTCACATGCTCAGGGCAGGACAAGGCCAATGCACGGCCACTGAGAGGTGGCAAAGTATTAGAACATGTTTACATTCTATAAAGAGGTTTGTCTTTTACCACATTAACAGTACAAGCTGTCTCAGAATCTCCGCACTGGTGTTTAGGGATGCCCTTGCAGGCAGTTAGTGTTGTCCTTCTTTCCAAACAGTAGACAGAAGATGTAGGCTGCAGAATTAGAAACAAAGAGCTGCAGAACTGCTGCCTCAAAGGCTTCATGCCCAGAGGAAAACCAAATGCACCGCAGAGAGCTGGAGATAAGCAAGGATGCCATCTGAATATAAAGTGAAGTTTATGATTGACGTGTGGTAGAAGAGAGACAAGAGAGAAGGGAGGGGAGAAGCTCAGAGTATACCAGGTTACGCTTCTGGCTATGCAGACGTTCTCCAGAGTGCCAGGGAAGGAAAGCAAGACACCCAGCCAAAGCAAGTCACCAGCAGCTGCAACAGGAATGAAAGGTGCTAGGACCAGAAACGGGCACCACAGCTGACTGAAGCAAGATCCACTCCTTTGCCCCTGCTCTGCACACCATCATGCAGCTTGCAGAGGTCTCTGGAGACTAAAGGGTAAGTTTTCCCGTTGAAACAAATGTTTCTTTTTTAAAACCTAAAAGGAATGCTTGGCAGCACTTCTTGAAGGTACAGTACTAACTGAGCACGGCCATACCAAAGTATCTTCCACTATTCACTTTTGACAGCTCATCTCGATGCTTTAAGATCTTTGATTCTGCTTGCAAAAGGAGCAAAAAGGATAAAACAAAATGAAAGAAACAGAATCAAATAAATTAAGCCCACATCACAGTGGAAAGCTGCTGCTGAAGTTATAGCAGGCATGTATATTGCAGACGTTATCAGCTATGATTCAAGTTTAGTAGTTTCTCCCTACTGGTTTAACCTCCACTCAAACCCTTTAATTGTTTTAACTCTTCTGTTTTCCAGTCTAAAAATCAAAAGCTCCACTCTAAACGTGGATGTCCTCAGAGGAGGCAATATCAGCTGTGTCCCCACAGGCTGCCTGGCACAGGGAAACACAGGGCTTAGCCCAGCCCGGGGCTCCTCTCCAAGGCTGGGCTGCCTCACACACGACACTGCAGAGGGGCCGCGAGGACGTGAACTGCGCTGCCCTTTCCCGGCTGCCTTCACGGGCACGAGGGGAAGGCTGTGGCCACTCGCCAGCTTTGGCTCGAGTCCATCCACTTTGCACCAGCTGAGCAGCATGACATGGACTGTAAAATCTGGCCTAAAGGTTTTCAAATGTTTAGAACCACAAAGGCAAAAGGGTAGCCTGCATAAATGGCACGGCCCGCCCTGACACACTTCTCAGCTGTGGAGGTATGAGAGATCCTTTTTATTATCATGGACAGGAACTGAAAAATGACATAATACTGGAGGAATGGGACACAGGAGCATTGGGGTTACTTTAGAGATGATTCAGATCTTGTTACTAATTCTCTCTACTTGGCAGAATGTTTAAAAACTGGCAAGGGAGCATTAGCTTTGTTGGCAGAGCATCACTACAGCTGCACAGGTGGAGAGAAATCAGCAAGTAGCTCTTTCCAGCCTGGTGAGGAGGGATAAGAAGCAGGAGAGAGTACCGGCCCCACATCCCAACAACAAAACCACGTAACAGAACTCAAAAGCAGATCGGTTAAAAAACAGAGAAGCGTTCTGTCCTAGCAGGTTGGCACAGGGTAACCAAAGCATGTCATATGTTGATATTTGGCCTCTCTACATCACAGATGTCTTTTTCATAGGTCAGGCTGAGAGGGTGAACAATTGATTCAATGGCTAGAAAAATGCTGAGAGGAAGAGGAAAAAACTGGAGATGGTCCAATGTGTAGTACGTATTTCATAAGTGTATGTGTAAGAAAGAGAGATAATCCTCTCCACAGTTCTTTTAGCAGGTGTTTATCCTTTTTGGCATTGACAGCAATATTTTGTAGCTACACAGCAGACATGCAGAATAAAATTCCTTTCCACACTTGCAAAAAATAATTATCCCTTATGTGACTTACAGCTGCTCTAGTCATTCATCAATGCTGTTGTCCTGTTTCTCCAAACCAACACTATGAAAGTATTGCTTCTTCTGGAATTTACTGAGAAAACTGCATAATCTCCAAGTTGACTCTTTAAGAGAGTGACCAGGGTGCTGCACTGGCTTCCTTTAAAAGCACTCATTGGTAAGGAAGATGCTTTCCTCTGAACACAAGCAGAAAAGCCTCAGAGGAAATACTATGTGGTGTTTTGATGCTAAGGTGATAGACACTGTTTAAAAAGCCTGAAAAAGACAAGAATCAGTCGGCAAGTAAAATTAAAACACTCCCTTCACTCCCCAACAAATTTTACTCCTGCAAAAGAAGATTTCGTTTCCCTTCTGATATGCAGAGAGAAGCACGAGGATGTCTGCAAGGACAAGGTCACAGCCACCGTAGGCCACTGATTCCTCACTGTAGCTGAGGTGAACCTCTCCCTGAAATAACTGAAATAGCTCAGGTAACTCTGTATCCATCTTTGAGCTAAGCATTTCCCTGTGTAATAGCTTGAATGCAGTTCTACAAAAACATCAACTGCTGAAAAAAAGGGTAAGTATCTGATCTCTTACTCTGGACAAAGCTGAAATTGGACCTGCCCTGGTAATAAGACTTCTTGCAAGGACACGTGGATTCATAAATCCTGAATGAGGACGGAGTATGGGATCTCTCCTGTGGATCAGAAAAACTATACAATATGTTAGACATTTAAACACAGTGGCCCGATTCCCTGGCAGTGCAGGACGCAGTCAGTGGTTTATGCTGAGCGGCTCTATCTGAGGATCTGAGCCCGCATATCCTTATACATGAAAATGTTCCTCACTCCTCTGCTGAACACACTTACATTTACTGCACTTTCTATTATCCTGGTTTTCACATTTGCTACCACTATTTTATCTTCAAAACAAATTAAAATATTGATTAAAATATTGTACCTTCTTTTGGCCAGCTTGGATTTGATGCAAACTGTGGATTTAATAAAACTGCATCACTTCATGCTAAAATAAATAACAAAATTGCAGAGGCTGTGAATCTGATACATTGTATTTCACATATTTTGGGTAGATTAGACCAGTAACCTGGAAAGCGAAATGGACACTTCACACCAGCAATATTTTCCAGTGATCTCTAACCTCATTAGGCATTCTCAGTACATCCAGAAGAGTAGTGTAAATAAAATACACTGTTTTCTGATGAGCTTTGATGAGCAGATGTTCGGGGTTTTTGTTGATTCATGTCTGGGATGTTTTTAAAACTTTTCTGCTTGTGTTCCATTTCCTGTTGAGGGAATTCAGAATGACCCAGCTGAAAAGGGACAATTGTGGCTGTGTCTGCCTGGATGCCGCCCAGGCCAGCAGCTGTGCGGTGGCCACTGCAACGCGCCCGACTCGCGAGAGGAGGAATTATGCAATCCGGCGCTCAGGCTGCTCGCGAATTCAGCTCTCAGTGCAGAGGAAATACTGCACCTCTATGCATTTCCTATTATCACCCTTGTCTGGTAGCCTGGAAGTGCATTTGAGGATACAAGATAATGCACTTGGTGAACCTCACTTTTTGCTGTTTGGTGGCACGTGCACATGAAGTCCATACACATTTTTAGCAGCAATAAAGTAAGCAAATCAGAACTGGAATTCTTTCCCTTTCTAAACTGATTTAGAATAAAAATAAATCAATATCTGTGGTTTTTTTTTTTTTTTTTCTTTTTTATGCCTTCCGTTTCATTCAAACTGGAGTGTTGATGCATTAAAATATATTGATAATTATTTGCTCACCCTGAAAACAAAACTGCACTTTACCCTACATGGCAGCCACAGACAGACTAATTTTAAGTCATATTACCTGGTTTTGATTTTTTTCAAGCTAAAAACCTTAATCTGTGACAATTGTGAATGGCAGAGATAAAAACAGAAGGCAACGGGATGCTCCCAGGTTCTCAAATAATGTGCAAGGGCTGAAAATGAATCAGGCTTACTGGAATGTACTGATAGAACAGGAAAGTGTGGGAAAAGGAGTAGAAGAAGGTGTAGAAGAAAAGCCAATGCTAAGTGATCAAAGAGGAAAAGAAATGCCGAATCAAGCAAATAGACCTGGGCAAATATGTGAAAAGCAGGAATGCAGAAGTAGATCCTCAGGTGATTCATCAGATAATGTAGTTGAAGATAATTAAACCTCCCTGCAGCAGTGGAAACGTGAGCAACAAAATAGATAAGCTGAGTTTTGGGAGGCCCTATCAAACAGAGTTTCTGAAGTGGCAGAAGATAAAGTTGCTTCAGTTCTATACACAGCCCATGATGTGGGATTAGGAACCCACGACTGGATATTCTGATACAGAGAAGAAAGAAAGTTCCTTTTCTCACAAGGTGAAAATAACAGTTTTCAAATGAGAAGGGTGCATCAAGTGGGGCTGTTTTGGGGATATTTCAGAGAATAACAGAAGTGCAGAAAAGCACACTGTGAACATCACCCTTGGCTTCCCACAGAACCTGGACAGGGATTTTCATTCTGCCTCAAGACCAAGAGCAGGTTGTTGTATTAGGAAATACCTAATGCTTTGCTTATTTAAGGAGAAATTTGATGTGAAATCAATCTAGCACAAGGCACAACTTAAAAGATATATACAATGACATACTGATCTTTTAAAACTTTCTGTAAAGAAACACTTCAGAGGAAGGATATTCTTGTCTCAGTAAAACAATTATTTGATAGAATTAGCTGGGAAATTTTTCCCAAAACTCTATTTCTTTGAAAAATAAACATCAAAATCCTTTTCATGGGAAAAAGCTAGTTTAGATGAATTTCCTGTTTTGAATAGTTTTGAAACAAAATATTGAAGATGTTGAGACATAATAGCTGAACACTGTAAAAGAAGTTTGGCTTTCAAATAATGTTTAGTGGGAATGAAAATACAAATTAAACAGACAAAAGAAAAGAAAATATAATATAAAATTACTGCTAGAAGATTTTTCAGTGATATGATCTGAACTTCTAAGACAAGAAGATTTTTGGTATTTAAATGATTTCAACTGTTCTGCATCCAGACAAAGCTAGGAGATATAATTATTATTAGGCATATATATACACACATATATGTATACACATATACAAAATGATAAAAAGCCATCCGCACCATCAATACAAACAAAAGGAGATCCCACCCAAAAATAATTGATAGGTCTGTGTGTGGGATAGTCACTTGTGTTTAAGGGTCAGTTTCATGACCTGCTTTGTACTACTAAATGTAAACTCTGTTTACAGTGTAAGTAAGTTTGGCAAAGCAGCCTTATTTCACTACCAATAGTTAAAGTTTCTTAAGACTATTTTGAATAATTTAGACCTATTTGAAACTACCCTTATCCCATTAAAGAGAGTACTTTGTTTTTTTACAGGAAGGATATATTTGAATACACAGATATCTTAATGCCTTGCTTTTACCTGCTTATTATCTTTATGTGTTCAAGACTTGTTTACTACTGTCCACTTTCTGTAATGTGTACCTACACTTGCCATTTGTTATTTAGTTTTCTTACTCTGAACTCTCTACAGAGAAAAATTAGCTCCAATAGCTTTTATGAAATAAAAGTGTCTATATGGGACCTTCCAGAGTAACAACTGTCCCATTCTGATAGGGCTCTTCGTTAAGAGAGGGAAGATCTAGGATACAAGTCCTTACTTGCAGGACAGTTTCTTTCTTTTTTCCCAGTGATGGGTTAACATAAAATGCACATTTGTTCCAGAGATCTAGACTAGCAACCACAGTTTTGCGTTCACAACTCCTCTCTTTGGTGACACTTTTGTCACTTATTATGTCCAGATCTTCAAAACTACATTAAATGTTCTGTTTGCCATTTGCAGTCCAAGTCAAAGTGGAACAAAATGTATGTCCCTTGCCCACAGGAAAACTTCCTGAAGCATCCAGGTGTGCATTAATATTAAAACCCACCAAGGTACAAAAGAGGGATTTTGAGTCCTTAGGAGTGAAGGACCCTTTGGTAACTCTCTTTCCAATTGCAAAATGCTAAATACCTCAAACATTCACTGCAGTTTTGGTAACAGAAGCAGCTGTTAATGCTATTAGCTGTAAATACTAGTGCAGGAAATTCCCTGTACAGACGCAGAAATAGCATCTGTAGTACTGTGATAAGTAGTCAATCATTTTTAAAGGATCTCTACACTTCCACCTCTCCTTTTGGAATCAACCAAAGACAAATTATTTGTATAAATATGTATGCAAATAGGATTCAGCTGTAATTAATGAGGGAAATGCCTAAAATACACTCCATTTACAGGCAAAATGCATCTCAAAAGAATGAAAATCTGAAGACATTGGAATATCCATTCTTTACAGAAGCAGAAAATGTAGTCCTAAAATTATAGATTGCATAGATGATACAATGACAGTTCAATCAGCTGAATGAAGAATGTGCAACTCCAGAAATGCTCTTGAATACAAAAACAGATTTACTTCACAACATACTCTGATGCTGAATTACCTTTACTTCCTGCTGCAGCTCCAGAGAAGTAATTTGTACTACATAAGGGATAAATGTCTCACAAAATATGCCAAGGAGTGATCATGAAGAAATAAATTAGTCTAATACTGTTTGATTCTTTTTTAAACAGTAAGAGCATAAACAATAGAATAGTAGGTTTTGATATTTTTAAGTCTATATTTTGTTTATTTATTTTGATTTTTAAAAAGCCTGCTTTATACCATATTAAAACTTGGAACATTCATCCACACATAGATAATGCTCTCAAAAGACAAGCTAATTTTTCTAAATAAAATTGCATTTAGAAACAAATTGGCACAAGTATTTGTTTTACATTCAGTATTAAATTGGCACTATGTCTGGTCTCTGGCAGCATCGACTATACTCCCCTTTGTTTGCTACCGCTCCGTGCTCCAGCACTGAAGCCAACACCTGTGGCCATATAAAAGGCTATGTGCAGCAGCTGCAGGACTCAGATGTCCACACTGAAATAAATTTCTAAAGCATAAGCATTTGGGTATGTGGCTGGCTTCCTCGTCTGAGTCTTTTCAAGGCCTTCTTTGGAGGTCCACGCTGCTGGATGTTTTATCTATCAACTGTCTGCAGTGTTATTACTGACCAATGTGTAGTGGTAACATAGGACAGCCTCATACTTAGAAAAGATGCTCTTCGTTATGCTGATGTAAGGCTGCCACAGTCCCTTCACTGAAGATAGTTTATTGCAGGTTTTGTCAATCGTGATACCGCTGATATAGATATATGTAAGGAAGGGCAGAGCCTATCCTAAATACTAATATGAAAGCTAAATATCAGTAAACCACAACATGAATTTCTGCTTAAAATGTTGTTCTCGGTAAGTAATTTATTTAATCCATGGAAAACATGAATATAAGTCTCATTAGTATGTATATAAATCACCTACTCTTATTTGGGATCAACTAATCATAAAATCAATTTTTACAGCATACAGTTCCTAACATACAGTATGCGGACCTTTTATTATGGCTTATCTGTATGGGGCAAGTGACTAAAATGGATACTCAGAGCAATATGTACTCACATACTCAGGTACAGCACGTACTCAGAAACGTGCTCAGAGTTGCTACTCGTAACTTGTAAGAGCAACTGAACTTAGCTTTGCTATGTAGACAATCTAGAGTAAAAATGCCAATACAGGAGATTTTTTCAGAAAAACTGCTATACTATAAAGTCACTTCCTTTCTTAACTGCAGTATAACTTCCTTGTGTGGAAAAGCTCTTAAATGAATGGAAACAGATATTCAGAATTACAGACCGTGCTGTCCTGCTCTCACGTAAATACAGAATGTGTGTAACAAACAGCTAAAAATGACGTTTCCATTTAAAGGAATGTGTTACATATGCAGGTAACACAAATTAACTGTTTGTGCCAGGTTCCATAAATGGAATTGCTCTGATATCATTAGAACAAGCCATTGGAAGTAGCAATGTTATTTACATTAGGATGTTGGAATATAAAAGCATATAGAAGCTACAGGCATACTCTTGAGTTACACATGTGCAAACCTGAGATAAATGCTACTGAGAAAAGAACTTAGCTCTAAGGATTCTGCAACACTGTCACAAACAAATCATTAAAAATGGCAAAGCTGATTCACTGGCATGGCAACTTGAAAAGCAGTATTTAAAATTATCACAAGTCTCTTGTCTTCTCCATGGCATCCACTAACCCAGAATAAAGGAAAGCAAATTCTTCAGATCAGGAATAAAATGAGCAGCAGTTTATTTAATGTTTTCTGATTTATATATTTCTATGGCATTTGCATATTAGGCTGCACTGCATCTTCCGGGTGTTTAGCTAGATGACCAAAACACCCCGAAAAGTTCTGATGCAGCTTAGTTTGATCCATATCTTACATGCAATAGCAAAGTCAGGTGACTCATCCGTACACTTGATGATCAGCTTTTGATTTCCATACCTGTATTTTCTGTTAATTTCAACCTTGATCTAATGTTCAATCATTTCAATCAACAAAAGGAGTACTGTTATTTAGTGAAGCAGTCTGAAAGCTCTTGGAAGATTTTCATATTTAGTGAATTCTGAGCTCATTACACAGTGATCATGCTGGTTTACCATTATTGCTTGTTTTTGGTGGTAAGACAAGGGAAATGTTACTGATGCTGATGTTAGGACCCGGCTGCATCTTAGTTTCACGTGTGCATTTACTACCTATACCTTCAAGCTGTTATCGCCTGCTGAGAAGATGAGGACAAGCCGTCACGTTACTGGTATAATTATTAATGAGCTAACATTGGCAAAACAAAATTTGCTGCAAAGCAATTATCGACGGATAAAGCACATTGGTCTATTCCATTAAAAACATGGAATTTACTGTTACTGAGTATAGACAGCAGCAGATCATATGAAGGAGGTTGACAAACTTACTACAATTTTCTACACTCACTGACATTTGACAAAACAACTTTTTGTCTATGTTTTGTGTATCAGTTCAGATTGACCTGCATGAAATTACAACATGACTTTGGTAAACAACAAACACAGTCGTACTTGGATCCCAATATGTATGACATGATTCACTGCCCGTGTAGAGTGTTTGCTGAAGACAAACAGTTCTTTTATCAAATCTAGTGAGGATTTTGTTCTGTTCACCTGCAGCATAAGTGCCATCCTATTCCTGTGATGTATTTGGGCTACTGAAACTCCAAACCAGTTTGACCATTGGACTTGATGGAACTACACTGAAATAGGTAACAGCTGACATGGTGAAAACACCAATGATTTTGATCTCAGCAATTGTGAAGACACAAAATACAGAAAAGTTCAAACCTACAGACCAGATGTTAGAGTAGTCTAATAAACACTACGAGACCAGATATTGGATGCTGTTTGTTTTCTGGAATGCATCATATCAATATTTCTGCAATGTTATGACAGCACTGATCTTTGTTTCACAGAAGTTTGGTACATAACTGCATGATGCAGATAAGAACCTTCCATTTTTAGTGGACAGAGTCATGAACTTCTGTTTCTCTTTTATTCTTGGACATTTTGCCAAAGGTCAGTATGATGAAAAATGCTTATTGTGGGAATCCTTCCAAATTCTTCCTGGTGATCATAATGAAAAAAGGGCCCAATACCAAGTGGATCACTGCAATTGAACAAAGTCATATTCCCAACATAATCTGCTCTACGATCCAGCACATAACTGTTTCTCAGGCTCACCTGAAACACTCTGTGACATTCTAGCAGTTTAAGGTAAGAGTGATGTAGGTCTGGGCTTAACAGTGTTATGCAGAAAAGAATTAATAACTAAACAGCACCTGGTGGCAAAACCTTTTTTTTTTTTTTTGGCAGTACTGTGTTGTAAGTTCATATTCAATTTGCTGTTTATTAGCAACACTTGGTCTTTTTAACTTCCCAAATAAGAGCCTTGACTCAGTATTTTTATGCAGATAAACATGTAAGCTGTATTTCTATATTAATACTGGCTTTAGTACGTCTAGCTCTTTCAATTGAGCTACCTATTGAAATAACTTTCCAACTTGCTGTTATATTATTACTCTTTTCATTATTAAGACATTGACAAATTTGTTTAGAAGTGCAGTAAAAACATCAAGTAAAGTTTGATGTAGGGCCAATTCTTGCAGTTCCTAAATGGCCAGCTAATGATAACTTAACTTATTGAGTACCATATTATAATTATAGTCTTGCCTTGATCTCAGTGAGTGCAAAGAAGAATTGGTCTTTGCTCCTTAAGAGACCTAGAATAAAAAATCTCAATTCCTGAAGCTTTTTCTGACAGGTCATGATTTTTTTTTTAATATTCTTCCTCTCCTCTGAAACCTTGAAACTTATATATGTGATATCTGTACATGGTGGTCAGTGACCACAGTGCCATTCCAGCAACAGATGCCTGATCCTTGTGCCATGCTCATACCAAAGGCCCTCGATATAGCTGTGAACACTACCCAGTTTCAAAGGGCAAAGAAAAAGTGGTGAGAGACAGTACTGCCACCATCATGTCCTCCATGTACCTTACCCACTCGATCCTATTCCACTTCCTCAGCTTACTGGAAATTTTTGATCTTTTCTGTTGCAGTGGAAATCCTAACATGTGACACAGCAGCATAGCCAGCTGGGAGAGAACAATATTCAGCTCTCATTTCTCACATGCAACATTCTTTTTCCTAAATTCCAAAATAACATTTACTTTATTGGAAACAGTATGGCTTTCTGGACTTACATTATTCTTATGGCTCACCACAACTCCTGAAACATTTCCCATGATACTAGTGCTGAGCCAGTTACTCTGTACTTTGTGTTTGTACCTTTGATTCTTCCCTTCTACGTTTACCTTTTGTACCACCTTTATCATATTTCACCTTCTTGATCTATCATCTGTTTAGCAAGATCACTTCAAACTCTAAACCTGTCTTGTATCACTCTTACCTCGGACAGGCTGGGTACCCAGAAATGCTGTTCTCTGTGCTGCATGCAAATTCATACTGGATGTTCACCAGACCAGAGCAAACACAAATCCCTTGCACCTCACCTGAGACCTCCTCTTACTTTTAAAATGTGTCATTAATAACAATTTTGGGACTATGGTTTCTAATTCTCATGATGCCACTCTACAATTGAATCTCTATTTTCTATTTTTTCTGGGAGAGTGTCAGGCATGAGGCAATATCACTGGAGTTACTAATCATGGATACACCAAATCTACTGCTTACTGCTGGGCCAGCTACTCTGCCAAAGGAGAAAATTAGATTAGCCTGATATACTGATTGTAAATAACCAACTCCATTATCTCCCTCAAAATAAGAGAGAGAGCTATAAATTTCCTGTACTTTTCTTTGCCTTCGCCAGACATCTGGGACTCACCTATCCTCCACAAGTCCTCAAAGACAAAAGCTTGAAGATTGCTACTCTATGTACAGCAGGATTAATTTGAACAGGCCATCAGGACTTGTATAACCCTTTTGCCAGGTTTAGATTGTCATAAAACAGAATGGTTTCAACTTTAAAGGGGTTGCTATAAAAATACTATCCAGAAATGTGGGAAAATTAAATCTACCTTGTGCACAGCAAGCTGATTTTCCTTACCTGCAACCATGACTGAGTTGGTTTAATGAACAATATATAATTACAAGAAGTGAAGGAAAAAAAAAGCATCAACAAGGTACATAAACAGGCTTACACACAGTGCCTAATTTCTAAAGAACTATAACTATTTTACAGTCCTTGCCTCTGGTGAGCCAACTGCTAGGCCAGCTGGTAGCTCTACCCCTCCTGCTATCGCTCTTTAGTCACAGTCAGGGCCTGAAAACTCTTGCTGGGAAACACGGTTGAATTCAAATGGCTGCTGAACTTTTGTGAAAGCAGTTTCCAGCTTGCTGGCAGCCATTCTCCCTGGTGTCCCACGCTGCTCCGCAGCCCCTCGACTGCTCTCCACCCTGGGACCCCTTAGCTCTGGGTAATCCCTGCAGTTTTATTAGCAACTTCAGCCATTCCAGCTCTCAGTAAAGCTGCACACAATATGGGAAACTAACACCGACCTCTTGCACGCTCGATTCTTGCACCTCTTGATTCTGTATTGGATATTAGGAAAAATTTCTTCACCAAAAGGGTTGTCAAGCATGAGAACAGGCTGCCCAGGGAAGTGGTTGAGTCACTGTCGCTGGAGGTATTTAAAAGACGTGTAGACGTGGCATTTTTAGGGACATGGTTTAGTGGTGGACTTGGCAGTGCTAGGTTATTGGTTGGACTCAATGATCTTAAGGGTCTTTTCCAACCTAAATGATTCTATGATTCTATTCTTAAACAGCTTCTGACACCTCACACAAAGTTCTCCAGCCTTCTCCTGTGGTTTCAGGGTCCAACTTTTGCTTTCTGGTGCTAGAAAATGTTGTCGTCAACTAGCAAAATCATACTGTAGGCATACCTGCGCTAGGTCAAAAATCCCATGGATTTGCAGATGCACAGCTCCATTTGATTGTATGCCTCTTAAAAAAACCACCTCTCAATCACAATGAAACAACATATATAAACTAGGTGTTCTTCTGGTCTACTCATTTGATTCTTTCACTTAAGTCCCTTTAGAGGTGACATCAAATATTAACTGAGCACTTTATGCCTGCTGGACTTCCCTTTCCTCTGGATACCTCAAGGAGGCATGCTTTTCATTTCAGCCCTTTCCCATTATGCTTCGTGTAACTCGGGTCAGTGTTCTTCAGCCTGCTTTTTCCCTGTCCTGTGTTCCTGCCGCTTTGCTGTTAATATTAATTGTATTAAGCACCGAGTCATAATTAAACCTTTTTATGGAAGGAGGGTAAAAGAAAGAAGAATGTATCAAAACAAAAGGACCCTTGAGGCTTTAGCCTTCTGTGTCACTCTTTACTTCCTCACTTTTCCTGTTAAATAATGAGATGAATTTTCCTTCATCTTTCTCTTAGGTCTAACATCTTTTGCAAAACCTGTTCTCCCTTCCTGTAATGTCCCCTGCTAGATCCAATTCATTTTGTATCTTTGCCATTCTTCCTAGTATCTTCATCCTGTCACAGGACAGTGATTTTCCAGACTGCGAGTTTGGCAGAACATCAGAAAGGGAGATTTAACATAATAGCTGAAGCCACCACCTCATCAGACTTTGTGAGCTCCAAACCACTCCATGGTGTAAACCCAAGTGCGGTACGTGGGAATGACTTGAAGAGATGCGACAAAAGTGCATTCCTGACTTGAACTGAAATGCTAACATAGATGCTCCCAGTAGCAAAGAGACTGGGGTTCTGCAGGGAGCTGAGGGGCTGTCAAAGAGATGAACGGAGTGATACAGCAGAGAAACCTACCTTAATAATAGGATTTAATTGTTCATCCCCTAAGAGCGAGCAGCAACTGAGCCGCATGCAACAGAACCAAGAAGCAAGCAGGATGGAATGGCCGGGAAAGCAGGTCTGCAAACAACATGCATTTGCCTACCACAGCATGTCACCACTGCTGCTGAAGGTTTGTCTAAGTTTATTCTGTCATACCGCCTTCTGCCAAGGACTTCTGCCCTTTACAACACTGATAGGTGCTAAATGCTGCCTTCTTCACAAACAGCTACTGTGTCTGGCTGGAATTCATGCTTATTGCTTACCTTCTCCCATAAGAGTTAATTTATACCTTCCCGATTAAGCTGCAAAAATCAATTCGCAGGCCCAAATCAAAACCAAAAGGCTAAGGGGGTTCCCCTTCCTTCAGTTTGGTTGGATGGAGCTGCTCAGAGAAACAGGGAAACATCTGGCATGTAAAGGAAGGATCTTTGGCAAAAAATCTGGACAAGGTTAAGTTCTGGCCTCACTGACAGAGACCCTATGACTCAACATCAATGATTTTTTTTTCTTTTTCCAGTTACATTGATAGTAAGAGATGATACTTATTTTTTTCTTATCATATCTCAGCTCCACATTAAAAATTCCTATTGTGAAATGGTAGTGAAAATTATTCAGCAATGATGTATCTTTACAGTCATCTTAATACCTAAAGATACATTGAATCTTATTTTCTCCTGCATTAAACTGAGTCACAAGACCTATTCAGAATTTGGGAGACTATCCAATGTAGCAGCCCCTGCATCCAAGCTGGCAAATGTCATCTCTTTGTCAAAGACATACTGATGAGTTCAGAGTTGCTGAGTTCAGTGCCATAAGAATCGTTTATTAACCACAGTGTTATAGATGATGTTCTGAAACCACCCTTGGTGTGATATTGCATGCTTAAAAATGATGTCTCAATCATGTGAATTTAGATGAGAAAGGTGCCTGCAGGTTGTGCACGTCTTCTCTTAACACTTTGTTGAACTTGTAGGATCACATCTGTAATTATGTGCTTGTTTTCTTGTTACCCATAACTATGTCTTGAGTAGGAATATTTTTAAATTCGCTGTTTTTTCCTCTTTCTGGTTATCTAATACATTCTATAATGCTTCTCAGAACTTCCTTTGTAGGTCCACCAAACATTAAAAAAATCTTTAATTAAAAAAAAAAAAAACAAACAACAATTATGGAACAATACAAACCCTTTCATTTTGTTCCATTACTCATTTTGATTTAAATTCAGGTATTTAGGGAGTATATCAAGCTAAAAACTCACTAAAATTTAGTGCTTGTATATATGAGAAAATTGACTTCTATAGCCATAATCAAATAATTAAACAGATTTAGTTAGGTCAGTATAATTCCCTATTTCTACTACAGAGTAATTATACTGGAATAAAGCCACTTTAATTCCAGAATAGACTGTCCACATGGGGAGCTATATTGAAACAGCTGTAGTAAAATAATTATTTGACTATGCCGCCCGCTTCCCCCCTGAAAGCAAGCCATCAACATAAAAATCTTGCCTCTTTTACAGAAGCTCAGCCATGTTGGCCCAATCCTATTCCATAAACAAAGGCAAAGGGCTTTGCCAGCAGAGTGAACACATGATGTGGAGAACAGATTTTACTTCTCAATTCAGCACTGAGTGGTGAGGCGCAGTGATGCACTTGCAGTTTTTTATGACTTAAAAGGTTCTGAGATGCTCTGGGATGTGGAATGGAGAATGTAGAAAGAAAGTGTAGCCTTTTGTGTAATGCGCTATATATTTTATAGAAGTGTAGTCCATCACAGAGATAACTCCAGATGAAAGTTGCAGAAGATGGGCTACTGCAGCACTCGCTCCCTCTGCTGCCCCATGGATACCTCTCGCCTGGCAGGTATTGCCTCTTACCTCCACTTCTCTGCCGCAGCCTTAGGGCCTCACACTGAGCAAGCCTCTCTCTGCCTTGACCTTCCAAAGCATGGAATCCCCACGGGGCTCACTCACATCTCAGCTTACACCAATGCAGGTGCAGAGAAGTGGCTCATCCTCTCTATTTCTTTGTACCGCTGTCATTTATGAAGTGAGTTGAAGAGTAAACAGAGTTGTAAAATTCTGCTTATTGAACTGTGTCTTTGTTTCACTAACATTAGTTAAAATGTTTTAGTATTCTAGACTTAAAGCACAGGCTTCGGCTGGTCGATTACATACTATGTGCATCCAATATCCAGTATTTGCAGACGAGGGAGTTCTTCCTTCAGCCACACAGCTACTCAGTCAGAGGTATTTCCCCTCAAAGGCCCTTTAAAATTTGACTCCCCAAGCTCTCAATATGATATAAAAATGCACAGTTCTTGCAAAAGTCATTAGAACTAGAAAGATAAGAAAGCTGGGGCACAACTCACCTCGATCTGTGTCATACAGGAAGACAAAGCGGTTCCATTCATAATGATCCAGCAAACTCAGGAGGGCTCCCCGCAGAGATGGCCGCAGCTGCAGCACAAACTGACTCTCACCCTCCGTGGGAAAACTCGGTGTGATGAGGGAGATGTGCAAGGCGCTGCAGAATGAGGTCAAGGTATGTACTGATCTCTTATCATATAGTCCAAAAATGGCAAAAACTCCTCTAGAATACTGGGAGCAAACTGGAAGAAAAAAAAAACAGAGTTCAGCTAGCGACAAAATCTGTAAACACATACTTACACATTTTTAATTTGAAGATTTCCATTTCCACCTGTATTTAACTATACAAAATTTTCACATGTGTTTCATTCTGGGAACCAATAAATAAATAGCTAAATAACATTTTGTCACTTCCGGATCCTATTCATAGAACATTACATTATCCATAGTGTTTTTACTCTAAAATAAAACATAAAATAACTAACATGGATTTTTGCACACCAGTGAAAAGTCAACATATGCTGTTTTAACCATAGCTCTGCATATTACCAGGCATTGACCATTTCCATTACCTTAAACAGAAAAGTGTTCACATTTTAAAATGTGAAAATTATCACAAAAATGTTACTAACCTCATAAGTGAAATTTGAACATTTCGAATTGCAATGATGTAGAATCTTCACTCCTTTTTAAGCAGGGAACCCTTGTGCTAGATTAAAACTCTACTACAGACACGGAGTAAAAACCTACTTCATGAATAATCTCCTTGACTTTAAGAGAGCAGTTGAAGGAAAACGTAGTAAGTCAATGTGACCAGACTTTTGCCCCAAACCCTTTATTTCTACTCTGTCAACTTCAAAACCAGAAAACAAATGACCTGAATATATATTCTGAGTTTTGATTTGCTCTTGTACCCATTTAAGACATAGAGAAAGACTTTTATTGATTTCAGCAGATTGGATAAGGGCTTTACTGATCTATGCACATAAAAACAGGCATAAGGGTATTTTCTTGAGAAAATACTGCCTTTCTAGCAACTCATAAAGGGCCCAATGAAAAACATCCCACTTTTTTTGAAGTACAAAACAACTTATTAGAAACTGTGTGATCAGTAATAGCGTTGCCTATCCTAGAATCACAGAAAATGGAGAAAGGAGCAGTCAGTTAGGGGATCATCATATCCATTTTCTGCTAAGTATGTATTTCCTATGCTCTCCTGTTCCAGACTCTCCCTCCTTGCAACCCATTCTTACATGTAGCCTAAATATGGGAAAACCTAAGAAGTCACACCCTTTTAACTGGATGATGGCCTCCTCCCTTCTCGCCTGGAGGTCACAGTCATCCTGTGAGAGCAGCACAGTCAGGGTACAGCATACACACTTAGCAAATGGGATGATTCCTATCAGTTCAGTTTTAATTCTTTCATATTACATGTACTGCAAAGAGAGCAAAAAATACAAATTGTGCACTTTTCTCCTTAGACTTGGGTGATTTATCCAGTTCTGATGTGAGAACTGGAGTAAGTGGCTTGAGGGCAGTTCTGTGATTTTATGTGCTGCCCCACTGTTACAGCCCCCAACCTAAGGATTTTCATAGCCAGATTATATATAAACAAAGCTTTTTAAAAAGCTTTCTTCCTTCCCCTAAGTTCCCCTTCAATATGTTGATACACAGCTCTTACAATCCCTCTTAGTGTTTTCTTTGCTGGACCACAGAACATACATTCTCCTAGACCCATTAAATGACTGGCTTCCTATTCCACTAATCTTCCTAAAAAAGTGTTGTTCTGTGCTTTTCCACTTTCATGACAGCTTTCTTGAACACAGATGACCAAAATGTTTAGAATTTCAGTTGAAGGCTTTCTGCTTCTTTTTACATTACTTCCCTATCTTTACTGTAAAATAATTCTGCTGACATATCCTAACATCACACTGCGTTTTTCTAAATCTACACCTCAGTGATGGCTGATGATCATCTTGGGATCAAAATTCTGCTCCTTCTTCCTTCCGGGCCATTTCCAAATGATGAGTTTCTGCTTATAGCATAATATTTTTATTAGTCACCATTATTCGTTTTCCATTATGTCACATCTGTTACTGTACTCCTCAAAATCATTTACTCCCACACTTACACTCTTAGCCTGCTCTGAACTTTTATTGATGTTTGTATCTGCCTCACCAGCAAATTCCGTCAGGGTACTCTGACTTTTTAACCCTGTGTCTACTGTAAAATCAGTCTCTTAGTATCTTCCTCCTGTAGCTATGCTTCTCCGGCCTGGTAACTCCTCTTTTACCAGCATTTGTTGCCATCTTTCCCTTAGTTTCATGCCTACCTTTGCCTCTATTTTCATAAATCACTTCTCTTAGGAGCATGTCTATTTTACTTCATTCTCTTGGCAATTGGAAGATAGGGATTAATCCCACACTTTCTACCTTAATAACTTCTGGTGGTATTTTATGCCATTTTCTGTCTATAGCCATATTTTAAAGCTTTCTTTCCATCCAAATCTGTTCTATAACTTTACTGTCTATTGAGGTTAAGCTGCTAGGTCCATGGCTGCCAGATTCTCTGTCCCCCTTTAAAAACAGGTATTATATTTCCTATTCCTGATCATATGTATCACAACTCATTTAACAGCTCTACTAAGAAGCACTTGTTATTGCATTTGCCCTTCAGTAAACCAATTCTTAAAGAACCACAGAAGAAAGAGATGATTTCCCTATTCCCATTAGCCATCACACCACTTCTAAGGTCAACATCCTCCTTGAGTGAAAATCAATGATGTGAAGTATCTATTAGTTTTATGTCTCTAACCAGATTTTCCTGTTTTTCTGTCCCATCATCAATATATAATAGCTTCAATTATTTTCCTATTTCCTGTCTTTGTATTTAAAGATGAAAATAACCTTCTACTGTTGTTTTAATGTCCTTTGCAAGTCTCAGTTTTCACTGGCAGCCCTAACTTAGGCTTTCATTTCTGCAACAAATGTCCTCTATATCTCCTGATTTCTTCAACACAATCTTTCTTACTAATAACCCTTTTTAAATACTTGTTTCTTACATCTTTCTTGTATAATCATTCATTCATTTCTGGAGTCACATCCTGCATGTTACTTTCCCCTGCAAAGGGATTTCTCAGTGTTTCACAAGTGTTTCTGTGAGGAAATGGCAGGCCTCCTCTATTTTCAAACACAGTCCAGTCAACTTTGCCAACTAAAATAGTTGAATGTAAACCTTGTGTACGTGAGTGGTAGTTACTTAATTTGTTTTCTGTTTAGAGAAAACCCTTGTTAAATAAGTCCCTGCATTGCCATAATTATTTGCAGTTTTACATGGGCAAAGGGTACTTTTTGTAATACAGGGTCCATACAGTAGGATTCTACATGATGAAAAATTCAAGAAATCAATGTCAAGCTGTGAAATTGTACACCTAGTGGAGTTAAAGCTCAAATTCATGGAGGATGGAGAAAAAAAAAAGAGAGAGAAAAAAGTCAAACTTGAAATTTCATTAAATAACATGATATGACCCTAAAATACTTTAAACCCATGTGAACCTCATGAAGTTCAACAAGGCCAAGTGCAAGGTCCTGCACCTGGGTCGGGGCAATCCCAAGCACAAATAGAGCCTGGACAGAGAATGGATTGAGAGCAGCCCTGCCGAGAAGGACTTGGGGGTGTTGGTTGATGAGAAGCTCAACATGACCCGGCAATGTGCGCTCGCAGCCCAGAAGGCCAGCCATACCCTGGGCTGCACCAAAAGAAGCATGTCCAGCAGATCGAGGGAGGTGATTCTGCCCCTCTACTGTGCTCTTGTGAGACCCCACCTGCAGTACTGTGTTCGTCTCTGGGGCCCCCAACGTAAGAAGGACATGGACCTGTTGGAGTGGGTCCAAAGGAGGGCCACGAAGATGATAAGAGGGCTGGAGCACCTCTCCTACGAAGAAAGGCTGAGAGAGTTGGGGTTGTTCAGCCTGGAGAAGAGAAGGCTCCGGGGAGACTATATAGCAGCCTTTCAGTACCCAAAGGGGGTCTACAACAAAGCTGGAGAGGGACTTTTTACAAGGGCATGTAGTGATAGGACAAATGGTAATGGCTTTAAACTGAAAGAGTGTAGATTTAGTTTAGATATAAGGAAGAAATTCTTCACTATGAGGGTGGTGAGGCACTGGAGCAGGTTGCCCAGAGAGGTTGTGGATGCCTCATCCCTGGAAGTGTTCAAGGCCAGACTGGACGGGACTTTGAGCAACCTGCTCTAATGGAAGGTGTCCCTGACCATGGCAGGGGGGTTGCAACTAGATGATCTTTAAAGGTCCCTTCCAACACAAACCATTCTATGATTCTATGATTCGATGATTCTAACTAAAAATAACAGAATAATAATTCTTTGCATTTTCAAAGCAAACTACCCTTGCCACAGCCTAGATCCAAATGCAATAAAACATTATCTGACTATCATTAAAGTCCTGAAATAATCAATCCAAGAAAACTTGTGCTGCTATACACAAGATCAAGACTGGGAAGTTACTGAAAAGTGTCCTTCTTTGCTCCTTGATAAGAAAAAATGCTAAGATGAAGGTTATGAGAATTTTTTCTTACTCAGTACAATACCAACAGAGAGGAAAAATGCCTGTGACACTATGGAGATTAGGCTTAAACATATGCAGAGATGCTGCAACGCTCCTGAATCAATTTTACAGCAATCAGCAGCAACCACAAAATCAGCAAAACCATGAGGATTTGCATTCTGACTTACTACTCTCAGAAAATGCCTCCAGGCAAACATAACTACCTGGATTTCCCAATTCTTTATCTATTTCTCTTACACTTCTAAAGGCATTTTACATATTATAAATGGACTAAATTATGCTTGGTAAAACACAGTCTCATATTAGCATTCTAAGAAAGTTTTGTTCAAGATTTTTTCCTCCATAAATATAAAGCAGTGACAAATGCACTTTCATGAGCATACTTTGAAATATATTGAATAATAATCTGTCTTTAAACCAGACATCTCTTCATAGCTGACAACTTAATTCCAGTATTACACATATGATTTTCTCCTGCAAATTTTGCAATGCCATTGCTCTTACCAAAGATAAGACAAATGTGGAGGTCAGACTCCCGAGAAGACATTGCAATGCACCTTAAATAGCCAAGATGATGTTATTGCAGTAGCTGTAATATGAATTAGATATGTTCTATTCTAGCAGATTGAACTATGTAATATGTAATAGTACTATCACTTTAAAAGAATAGGTGACTCACAGGACCTTCAGTTAAAAAAAGAAATCATAATGCCAAAATAGCAAAAATTGTACACTGCAGGGTTTACTGAGACACACTGTCAAGCCACATGCCATCTTCTTTCCCTGTGAGAGAAAGAATTCCCAAAGTCCCTGTTATTGTTCTAAGGACAAGTCCCACACTTTAAACAAAATCGTTTCTTGGAAAAAAAAAAGCAAAAAATCCCAACTTCTTCTTATTCACTGATTTACAGAAGTTATATCCACATAGTTTAAATCCTCTAAACAGGCACAGTGGAAGTCAGAGTCCAAATACAGCTGTAACCATAACCATGAAAATGACACAGAAGAGGTCAAGTGAAAGTTTGTGAGAAACATATATGTACAAATACACATACATATACATACCTGCACACATATTTACATGATATTGGTCTTGTTTCATTATTTGGTCAATCCCAAAAGTTTTATAATTTCTTCAAGAGACAAATAAAACACTACCCTAACAATATATTTATTGATTACCGTTTCTCCGAATTATTATAGTGAAGTCTGATAAACAAAGCACAGCTGGTCTGCCAACAGCATTAGTTTTGCTTGGCAGGCTATATGATACTATATAGGTAGGAATCTGGAAGACCCACAGTCTAACACAGAAGTAACATGGCAGAATTCACTTCAGAGCCATGACTCACAGACCATGAGTGTTCCAGGACACAAGCTCTGGAACGAGCATTTTAAAGTGCTTTTCCATAGGTTTTAGGCTCCTACGTGGGAAGCCCTGGCAAAGCTGGCTGTTACAGATATACTGACAGGCCCACTGATCTGCCATAAACTCACAAACTGTGGAAGCACCAAAATTGAAAGACTCAGAGCAGTTTGCGTTATGGAAGTTTTCCAGATACGAGGACAGTCTTTCATTGCTGTCTCTTCATTTCCTCCTCTGCTTTGGAGATCCAAATGAGGAGTGAGGATTGTGGTCAGTCTGTAACAACTTGTCTCTGCCGCTCCTCCCTCCTTCACACTGTTCCCCTAATCCAGTGTGGGGTACCCCATGGGATACAGTCCTTCACGAACGGCTCCAACATGGGTCCTTCCCATGGGCTGCAGTTCTTCAAGAACCACTGCACCATAGATACTCCCCATGGGGTACAGTCCTCCAGGAAAAGACTGCTCCAGCATGGGTCCCCCAGAGGCCACAGTTCCTGCCAGAAAACCTGTTCCTGCATGGGCTCCTCTCCATGGGCCATAGCTTCTGCTAAAAGCCTGCTCTGGTGTGGGCTCTCCACAGGCTGCAGCACAGGGCACATCTTCCTGCTGCAGCATGGGGTCCTCCGTGGCTTGCAGAGTGGATATCTGCTCCACCATGGTCCTCTGTGGGCTGCAGGGGGACAACCTGTGTCACTGTGGTCTTCTCCACGGGCTGCAGGGGAATCTCTGCTCCGGCACCTGCAGTACATCCTCCCCCTCCTTCTTCACCAACCTTTATGTCTGCTGGGTTTTTTCTCTCACATTTTCTCACTCCTCTCTTTCACCGCTCCTATGCAGTGTTTTTTACCCTTTCTTGAATATGTTATCATAGAGGCACCACAGCATCACTGATGGGCTCAGCTTTGGCCAGCGCTGAGTCCTTTTTGGAGCTGGCTGAAAACTGGCTCTGTCCGACATGGGGGTGGCTCCAGCATCTTCTCACAGAGGCCACCCCTGCAGCCCCCCCCCAGCCGAAACCTGTCCACAGAAAGCCAATACACCTGGTAAACTCCAGAAAGCAATAAATTAAAAAAAATATATATATATATATAAGGAATTACATTTGCTTGCCACCACAATAGTATATGAAGGCTTTCATTTGAGGAGTGCCTGCAATGCTGTCAGTGATCCACGTTCTCACGGATCACAGTCATATACTCTTTATTTTGTTCAGCTGCTGTGCACTTGCATTTGCCAGCACTGATGTAAAAGTACTGGGCGAATTTTCTCAACCTAAATAACTCCTTCCAAGAGGACCAGCCTAGCCATATGGAGATGCAAGCTCTACAAGTGAGATGAAGCACAGAAGGGAGAATCGTTTAATCTAAATAAGGACCTGCCTCCCAAGGTCAAATGATTTATCAACTTAAATGCGTGAAAGCTCCAACACTTGAGACGAGATTAAGTAATATTTCTAAAACAGCTTTGAGATTACAGTTTCCCGTTAAAATGTCAAAATACGTTTCTGTTCATTTTGCACAGAACATCCCAACACTCTCCTTCTCCTCTGTGCTCCCTGATCCACCTCTTCCTGATCACTCCACTGACCTCCACGTCCTGGAAGAGGACTCAAGGCCAGTCAGGGCTCTAGAATTACAAGACAAGTGATCTAAATTCATCCCGAAGTAGTTTCCAACTATCATCTTGCACGCAAATCCAGTATAAATTTGATACAAATATGCTCTTCCTCTGGGTTGTGTTTGAGACTGCTGATTTGATACTAAATTATGCTGTTGCATTAAGAAAAATTCCCAGTACTGAGACCAACTTAATGAGGTACTTTCATGAATTAAATCACTGATATAAGATGACAAATAGGATTATAAAAGAGAAAACAGTGTTACATAAAGTGGGTAGATGAAAAGCATTATAGATGTATTAGGACCAGTTTACTACTATCTTAAGAATTGTCTCGAATAGAAAAGGGTATTTCTAAATATTGCTATCCAAAAAAGGGGAAAAGAGAAACAAGGAGTTCCTTACAAATTATAAGGTTAGATTTTTTGTGTCTAATGAAACAAGCACCCATCACAACCCTATTCATTTTCTATTTATAGATCCTGAACCCTCTAAATCATCATCTGCCTTTGCCTTTTGATCTCAAACTTCTTCAAGCAAAAGAATTATCTTCCCCTGTGTTCAGGAGGCATGCATCACACTTTGGGTAGCATCATGCCTAAAGCGTTATAACTGGAAATAATATCACATCATTACTTTAAGTAAAATCAGTTTATTGCTCTACATTTTAATACAGTATTAATGATGGAGGTGAACAAAAAGAGACTAAATAAATATTTTTCCCATTAAAAAAAAAATTGAATCACAAACATTACCCCCTCAAATATTTATTCCTCTCAAACTCTTATCCTCCTATGATATAATTGCACAATGAGAATTCTGGTATGTTGGGCACTGAACCTCTGAAACTAAATTCATACTCTGGAGCAAATCACTTCACATTCCCATGTCTCAGTTCTCAACGTTTCAACTGTCTGGTCTATTTTGGACTACAAGCACTTGACAGGAAGGCCAGTCTCCTATTAGATGTCTGTAAAAAGTTCAGCACAATGGTCCAACTGTCTCACCTGCGGCTTCTGAGTGCTACTCCAATGTGAATAAACATTACACCTAATGGACCTGTATCTTGCAATTCTATAGTAAGTTCTGGAACCTTAAAACCACATAAGTACTTGTCCTAAAGGTCAGTGTGTTTAGTTGCATGCATAAAATTAAGCACATACTAAAGAGTGTGCAGGAGTATTTATCTGGAAATCAAAAGTGGATCCATCAAACTTGAGGCACAGAAAATTCACGAGTGTCTTTTACATTTAACCCACAGCAATGGGTTACTTCTAGTACTCTCTAAGTGACTTGCCAGCTCATTCAAAAATACTCTCCTAGGAACTATGAAAACCTTGGTTTGATGTGCTAGATCAAATGGTAATTTGGGAAATGCAGTTTGCAGATGTGCGAACATATTGCAAAGCAAGATACAAACTTTTTACATTTTTTAATTAATACTTATGTTTCCAGAAACAATTTTTGTGAATTGTCTCTAAAAGACTATTTCTGCTCAAAGTCAATTCCTGAAACAATAGCAGAAAGTGATAGTGCATTTCTTGCCTATTGAATTAGCTTAATTAACATGCACAGTATTTTCTTATTTTAAAATCAATATTTGAGCATTGTAATATAGTATTTTGTGTGCAATATCTTATACCAGATCAGTAAGTTACAGAACATTACCTTTAGAAGGTTACCGAGAAATGCCCAAAATAGCAGAAAACAGAGGGCCACAGAGACCAGACAAGACCGACTTGTAGATCCAACTGCTGAAGTCTTCTCCATGCTTCATATGGAGGAAACTTTGCTCTTCACAAATTAATACATTGATTAAAGTTTCCTCCAAGCCAATCCCAAAAGAATTTGTGAAAGGAGCATGTGTGTCTTTGTATGTATATGTACATGCAGGGAAAGTGTAGGGGACTATCTCACCTGATTCTTACCACCTGAAAGTCAGGTTTTTAGATTCTTTTTTTTTTTTTTTTTTTTGGGGGGGAGTTTTGTCTCTAAACACAAAAAGGTATATTCAGAAGATAGATCATCCCAGCTTAAGATGGGTGATAAATTAAGTATACTGACTCATCCACTAGAGGTACCTATCTCTTTTGGCTGCAAAAGAAGACTATGCAACTAGGAAAGACTTGGCACCTGCGTTTAGATAGCTACATTTAAAAATTGTTTAAAAAAGTCTCACTTTAGGAAATGTATCTCTGTGTTTTTCTCCCCTGTCCATCCCTAGATTCAATGAGATTTGGAGCTGCCCTTCTCTGAGGCCCTTCTCATACAACAGGCAAAGATCCCTCCCAGTCAGAGGTTGCAGGTATTTCTCAGATACAGACCATGTATCTCTATTTTCCTGTAAAGTGCTGACAACTCTCATTTCTTGATGGAGAACACAAAGTAGCTTGGCCTTTCATAAATTTCTATGAGGAAAACTACTTCAATTTTTAAGTACTTTCCACCTGAAAACTTCTGCGCCACTAAAGTATTTTACTTTTATTAATATATAATTCCAAATAATTTAAATCAAATGGAACATTTTTACACAACAAGAAAACATTTTCCACTGGGTTTATTTATAAAATTTCTGTTTCCACTGTGCCTTGCCTAATCTCTTTGATAGAACTCCCCTCATGAATTTCACATTTGCTGAACGCTAACAAATCTTTTCTCATTTTTTAAAGTACTTTACAGCTCTCTCTGCAATAAATTATCCAGTCTTTGTGCCTTTGTCCTCCAGTCCTGTGCACTCCATGGATCTGGTATTTATAGCTGTCTGGCAATGCACATACACGTGCATTTCCCTAACTCTGCCAAAACTTTCTCTCTGAACGCTCTCCCATAGAGAATCCACATGCAGCATTTACCTTTCATAGTTGTATGAATGAGAATCCACATTGGTATAGAAGTTCTTTTTTGGCTGTTTTTAAAAACTGATAAAAATATCAGTACCATGTGAGACTGCCAGGCTTTTCAAAACCATAGAAGTTTTTTAAAAAGTTAAACAAGGTTTCGTTAGAAAGTTCCCATGAAGGCAGCACATTTTCTCAAGGACAAAATGTCTACGGTTATCTTTTCTCCCCCCCTCTCTTCAGGATAGAAGCTTAGAAAGGCATAACAAATTGCATGGAAATTAGACTGGACTACAGTGAAAAACTGGTTTATGTAATCAGTGGTCAAACTCCCAGTTCCTTAATTGAGGTTAACATTTCAACTCAGATATACTCATGTGGTGGTTAGAAATCTTCTTGTAAAATCATATCACCTCTTCAGTTTGCTAGCTGAGGGAAAGCTCATCCTCGTTAGATGAATATCTAGAGAAATCATGTTTTATAACTTACCTAGATTGCCTGTGTGATCAACATTTTTTGCTTCTGTGATTAAACATTTTTTGCTGTTCTTGGATTGATTCATTTCCTTATGAGACATATTATTTCTTTCAGTTCAAATTTCAACTTCATCCAAACATTCCTTTGTAGAGAAAAAAAATTTCTTTGCAGCTTGTTTTTCCCCAAAAAATGTAAGATTTTATAAAAACTGCCCCATATACCATTTTAATGAAATAGAACAAAGAGAAGTCTGAATTTTGTTTTGAGAAGTCTGAATTTTGTTTTAAGAAGTAATCCTTTGATGGCCCAATTCTCTGCAACATTAGCTTTCTTTTTTCTTTTTATCTTGAAAAGGGAGAAAATACGCACATTTAAACAGACATTTTTCTTTCCAGAAGAAAAAGAACTGAAAAAAAATTACAATTTTAAATAGGAGGGCATCTTATAAAATGTGAAGTGGATTACATAAAAATAGCTTTTTATACATAGCTGCATAATCACAGATTTTTCTTATGCAAAATAAGAACTGTTCGTAGTTGCCGGAAAAAAATAGCAACAATATTTTTTTCTTCATTTTGGAGAAATACATGTTAACTTTTAAGTACTCCTGCCAGCAAAACTGTCATTGATGGGAATTAACTGAATTTTATAGGAGATATGAGAGGTGGAGCCATACAGTATGGCTCCTGACCTAACTGTCTTGATGGATGCATTATCATCATTTATACCTCACACTTTGAACCAATGGTGCTTCTTTATGTCAAACCTTGTGTTCTAATTTAACTGAACTGAAACAAAACATGAACTCTGCTGTAATTTGAGGAAGCTCAAGTAAAGCATTTTTTAAAGCATTGGGGAAGTTTGGTACTAAACTTCCATGTGACTTTAAAAGGGGACTAGTCATCTAACTGCTGCCTCTAACTTTGGAAATGTCTCCCCAGATCTCTGAAACATCCAGGGAAAGGAAGGAAAGGAAGGCAGGAAATCATGAAAGATGTGCCTTACTTGGTCCTGCATGAAGATGAAGGTCCTGGTTGTCATTCAAACTTGAATGGAGATGGGGGTTTTTGTCTGGTTTGTAGTTTTATTTTTAGAATTAAAGCCTGTTCTGAGGGGAGTGATGCGATTTGATCCATCACTGGAACTCTGTTTTTCTTTCTTGAGCCTGTCTCCCTATTTCGTATTTTTCCACCTTAATCTGCCAGCCAGTGCAGGTTGCCCACTGAAGTGCAATGCTCTCTGTCCATCCAGGCTTTTGAATGTTGGCAGGGGCGAGGCTGGGATTTTTGCTACGTTCTTCCCTCAGTAACAGATTTCATACCATCAAGAGTCCCCTCACTAGCAACTTAAATCATTGCTTACTTTGAATTTGTGCTATTGCACAAGGATATAATCTTAAATAATTCTTCTCACTTTGCTGTTTACCATTTAGAATGAATGAAGCCATGGATTCCTTTTGGCCTCAGTAAGATCAACAGACATTCACTACACCATGTTAATTAAATAACATTAAATACAATGTTGCTTCCTCGGCCACTCTTACATCTAAGTATCTGTTAAAGAGCCAGAAAACATGTTTTCTAATTTTTTAAAACAATGTTAATGTTAAGATGATATATGTGATGAAAATCTCATCTGTTTTTCCCAATTTCCCATGGGTTAATAAAAGCTATTATCTAATTACACACACCCTAACTTGAAAAAAAACTTTTCAGTTATTTTTTGGTCACAATTGGGACTTCCATAAGAAGAGTTTCTGAATACTTTTGATAAAATCTGTTGTTTGTCCTTTCTTTCCCTTCCTTCCCTTTGATGGTACAAAGCAGAACCTGAAACTAGTATTGCTGTCAGATAAATGGAACACAGTGTCACATCATGAGATTATATACAACTTGGTCAGAGAGAAAAAACTCCTCACAAGGTCTGGAAACAAAATTCTGCTGCTGCCTTCTGCAGTCTGTGACTGTATATTGACAGAACAGCAGTGGCTAACAAAGTGCACAGAGCTCTGCTGAAGCTGTTCCCCAGTCACGGGGTATCTTCTGAGCTATCATTTCAGGGATCAAGATATATGAAGTGCCAATTGTTCTATTAGTCTTCTCACATTTGAGAATCTTGGTTTTATTTATAGCAGTTAAGAGATTTCCATGCTTCCATGATTTTTCTTCTATGTCATAGTGCAAGTGTGTTCTGGTGAGTAAATAAATTTTAAAAATAATGTGAAATTTACTTTGTCATGTACATCCAAAATGTACTTTTTGGTTGTTTGTGTTTTTTCTTCTTACACATCACCATTAGTAATGATGGCTTTCCCAGAACACTTAGGTGCTTCTGACAGCCTAGAATTACCCCATAAATTGTGTGATCTTATTGTTCTTACTGTTTTTCCTAGCCTTGATCTAATGAACTGGCAAATGGTACCTGGAGAGATAGACACAGTCTAAGTGAAAGGCAAGGAGTTGGTAAATTTTCACTCTAAGTTCCAATTTAATTTCTACTAGCTATAGACATGTCCCTTAGCTTTTCTGAGTTTTCCATTCTGAAAACCAAAGATTCTAACACTTAAATTCTTCACATAGCTGGAGTAATAACTAAAATCTTTTCAAAGAATCACTAAGATGCATGTAGATACCCTTATTATCCATCCCTCATTATCCATACCCTTATTATCCTGTTCAGCAAAAATTCTCTGAGATTTCTTTTATCGTTCTGTACTTCATATTTCAGCCCTCCCTGAAACATCCTAGGCATTATTACTCTTAACTTCACAAAAACAAAACCATATCAAGAGATTTTCTCTCCTGCTCTTCCCAGAAATTTGGGTCTTAGCCTGTCATATATCTATATATATATATCTATCTATACGATATATCTATGATATATCTGTATATATATGATATCTATAGATACATGTCTATATATCTATATCTACAGCCTATACATATCTGGGAATTATGGTTACTTAAGACATCTCACACTGACATCTTAAACAGATTGTGTTTTCATTACTTGTACTTGTTCCTTTATATTGCCTTGTTGTTTTGATCATCTCACTGAACTGAAGTTTTTTCAGCACCGTGTAGCTTGCCTGTTTTCCCCAGATAATGCTGTGGTCATAGCCAAGGGATTTTTCAGATATAGATTCTGCTTACTATGTACATGTCATGTGAAAATGACATTAGGGAATTACTGTCTGTGGAGAGCCAAAAGTCCAAAGCTTAAGAAACCCTGAGCTCTCTTTCCTTTCCCCCCCCTCCTTTTTTCCCCTGTGTGCCTTGCAGTTTCTTCTCTATTCATTCTAAGAGAGAGCTGCTTCTTAGCCTTCCATGATTATGCCAGTGGGAACCTGCCACAATACAGTTGGGTGGTTTTAAAATCAAATGCTTGGCATGGATTGCATGGAAATACATCTACCACTGTCTTCCCTTTTTTGTCATCAAGTTGTTTCTTCTTTCTCTGAAAAACTAATCTTTCCGCTTTTTTTAATGTATAAAAGGCATTTCTTAATAGCTGTAGGTCTCACATAATAATTAAAATAATGAGACAAATGAGAATAAAATAATAAAAAAATGAGAAAAAAAATATTTCAAAAAACAAAATAAAAACAAACCTTTTGACCAAGATTATTTAAAGTGAAAGCCATTCATCTTCTTAATGGAAGACCAACCTCATCAGATCTGAGTGCAAGATGGATTCTGGCCATGCCCCTGTGTTTAATGACTTCAAGCTCTAACTAACTGCTTGATATGAAAGGCAGGTTCCAGTGTCAAATGCCATGAATGGAGTATGCTTTCTAAATAATTCTTTTCAGCTAAAACAAGACTTAAGAAAAGGTTTAATACATGCATAAATACATCTGTGTATACATTGTAAGAATATGTATGCATGTTTTCTATTTCTGTGGATCACAGATTCTTTTATTCTAATGCAAACTGTACAGCTGTTTATTTTAAACACATATAAATCTCTACTATAAAATGGGATAGATGTTAGCTTAGATGTCTTTAAAAGAAATAGGCAGATAAGCCAAATAAAAGTACATAACTTTGTAACTGTGGCTAACATATTTGTCTTACATACTTCTCCATGTTTAGTTTATCAAGAAGAGTTTATTTCATCTCAATTCTGGGGCAGGAGATACTTATGGAAATAAATGTGCTATTGCCTGAGAGCCTAACAGTTGATGAGAGGAGAACATTTATGTTGTCTCATAAAGCATAGTTACCACCCACAAAACATTGCTTCACATGAAATAATTACATCGCAAGTTCTGTTATGAATGAACATCTCTTCTGTAACTCTGTATTTGTAAAACAGCTAACAAAATGTTGTCTTTATCCAAAACTGGAGCTCCTAATGGCTACCAGACTAAAAGCAGCCTGTCGAACATAGGTAAAGGTTTTGAATACTTGGCATGACCTATCTCCCCTCGACCCAAGTAGCCATTCTCAAACACAACACAACCTTTCAACAGGCAGAAATTGCTTAGCATATCTGATATGCTCCTCTAAGAGCAAAATTGCTAACTTGCATTAAAATCAACTGATGTCACTAAATTGCATTATTACTTTGTAGACTACAGTAATGCCAGAATCTTTCTTGCAGTCATGGTTGTCTTTCACGATATTTCCCAATACACAAAAAGATGGCAGTACAACCTACTGGATCAAAATCATAAACCCAAAGAAATCAAACTGCATCTCAAAAACTATGTGCCCATTGTTCACTGTAGGCACGCTGTGATGCAGGTATTTGGGTTCCCTTCCTGCTCTTGGAACAACAATCAAAAATGCTGTTGCCGTCTCTCTTCCTATGACATTGTCAGATTGTGAGTTTATAAATGAGAACAATAATCTGTAAAGCATAATAAAAAGATGGCAAAATGTATTCAGAACCACTTAAGTGAGAGGGCATTGCTGGTCAAAGCCTAAAACAGCTGTTAATAATCAGTTTTATGCACCACTTCACATCTTTCTACATGCGATGAGTTTTCTTCATTTCTCAAAAAATTTATCTTCTGAAGGTAGAGATCATGTTTTCTGTACTTGGAAACTGCCTAACAAAAAGAAAGTAGTAACAGAAATACGTTTTTCAGTTATCTTCATTTCTTCCTGAGTTTTCAGCTAATCCTGTTTCCTCTATGCCAGGTTTCCAGGCACTGTCTTAAGTATTTCCACATCTTCACTAATTTAAAACAGGAGCACAAGCCCTCTCATTTTGTTCTCTCATGTCTTTGGCAGGAATGGGGCTTCATCCACAAGGCATTTTGAAATGGACTATCTATAATTGGGATTTCTACAGAGCTGGGAAATGGCCTGGTGATGGTTTTAGAAAAAAGACAGATAAGAAGGGGGCTGAGATTGGTTGGCTGGCTCCCCGTTATCTCTGTGAATGGATCAAAGGCAGGTGTACTGTACTGTGGGGTCTGGGGGAAAAGGAGGCAGATCGTCAAACAGAATTTGCCATTACAAAATATTTTTCTTTATCATGGTTATCACAGGAGATTTAAAATAGCTGTCACCTTATGTAAACTTCTTTTGTTGTTCAAATAGTAGCCTTCTCCAATGAAAACCTTGTTTTTAATTTTATATTTGGACTGTAGGGCTGACCAAAGCAGAGTCCTCCACTTCATTGAACTGTTCGATCAACAAAGTGAGCAATATACTCCATCTTCTTTTATATATCAATCTTAGTCTCCAAAAAAGACCACTGAAAATTAATAAAACATTTAACAGCTTGATGCAAATAATGCAAGAACATGTCTTTGTTGATGTACTTAAATTAATTTGCTGTAAAGACTGCTTTACAAATAACAAAATATTGTATATATCACCCCAGACATTATATAAGGCTAGTAGCTTCTATGCTGGCATTTGCAGGAATAAGCAAAACTAGTTCAGCACAGTTCACAGCTGTGATCACTGGAGACAAGCTCAGGGTCTAGGGGCCGCTAGCTCTGATATTGTACTAAAAAGGCAGCTGTACTTTACTACTGGTCCACTGGGCCTGATGCTAATAATTTTTAAATGGCCTGTTAGTTACAGCAGTGGCCTCAAGCTACCTCTTCTTTCAAATCCTATTAACATTTGTGTATCTTTAAACTACTTTATTGTCTTAATTAGCATATATTCATTCATAATTCCCAGATAGTTTGTTGCTATATACAGAAAAGAGAAACAACAGAAAATCATTAACAGAGGCTGAAGAGTTGGTGGATGAAAAGTGACTGTGGTAATGCACACCCAAACCAAATCAATCACGCAGAACACTGAAGTGCAGAAATGCTTCTGTACGTGTTGCTTTTCTCCGCAGCGCTCTGCAGGATCAAACTGAATGTCTTAGGATAATGGATGGGTATTGCTTATAGGCATATTGGAGAAAGGCAGACCGCTGTAGGTAGAGTTTTTAAGAAAACTATGCTCAATCTTGTCTTTTTAGTTATAAAATTAGATTAAAAAATATTAAAAAGAGTTTTCCACAGTTTTAATGATTCCAGCAAGACCTACTCAAAATACTTATTATAAAGCAAGTTCTTCCCTTCTCTCTGAGACTATCTTGCTTACTCTATGTTCTGTTTCAGGAAAAATTTCATTAACAGAAATGGAAATTTTTCCTAAATAAGAATTGCAACACATTTTTTTTAATTCATATATACTAGCATATTTATTAAAAGTACCTCTGCCATTAAAACCTATTAATTTCTGGTAGTCTAAAGCTACAACATGTATTTTTTAAAAAAGTCACATTATATTTGTGTTGAAAAAGTTTTATGATCTTTTAATTTCGAACATACAGAAAACTCATTAGTAATTAGGTACCACGATGATTTTATTATACAAATATGCAATTACTGGCCAAAATCAACTTCTGTAAATAATCATTCTTCAACTTTAGAAAACACTGATCATGCTGTGTAAAGGCCTTTTCAACCAACCAAAGGTTTAAATGAAATGTTGACATCATGTACCTAAACTCAATCAGTCAGGAACAATGTACAGAATAAAGCATTTTTCTTTCCTACACGGCTACGCAGAATCAAACTGACTGCCCTTAGCCTGATGAATTTGTTTTGTTTATGAGTACACAAAGGAACACAGATGCTACTAAAGCTACAGAATCAAATATTTTTCACAGCTTGATTTGAAGTGGAAGAGTTGCTGTGAAAAAGAAATAATACATAGAAGCACAGAAAACTTGTCTTTTGTAAAACCTGACTTTCTCTACAGCCTCTTTCTTAGCCTATTTTTGTGGCATTTCCACAACAGTTATGCTTCCATACCTATGCAGCTCAGAAAAGAAAGAGATGCACCAACTACTCCTTTAGTAGGGATCAAATATAATCTAGGTAGGGTCATTTTACTTCCTTCCAGGTTTTACTAGGTTTAATGTGTGTCTCAGTGAAATCACACTGAGGAGCTACAAAAAATCCAGTCCTATTAATGTACTTCTTGTATTTTCTTGATTTTCAATGTCTGGATCATTTATTTCACATCCATGCTTTGCTGGATAATTCTTCCTCTATGTACAAGTGGAATACTATCAAGAGAGAGTTCAAATAAACTAGCTGCTTAATTTGCTTGTCTCATTTCCTCTAGACTGAAGAAAAGAGGGATGGCCTGCCAGCTGGTGACCTGTGAGAATAGAGAGGACTGCACTGGAGGCTTAAAGGAATCTCCTCCAGCATCACGCTCCTTGTGATAATGCTCTGATCTCAGTGCTGAAAAACTCAGCACAACCCCACAGGATTTCCTTACCATGCCACTTTTTATCCCTGAGTTTAACTGAAATCAAAATTCAGAAAAAGCAAACAGAGATTTCAAGTGACCTGGCTGGAGGGTAGGAACAGGATCACAGGATGATTCAGGCTGGGAGGGACCTCAGGAGGCCTCTGGTCCAACCTCCTGAACACAGCTGGGTCAGCTCTGAGGCCAGACCAGGCTGCTCAGGGCTTCACCTTGTCAAGGTTGAAAACCTCCAAGGACAGAGACTGCACAACATATTTGGGCATCCTGTGCCACTGCCTGACTATCTTCATGGGGGCAATTTTTTTTTTAATATCCAGTCTGAACCTCTCTTGTTTCAGTTTATTTTCATTGTCTCTCCTCTTCCCACCCTGCCCCACTTCAGTAAGCCCAGCTCCACCTCCTAGATGACCTCCCTATACACACTGGGGGCTGCTATTACGTCCCCCTGAAGCCATTTCTGCTCCAGGCTGAACAAGCCCAGCTCCCCCAGCTTCTCCTCACAGGGCTGGTGCTGAAGGTGGGTAATAACTTCCTGTGATCTACTGGCTCTGCTCCTGTTCATACAGCTCAGGATACTGTTGGCAAATAATGAAATATTGGTTAATAAGCCCTTCCCTAGGTACTACCTGCAAGACATTAAAATTTTCATTGGCCATTGCAAGCAGTAATTAACTACTATGAACAAAGTCAGCGTAGTTATTAGGAAAAAAACCCCAAAACCTTAAAAACCTAGGCTATCAATGGTAATGATGTCAATGAACACAAATGAATGTACATATACTTCTTGTGCCTAAAAGCACATCATATTTGCACTTGATAATCATATTCTTCTATATTGTGCCAAATTTGGATCAGGAGTAAGGCAACTGTAGAAACAAAATGAAAGTCACACTTGCTTGTGCATGGATGAGCCTATGACATAATGTTATTAAAACAGTAAGGAACATGTTTTATTCCCAATCACTTACTAAAAACAGAAATACTGACTGATCATTTATTATTGATTGGGTGCACTATGAGGTGTCACAAAAACACAACTCCAATTGATTAAATAATTGCATTGCCATAAAGGCTGAAGGACAATATCCCGCGCCTGTGTGGAGTCACATTGCTTCAAAGTCAGTGGAAATTGCTTGTGCACACGCAAGGGCAAAATCTAGCCTGACGTCATCCCTCAGCATCAGAAAATAAAACAACATATATCAATGAGTACTTTAAACAACACAAGTTGGTTATTTGACACTGTATACAGCCTAAGGCCTAAGTCTAGACACGTCAGAATAGGGCTAAGGACTTGTTCTAGAGGCTATATGTCATCCTGTCATACTATTGTCTATTTATGACCACACCTTCATATTACCTCAAGAAAATAAATGGTGAAACAGAGCTGTAACAGAATACTTGTGGAAATCAGTTCCTGCACAGGCATAGCAGATTAGGAGGCTATTTAGACATAGGTTTTACCTCTATAAGCAATCTATGCACTGAAGTTAATGGGAAAATTGTGAAAAAAATAGATGCAGGTCTTTGAAATATACTTCAATTTAGCATTTAAGGAATATCACACAGATGTATGTCAGATTTAAGAGAAGTTTAGATTCACCAACAGAAAAAAAGAAGTGGTGAGATTTTTTTAACTCTGAAATGAGTATCTCCATGAAGGATAAGACTCTACCAGCACAGAGTGCTTCACCATGAGGTGTGTGATGGATAGGAATGCTCTTCCTTAGAAATAACTGTGACTGACAGTTACTGAGGAAAATACCAGCACTTTAAACTCCTCCTGAAGTTTTCTTTGACACTGGATGTTCAGCACTGAGCACAGTGTTTTGATTTACACTCATCTGGTTAGGTGAAGCAAGGTTATCACTGCCTTTGATTGTAAAACTCCTCCGTGAAAAAATAGAAAAGTGTAAGCTGTTTTTCGCAATAGCCCTGCAGCAAAGAAATAGTGAACAACTTGTACAAAATGCGTAAGTTTGCTTTTAGTGTAATTCCAATATTCTGCAAAATGCTGAGCAATCAGGAAATCAAGCAGCTAGTGAGATATGCCTTAAGCGGCCTCTGATACTGACGGCCCTCTCCTATCCAGAATGCTGCCCATATTTCTCCTTCTGCTATTGTATGTACTGCATCACATAGACAAAGACAACATATCTTCTCTCTTTTTCTGAGACTACCGTCTTTAAATTACATTTACTACACTATGTACATTTTTTAGACATATAATAGGGACAAAACATAAAATGATACAGCATACAAGTAACGACGTAAAAAGGTACTTACACGTATATATATACACACATTCAAATTATTACCTGCTAAAATTATTTTTGTTCTGTATATTTAACACAAGAAAAAAGTTATTAGAAATTGTGACATTTGTCTGGGTTGGATTTTGTAAACAACATGATTTTTTTTTGATTGCACAGATGATTACTTACTGACCTTATTTTCTGTAATTTTGGTCTGTTCATCTCATGAGCTTCCACAGGCCAAAAAACAAGGACTACTAAATAATGTCAAAGCAATAAAAATATCTAATGAGAACTAATGGTTCTAATTTCAATAAAAGAGTCACAAGGGTAATGTCACCGTGTACAATGTGATCAAAAAAGCTATCTGACATCTCCTGAATAGGAATATTATCAGGAAAACATAATTTCTATAAAATTAGAAGTCTCTGCCAACCACTTCAACTACCAGAAAAGTTCCATCTTTTCATCAGTAAAATAAAAACAAATTTTTACATTTCAAATAAAATCAAAATATTTCATTTTTTTAAACTAATTCAGAAAATTTTGTTTCAGAATTGTCCATCCTTAGTCATTTCCTTCTTCAGTCAATTTTTCATTCTGACTTGCTACAGAGCTCTCTGGGCAGACTACATTTCCCATGATGGAACACAACGTTTCCCCTGGCCTCTTGACCAGCGTCATTACAAGAGCTGCAGTCAGGGTAGAGGGGAGGAACAACAGTGGAATCAGTCTTTTTCATTTTCCAGCTCAAGTTATTCATAAGAGATTTAAGCATATGCCATCTAATACAACTATTTGATCTTCAACACATCTATAATGATTAGTGTATTCACAGAATGCTGCACAGATATAAAAAAATCTCTATGAACAAAGCAGAAACAGGACTTTTGAACATGTGCCTTGGCCATAACTTACACTAGTGCTACTCAAAAAAACCTGACATGAATTGAGCAGTCTATCTTTGAGAGCTATACAACTGAAAATACACCTGACATTCAGTGATCACAAATAATACATATACCTTCATCACCGTCAAGAGTTGAAATAAGCTCATCAAAATATACAGTAGTTTTAAAAGGACAACAATATGAAGTCATAATTTTTCAAGACAAGAACAGTTGACTTGCATTTCACAAAATGCCTGTTGTCCTGCAATTAAGCTTCAGTGACTCGGGTTTTGAACAACTTATTAAATAGAGCCCTGAAGTGATCATATTTTTAAACTTTGGAAGATAATATTTCATTAAGCTGAAATCAGGTATTCACAGTTCAGTGTATGTTTGGATCACAAGCTGTCCAGAGATGGACTCGAGAAGGATATAGTAGCATCATTTATATTGTTAAGCTTTCCTCAAATCAGGAAAGTCTAACTAGCTCCCCCCAAAAATTGAGCTTCAGAGTCTAAATATTCCCATTTTCAATCTCAGTTGTCCTATTGACAGGAGACTCCAATAATTAAATGATCTGTGGCTGTGAAAGAGGAAAAGGTTGAAATCATCAGAATATAGGATAGCTCATGTAGTAAGGAGAAACATTTATAATTTTCAATCAAGAGTACAGTGCCAGGGACTGGGAAAGACATTTTATGCTGTTAAACCATTTATAACGGTGGTTAAGGTATAAGGAGAGGAAATGTTTATATATGATATATAATAACATATTTTATATAATAATATATAAAATATATATAATAGATGTTTTTATATATAATTGGCAAAAACTGTAAGATATAAATATTCATTTAAAAGAAGTGCAAAATGTGAAGTAGGTAGTATAGTTATGCCAATGTACAACCAAATGTCTGAGGCTGAAGAAAGCAACCTTGCCCATGGAAAGCAAAAAAAAAGAAGCCCAAGAAGAAAAGCAAGTTTATTCCTGAAGGCAAAGGACAAGCGTAGCAAGAAGAAAGCTGGAATTTGTAGTGCTGTCCAAAAGAGTAAAAGGGGCTTCAACAGGACTTGGGCAAGGACTCGAACACCAACCAGGATCACTAGCACGTGAGAAGTGAATGGCCCTAGTGACATGGACTAGTTCTTTTATACTTAACAACAGCTATGGGGAAACTCTAACAGTCCACCAAAAGGCAGAGTAATTCTGATAAATACAGAGAAGTAAACCTTATTTAAGAGTTGACTGGGGGGGAGAAAAATATGGAGGGAACAACTAGGCGGAAAAGAGAAACTTATGCAAGAAGCAGTAGCAGCTTAGGAGTAAATAACATAATTTGAAAAATATCAACTTATTTATATAAAGAGAGAGTGAGCTTTCATACACACACCCACATATCCACACAGGAAAAAGCTTTCGTCCAAACTGCTGGAAAACAGAATGGAGAAAATGTACCTGGAGTTGGGAAGAAAAAACATTATTTTGGATGTTTTCACTGCATTGTGTCTCTTTGTATGGGGTGTTGGTGCCCAGGTGCTGGTGGGGAGGGCTGCAGGGGCTGCTGTGAGGAGAGGCCGGGGCTGCCCCATGTCGGACACAGCCGGTTCCAGCCGGCTCCAACCAACCCGCCGCAGGGCACGGCTCAGCCCTGCAGCCAAGATGGCGGCTGCGCTGCAGGGGGAGAGAACTGAGGAGGGAAGGAGTCCAGTTGAGCCTGGGAAAAGGTGCTTAATTAATTTTCCCCAAGTCAAGTCTGTTTTGCCCACGGCAGTAATTGTTAAGGGATCTCTCTCTCCTTATCCTGACCCAAAACTTTTAAATTCTGTTTTCTCCTGCTGTCCTGTTGAGGGGGAGGAGTGAGAGAGCGGCTGGTGGGCGTTTGGCCCTTAGACAAGGTCAACCCACCACACTCTTTATGAGATTCTTTTTTATGCATTTTTAAGAAAAAACAGTACATATATATGAAAGGGAGAAGGAAAGGGAGCGGAGAAAGAAAACTCGGAAGAAAAATTAATTTAAAATTTTCTTCCTCAAAGCGTATGCAATCAGAAAAACATTTACAAAGGATGGAAAAGTAGTAGCTGTTAGTCTGCATATATTTAATAATAGAAGGATAAAAAAGATACTTAGGCTTGAACAAATTATACAATCAAGTGGGACAGAATGAAATTAAGGCATGCTTTAAGATGAATATCAAGGACCTATCCTGCCATTGCAATCCGTAGACAAACTGCCCCATAAGCAGAGGCAGAAGCTCTGCCGCCTCAGACACACTGAACTGCAAACTAAACCCTGGGAAAATTCTGTGAGGTGGGGGAAAAATGACACAAACAGGAAAATACACTGGAAGATCCAGTCTGTGTGAATCCATCCCACAACACCGAGGTTGAAAAGCTCCTAATATACCATGAGAGTTAGTCTCTGCACTGTAAAAAACTCTTATTTGTAAGGACAGTTAAACTGAGTTATTTCAGTAGACATTCATGAAGACAAAAAAATGTTTAATGTTTGAGAGAAAAAAGGCATACCTTTAAGTCACTTGTACAAGAAACACAATTCTGAGAGGAAAGCCAGCTAATCCCCAATATACACAATTTTCTGCATTAGTAAAGCTTACAGTAAGAATGATTAATGCTTTGCCACTCTCAGGAAGGCCAAATACTGTCTGTACCTGAATACTGCCTTCTTCCACCAGCTGAAGTTTGCATCAGCCCATCTAAGAGATGAGCTACTGTTAATTCAGCCAATGCCACATATATTTAAAAGTAAGTAAGAGCCTTTGCTATCAACCAACCTACCATGATGCCCTGGACAGACAGATTTTTAGAACAGAAGAAACCACACTAGAATCTTGTCTAAGCACGCCCATGATGTAGGCTACAGTATTTTATTTGCCCTATCTAAATTAATTTATTCAACATTTGATGAACTTTTTAAATATTTTTTTTAAATAACATTTTTTGGCTTTGTTTGTTTGTTTGATTTTTAATTGTAACAAAAGGTCAGCCTAATCAAATCTGAAGAAGGTAAGCAGGTATATTTGCAACAAAAGGGTTGTGCTTTCAGAGAAAGAATGGGCTATAAAACTATGAAGGTCTTTCTTGTTTCCAAAACTGCATTTAAAATAACACATGCTAGAGTCATAGCTTCTGGTAGCAGACACTTTTATTGATCCGGAGCACAGTCTGCAGCACTCAGTCCATAGGCTTTGGGGACCCTGTGCATAAATGAACCTGTGCAGAATCCTGCAAATCCTGACTGTGACTGTAAACCCTTTTCCTGTGAGGAATTACACAACTGCAACAGCTTCCATTTGCTGTTGCTCTTTGGTGTGAATGTGGTACCTTACATAAATAATTACTTGACCTACAATAAGTTTCCTAGATAGTCCAATCTCAGTTAACACACTTGTAAAAAACCATAACTTCAGGTTCATCTGCCTTACAGTTGTTGGGTTTATTTAATCTTGCACACAAGGTCTTAAACATAAACCGTATTTAAATTAATCTGTAGTAGAGGACTTAAATTATCTTTTTCTTACTTTATTTTGCCACCAGGTCCATACAGGCACAGTTACTTTTTGCATTGATTTATTTAAAATCTTCTCTTGGGTATCACTACAAAGCTGGTTCATGTTAATAAGGCAACCGAACACCCCATATCCTACTGACTGGGGTAAATCCTCCGATTAACCTAGCTTCCTTTTTTGCTAGACTGAAGCAATGCTTTCATGAGTAGCTCCTGCAGGCTGGTTATTGAAAATGGAAGGTGCGTAGCACCTTGCATGCGTAGCCATTTATAAATAATATATAAAGGTCAAATAAGTTATTTATTGGGTCTCTCTGTCCATTTTATATATGCCACCCTGTTTCAGTATTGAAGGTCTGATTTTCAGTTGTTGTAAATTCAAACCAATTGACATATGTTAATTTACCATCAGCTGAGAAACTGGAAAGCAGTGAGAATGGTCGTTCAATATTTTCGGCTCAAATGCAGTTGTCTACGACTATTCACTGATTTGCTCCCTTCCACCACACCCAAGCCTCTCATGATTTTTTCCTCCTAACGAAGAAGCCTTTTTTCTTATTGTTTTGCAACTTTGCTTGTTCAAACACTGTTAGGTAATAGTCTTGTATAGGTGACTCAAAGCAAAGCTGCTTCTTCAGTGATGGCCTGTCTCCATTTAGTCAACTCCATAAATCAACCTAATTCATAACTTCCAAGCATCTGCTCAAACTCACCATGGCAAAACAGAGCTCTTCTGTTTCGTCCAGGATCACTTACGCTTCTCTGTGCAGTTCTGACATAGCCCAACATAATTTTGACCTCTTTTCCTCACCTACCTCACCCACACAAGTCACGTCTGATACTTACTACTTTTTTTTCTCACATTGTATCTAAGATGTTTTCTTTTCTTTGTCCTCCTATTGCACCTTCACCAACCTGTTCAGAGAGACGCCTGCACACTGGCCTGACAGAGATCACACTCATTCCTTTCTGGTCCATGTAAGAGTCATCTCTGACTGAGTGGTCTCTGACAAGGGGTCTCACTTGCTTCTTCTCATCACAGCCTCACCTCTGAGCCAGCCTTATTTCCGAGATCTCCAACTGCAGCAAATTAAAAGCAAATAGTCATGAAGGCATTATTCATGCCTCATTTGTTACATTTCTCACAGATACGCCCTCACTTCCCTCCATTCTTTGACTCCAGTGGGATCACCCGCTCTGAAATGTTTGGAAAAGCTCCCCACTCCCTGCCAGGTCTTTCCTGAAGGCACTCTTCTTCCCCATGGCAACTCTCAGATATGCATGGTAGGGGGCACAGGTACGAAGCCCACATTCATCTAGCCAGAACTGTTGGAGAAAAAAGGCTAGAAGCAGCTCAAAATCCTGACGCTACAGGCAACATATCCGGAGCTTCATGAGGGTGAAAGTAGAAGACAGCACATCCCTGCATGGGGCTAGGAGGCAGTGGAGCAGGGAAGCAGGTGCAAAGCTCTCAAGCAGTTCATACCCAAAGGACAACATGGGAGCATTTTCCATCCCAGACCAGCCAGGGCTGGGTGTAAGCATGGCTCTGGGGTGCCTGGCTGGCCTCGGCAGCACCCACTAGCTCCCACACCTGTGGGGTTTATTTATCCACTGATGCCTGTGATGGGCAGCCTTACCATGGTCCTGCATACAACCCTGGCAGGGGGCTGCATGTAGGCTACTCAAGAGCCACAGGTTGGTCACTCTCCACTTAGATGGATTAGTGCAGACAGAAATGGCTTAAATACCACAAACGTGTTAAATTTAGACTCAAACAGGAGCAAACCTGTAAATAATGAGACATTTGCCTAGCATCAATCTGACTCTCTGCATATTACATCTGTTCTCACTGCTTTATGCATTTTTTAAGATGCAGGCTGTGCTGTCCTCCGCATTTCCGAAGGGCTCAGTAAATTTTGGATAATACTGGAATACTAATAGTAACAATAATTATTGCCCTACTCTTATCTAAAATCCTTACTGCATTAATAGTTTTCCACAGTATCAACACTCTGTAATAGTGAAATTAATAACTTTTGTATAAATCATTAGCAATTAAAATTTATTTGTACACTATAATTTGAAAATCTGAAAAATAACATAGTACTAATTAGTGTATGCAGAACCTCTAAATAATGAGTAAAGGATATTCATTTGTCTTTTCTTAATAAAGCCACATTTCTCCAAAACGACACAAACAGTCCAATAAGAAATTAAATTCTATAGAAACAGTAATTTTCAGCACTATCCATATTTTTATACCATGCACCCGAACTCGAAAAGCAAGACACTACCCTGTGCCTTATGAATACTAAACCAGCATTCTGCATCTAAAGATTAGACCAGAAATATCAGTCTGTGTGCCTGTATTTTTACGAGAATTGCAGAATATTTTATGTGTATTGTCCTTTTTAAGTGTAGCCCAAACCTGCATTGCATGTCAGCAAACTTTAATTTAGTGTATTGTTTTTCCATAAAAACATAACATTGTAAAGAACCTTCAAAACACAATTGCAAATTTTCAAACTATTAAAACAGGTAATTCAAAAATACCTCTCTCCTGCTTCATCTCCTTCAGAAAATCCACAAATGCATTACATGTCTTCAAAGAGACTGCCTATACATAAACATTTTGGGAGTCTTACACATTTTTAAAAGGGCCCTTTTCACAAAAGTGATAGCAGCCATAAAGCATGAATATGGCCACTAAGTTTAGTTTACTCTGATCAGGGTTCAAATGCCACAAATAGACAATTGTGAAGCTGAAATAGATTTCTTAACAGCTGGAGTCCGTAGGTTGCATTACACAATACCTAAATTAGAGAAGAGCAAAACTTAGCTAGAGTACAAAGCGGCCCAGCTCTGAGCTGGAGTACCAGCTCTGATTTTCTGGCAAATATATTTTAGGGTTTCAACCAAAAGCAATATACATATAAACCTATCATCCTGGCTTGTTTCAGAAACAGTGTGGCCAGCAGGAGTAGGGAGGTGATCGTGTCCCTGTATCCGGCACTGGTGAGGCCGCACCTCGAATACTGTGTTCAGGTTTGGGCCCCTCACTACAAGAAGGACATTGAGGTGCTGGAGCATGTCCAGAGAAGGGCGACGAAGCTGGTGAAGGGTCTGGAGCACAAGTCTTATGAGGAGCGGTTGAGGGAACTGGAGTTGTTTAGCCTGGAGAAGAGGAGGCTGAGGGGAGACCTTATCACTCTCTACAACTACCTGAAAGGAGGTTGTAGCGAGGTGGGTGTTGGTCTCTTCTCCCAAGTAACAAGCGATAGGACGAGAGGAAATGGCCTCAAGTTGCGCCAGCAAGGTTTAGATTGGATATTAGGAAAAATTTCTCCACTGAAAGGGTTGTCAAGCACTGGAACAGGCTGCCCAGGGAAGTGGTGGAGTCGTCATCACTGGAGGCGTTCAAAAAACATGTAGATGTGGCCCTTCGGGACATGGTTTAGTAGGCATGGTGGTGTTGGGTCGACAGTTGGACTTGATGATCTTAGAGGTCTTTTCCAACCGTAATGATTCTGTGATTCTATTCTATGATTCTATTTACACCAGGATTTTCTGGTCGTATACTTTATTCTCAGAGCTGAACACAGGAAGGTTCCCCATGCCTTTTACCCAATGTGGGCAAACCACTGTAAGCCAGCTAAGTATTCCTTCTTTCAAATACGACCAGCCTTCACGATCGACATGGTAAACCAGCTTGGTGACAGATATTAGCATGTTACCAAATCTCTTGATGAAAATATGTGTCTGAGGAGATGATGGTGACAGAGTTTTGCCAACACTTGCAAGACGAGGAAACGTAACACTTTCCATACTGTAATTCAGTGCGCTCCAAACACAGATAACCCAGCAGTAAGAATCGATGCATCGCCAGCCAATACATATTGCAATACTCCTTCTAGTACTACAGCACTAGCTGTTGTGCTATGGGGAGTATCAATAGCCTAGCGTGGTATGACCATACCGAACTTTTTTAAAGCAAAGAAAGATGTGAATTCATGGCAGTCACATGCCTAGAGTTATCCTTGGAGAATGCATGTGAAGAGAGATAACCAAAAATATTTTTTATTTACTGGGGATAAACTACAAATTCTGGGTGATGATTAATTCATTGATTCATGAGAATAAAGTTCTCTGGGGAGCACCACCAGTCCAGAGTGACTTTCCAGGAATGCTGAATTTTATATCTGGATCTCTGCATTATTAAAAATAGAGAGAAAAAATACAAAGCAAAAGTACAAATGATCAGGTCTCTTTGTGGCAGAGTATATTTGAAGGTTCAAAACCATATTTATTCCAGTAAATAAAATGTATTCATATGTTAGCTATACAATAATATATATGGAGAGCACCAGGACAAAAGACTAAAATCCTGCAGACTGGCTCCACTTCCTGCTATTACCTCATTCTAAACAAGATACAAATACATCTTTCCAACCTAACACATTTTAGGAGACAGGAGGAGAGCAGAGTAACTATTTTGGACAGAGACTGCTATTAGCATCTCCGATACAGAGTTTATTCCAAACTTGGTCCTCGGCCTCTGCAGATCTCAGATCAGAATCAAGCCTTTAGGCATTAACTGAGATAAACAAAGTATGATACGTCAAATCTAATTATGCTATAAATACCCAAATAAGATCTAGATCTCTAAGGTAATTCTAAAAAGCCTCAGTGATGGAGAGGCAAATATGATTAAGTTTAAACTGCAAACAGCTTGTGAAATATGGGAAATAGCATTACATGTGAAAATATCTGTAGGGAAATATTTTCCTTTAACTAATAAGGCAGGAAATTTTGTGACATAATACCTAATTTTTCCAGTAGCTTAAGGCATCTTAAAGAAAAAGAAAGAGATGCTAAATAAAGTACTATACATTCCTGTTTTAAAGCCATTATCAATAATACTTGTTTTATAATTACCAAGTTACGAAAAATAGTGGAAAGCAAAGCAGCTGCAAAAAATAGTGGAAAACAAACTTCTTGTATGTTTGCATCAGTTATAATTATGAAATAAGTGGTTAACTTGGTTAATGCTTCAATTTTGTTTGGGACAATTAAAATTGTATCTTGCCCCTCCTCCCCCTTCACAATTTCATACCGGGGAAAGCAAGAATACAATAGCAGGAGATTATTCAAATACAATCCTTTCCCCAGGAAGGCTCTGCAGAAAAAAAATATTTTGTTAAATGCCACATCTCTGCCATCCCATTTATTACTCACAGGGGCACTGATGTATGGTTAAGTGCACCTAGCTACAACTTCATTTTAAGATCAGACTGAAAGTGAGCTTGTAAATGCATACCGAAAAACTGCCTCTAGTCCTCCTGTGTGAGTTCAAGTCATAGAAGTCCACAGATGCTCTTATGGCTTTTTACATCAAATGAGAGAGATTCCAAAACTCTGCTCAGTGCTGTTTTCGGGAACAAATTTAGATGCTTGTAAGGCACCCAGAGCAATATGCCTTAATTAAATCTATTTCTATTCACATTATCCTAAAGCACTTCCATTACCTTTTTACCTCTTTGAGCTAATTATACCAACACTGGCTCATAGGCTATCTGGCCAGCTCCACACTCACATGCGCTATGGGAAACCTTTCAGGAGAACCTCAGGAACATCATCTGCCATGAAATCCCACACATTGCACTCGCCAAACTTCCCTTTCCCATGCAAACACTATGCATGCTGAGGGCCTCCATCTTACATTCAAATCCAATGACAGCAGCTATGTTGTATCCTCCCATATAACTTTTCTTTCATTGATTTAAGTTGGCTTAGTTCATATATCAAGTGATAAAATATCAGATCATTTACATATATGCATGAGTATAGCTAAAGCCTACTTAATCGTGACCGTACACTAAGTTCTGTATATCACATCTACTCAGTGATCACTAACTAGAACTTGTTTCAGCTTTGCTGGCGGTGTGAGCAAGATAGATAGGAACCCAGCCATGCAGGCTAAGACTTGGATACAGCTTGCCCAAATTGAAAGCCTAGTCCAGAACCATCCTAAGCTTTCAGGTCCAAAGTACAAAACTGTGATTACAGACTCCTATAACTCTAAGACTCAGCTTCCAAGTTTGGCGATGTGAATAGAGAAATGTATAGAGAAATGAAACATCAGCTTTGACAGATACAGATTTAACTGCTGGGACAGTTCTGCAGCAACCAGCCTGCTGCCTTCCCACAGTCTGAATTGGGGCCAGCTTCCAGTGCTGAAGGAATATATTTAATAGTTTAAGAAAAGTGAAGTATGTAAGAAGGGCTAGATAAAGACAGAAACATCACCTAAAGGAAGGATTATTCTGAGCTACAAGAGGAGACTTTTCTGAGCTGCAGAGAGATAAGACAGTGCAATGTACAGTGACAGATATAACCCCAGATCCCAATGGACATTGCCACAAGTCATCTTGTTGGCTATGCCAATTCTCAGGTCATTTCATGTGCCTAAGTAGCAACACAAGTGGGCACAAAGGAAATCTGCGGCCTGCTGGAAGAGTCCCCTATTATCTTCATACCTGGGTACCAACATAACGTTCCTCACAGAGCTTTTGAGATGGCTCTCAAACATAAGAGATCTTGGGAAATGGTCCATTTTCTTCATACTCCTTTAAGGTGTTGCAAAAGAAACTGGAGGCCTTGGACACACTACGTGATTCCTTTATCCTTCACAGTTTCCTCACATAGCACCTCACAAAATGCAAAGACTGAAAAAAGCTCTCCAGCCCCTCCAGCAATGCACTTTTTTCTCCCCATTCCATTCACCTTGTAATCAGACAGATTTACCTTATTGGACAAAAAACGTCTGGTAAGTTATCATTTAGGTCAATAATATGACATCTTTAAATAACATCACAGATGTAAACAGACAGAGAAATTACAGCCCTGATGTGAAGACTTAATCTAAATTAGACCCACTGAATAGTGAAACATTGTATTTGCAGGAGTAAGTACTGAACAGAGTGATAGGAGGCTAATTGCACAGATTTATTTTTCAAGGACAGTTTTATGGAGAAAACTCTCATCTTTACAAGATCGCCTCTACTGCTGGACCTGGGAGGATTACAGGATCTTAGAGTCTGCCTGGGAAAAGTTAAGAATTGAGATATACATTCTCAAAGCATAAACATGCAGTTACATTCAAGACTATTAACTACCCTGGAATTAAAATATGGTCCTATAGACTTAAATAAATATACATTTCAAATGTTCATTTTTAAAATTCACATTTATTTTAGGGACCGAACACCACTTATTAAAAAACTCCATCTTAAAATCTGAGGTCACAGATGCGTATTTACTTTGCAGGCAGCTGGAAGAGCTGCAAATGTTATTACCTCAGGCCATTTTTTACCACCTCCATGTTGGAAATCACCATGACAACAGCAAAGCGAACTAAATGGAGCCTACAAGTGCTTCCTAAACTCAATGCCCCAGTGCAAAATCTGCTTTTTTTATCTTAAATCAACAGTGAAGGCATTTCAATCTAACATGGTTGACTCCACACTGAAAAAAGGAAAAGGTCAGGAGAACAGGAAAGGCAGCAGTCACCCACGCACTGAGCTGTACGACAGTGGTCTTAGGCTGTAACATAGAGTTGGGTTACCAGCATTAAAAACATCGGCAGCTAGTTCCAGAAAAGGACAGCTGCCATTGCTGGGGAATTCACTTAACACCAACCTGAGGCCAAAACTTCCCAATGCTACACATGAGCAATGTTCTAGTGGAGTCTCCTGACCCATGCCAGGACCTGCCTTGCAATTTCCAGTCCCTGAAGGACATCAACTGTAAGTTAATATACAAAAAGTTTACAGACAATTCTTTAAGAAAAGACAGTAAATTATTATCTTTTTCTACTGTTTCATTCACTTCTAATTACATACATGTATGTAAATTATAATGAATAGCAGCTGATTTAGGGTTCCGCTTTTGTTTCACTTCTGAGATGAAATACAGATCTCTAGACTTTGAAGTCATGAACACAAACTTCAGATTTACATTTCTTCATTTTGTGTAATGTCATCTTCTTTGTAATTTAACTGCAGATGTCATGAGTGCTTACAAAAGTATTTTCTCTCTATAGAACAGTAATCAAAACATGACCCAGGTTCATAAAGATTTTTGAAGACTTCTTTTTTCCCTGTTGTTATCTGGATTTATGCATACACTTAATTGTTCTGATATTTTGTCTCATGTTATCAGCCTTCAGAATAAACCCATAAAGCTTTTTGTTGTAAAAGCTGTTATTCAGATCATGGATATGTTAAACTTCAGGAAGTTGAAAAAATTGAGTGTGATTTCTTTCATCAGAAACACCAGGTGCATCTTGCTATGATTCCAGATTATGAACGAAAAGAGGCATTTAATGATCCAGGAAATTTCTCCTTAAATATCTGCAAGCACAGAGTTTTTCTATTTGCATTTTTTTCATTGCATTTGCAATTTCAAAATGCCTCCATATCTACAACTACAGGCAATATTTACTTTATGGAATTCTGTTCATAGTACTTGCTTCTTGCATTCTACATGGTGAAGCAGGCATTTAGTAGGTAGGTGTACATTTTATTCAAAAACAATGTGCAATGGGTTATGAGAATAAAACCCAGAAATATTGGAAGTTCCGCATCCTTAAAATATAACATTCAATGTTATTTATTATTTTAAAACTAAGAAGTTGGCTGCAATATAGTCATACAAAATTGAATGTTGTTTCTTCCAGGAAGTAACACTTGTAAATGGTATCTGAAAAAACATTTGCCTGACAACTAAGTAAGAACAAGCTTCTGGTTCTTAAAGCACCCTGAGTAATGTCTAACACCCAGCATGGTTTTAGACAACTAGAAAGAAAAAAATATTAAGTTAAGGCCGTTATTTTCTAGAAATAATTAATCAAGCACCAGATATTAGAAATTAATTGACAGCAGAATATCAGAACCCCCACCGAACGTTTCCAGCTTTTCAAGACACCATTGCTCTTTTTTATTAACTCTATGTAATAATATTTGTTTTCTATATATCAGCCCTCTTATTCCACTGTACTTTTTCCTGTTACTCGTCGTATCACCAGTACCTAAGGAAATAAACGTAACTGTCTGAAAGCATGTTGATTTTAAATTATCAGTAGGAACAGCATCTCTGGCTTTGCTGTTTATTCTTAAGCTGTATGTTAGGATCCATTTTTCAACATATTTACAAACATTAAGGAAACATTTGAGCCATTTGGACAATTGGAAGAGTAACATAATTATTTGTGGGTTGAAGTGATCTTTCATTTAACTAAGGTTGGCCCTCAAATGTGGATTTAACACGTGCTCATCCCAGTACCATACAACTAACCTGCATTTCTATTATCTATCATCTGACAACAGCATATTACATAAACCTGATGTTACACAATGATACTGTTATTCAACACGTATTGGCAGTGAGCTATTTGGATAGCTGTTATTCAAATTAGGATGACTATCGAACTTTACTTGTCTCAAGCAATCAAAATATAAAAGTGATCAAGTGCAGATGCTCCTACCACTTTTTGATAGCAAAGGAAATCTAGCTGAACCGTCTCAGTGTTAGTGAGCTCTACTGAATTTACCTGAACAGTTTTGTTAGCTTTCAGATGTAAAGTAAACCTTAATATTTTGAGTTTCTCCCTGTCAGCTGTGGGAGGATACCCTGAGGAGCTACCCTTTAAAGGGTCTCCAAACACTAGCAATCTCCTGTTATTTAGACACCCATATCTCTGATTCTTTACATTACACCAGTCTCTGAGGATTAGCAGGAAAAGGGTAATACTTTCAATCAGCTGACAGAAGAGGAGGGACTAGCACTGCTGAATTTTCGGTTTTCCTCCCAAGCCTCTATCTAAGCTGAGTCAGCAGCTGCTTTATTTTAAAGACTCTTTTTATTCACCTGCACTACTGCAAATTGATAAGACCTATAAATTCCAGTCACCTCTTAGAAGGCTGCTTTAGAGATTAAAAGTATATACTTACTTTGATACCACAGTGTAACTCCCAAAAGGATTAACTGGAGTTAAGTGCGTGCATCCTAAGCAGGAGATACTCTACACCTCCCTCCCTGTAGAAGGCAAGAGAGGAAACGGACCCAGCACCCTCTGGCAGGGAAATGTAAAGGTCGTGCGGGTGAACTGCTGACTAGACCAGCCTTCGCTCCCTCAAGCAAGTATGTAGCACACCTACTATTTCGTTCAGGGTAGGAGTCCAAATCAGAGCAAGAAACAGCACCGTTAATTAAGATACTAAAATCCTCTTGTGAGAAAGGGCTTCATTGCACATTTACTCCAAACGGGCAATACAATTTCAGGTTTCCTGGTGTACACAAAAATTACATTTTTTTCTTTTACACTGTAATTGCTTCTGATTTCATTGCTGTATTGCATGTGTTCATAAATCAGCACAGAGTATTGAACCATTCTGCTGTATACTTAGTGGTGTTTACTTCACACTGGATAATATAAAGTAGAAGTAAGACAGATGACTGGTGCTATATAAATGTGGTGATCCATCTGGTGACAACTGGGAGAAAAAGTAACATCAGATCAATTCATATGCTCACTAATGCCATGTAGGATATAATGCAACTCAATAGTATTTCCGTCTGTTGCAGAACTATTGCTCCCTGATTCTGTATCATGTTCAGCTTACGAGTGCAGGATGTCATTTTTTCTTTTGAATTGCACACACATTACAGTAACACGAAAAATAAGCAAAAAAAAAAAACTGTCTACAGAGAAAATACCTTAATGGAAGGCTATGGAATTGAGCTCATGAAGTGGGGTCCATGTTCAGGATTTAGAGTTTATAATAAATGCAGTCCAAAATGGACACTGGATGTTTTTAGCATCCTAACAATACCTGTGACTAGTTCTCTTCTATGTCAGAAACTTGTGTAGGCAGCATTATGACAAAGCTTTTGCTTTAGCAGCTGCACAAAGAGTAAGTAATGAAAAACTGAACTAACATTTTTAGTAACCTATATATATGACAGAAGGGATATTGTATCTGTTCAAGCAAATAATATGCACTTATGCTTCAAATGAGCATAGGTTTCACGGCAAGCATCTTCTAAATTAACAACGGATAAAACAGTAACAGTGCCACAACAAATGTAAACAGTAGATTCTTTTATTCTCTAAGGACACTTTTCCTAAATAAGTTGTGGATACCTGAGTATGGGGAACACTCTTGCAGCTGCCTTCATAGAAATATCTTCTCCAGACTTAAAAGTGACAGGATGCCAAACCTGCAAGGCTTTTGCCAGAATCTCTTTATGCCACAAGTGCTGTATAACACTACTCATGAAGGTGAAGATCTACTGATGCAGCTGAAGAGGACAGGAGAGCTCAGAGAAGGACATGAAGATGTAGTGGAGTTACAAAATGAAAGACCTACGCAAACAACTCAAACTTTTCAAACTGCCAAGCAAGGGAATACAGAAGGAAGGACCGCTCTATGGGAAGAATGACCCAAGGAAGCACATAATCCAGACAACAAGGCAGGAGGTTAAGATGACTTCAGGGCACTGGCATGGGAAAAAGTATGGTGCACAGAAGGCACTCCGGAAGAGTGTCTGTTCCTATTCTCTACTGAATTCCAAGTCTTCCAAGTCTTGTTCCATTGAGCTATACACTAGCTGATTTGCCTTGCAATATGCTGTTGTTAGCAAAGACTTGCTAAGGAATATGCAAAATTCTCAGCATGTTTACACCATTCAGTATCTATTTATCTAGAGTGAGTTTTATCTATATGTCTTGTATCCTATCTGCAATTATGGTTAGAAATTAAACAAATTCAGGAACACACAATATTGCATACAATTTTATCAATAAGTTTGTGTTGGAGTACGGAATTGAGGCACAGGTGGGATATACAGCCAGACCTTAGAAGTAAGAAACACCTCTAGGTCCAACAACCCAGACACAGTCATTGCAGCTGGCCCAAACTGCAGCCACAGCATAAGAAACCATCTAAGGAGCTTCCAGAACAATGCTACCATGAAGTCAGCATCAACACATGTAAGCCATAAAGCTCCTTTGTATACCAGGTATTTCTACCTGTTTTTCAGCAAGTTCCAATGAAGACAACTTGCCAAAACCACCTTTTCAGGAGGCTGATCACAAAAACTAAGGTAAAGCAACTACTGCGAATCTAAGTCCTCTGCCACTTTTTCCCTTTCACAAATTCAGCATGAGCATAGAGCACCCTTCTCAATCTCTGCAGGCACACAGGAGGTGCATAAGGTGGCTAGATTAGATCTGTACACATATACTTGACCTCGAAACATTATTTATATAATATTATTCTGTTTACATTTATGTTTCAATTACTGAGATACTTTATACCCTCCAAAGGCGACTTACTAAGTAAGAAGGCAGAAAGAACAAGTGCTTCCATTTTGTTACGACTCTATTGTTTATTAGCGCATTTGTGCAAAAATGTCAATTTTCTAGAGGTTTTACAACGAGACAAATTCAGTACAGACTTATATGGCAGAAGTGAATATAACTACACTACATCTGTACTAGTGTTTTAATGTATTTCCTTACTGATTTTGCAAAGCTCAAAGCATAAAATCACAGGAATGTTTCCTGTAATTTAATAGAGTACATTACCATCTAATTAATATTTAATAAATGCATGAAAGAAAGCTGTGTGGAGAGGCAGAAAGGGACACAGAGAAAACGAGAAGAAAGGCTTTGCTAACAGTACTGAAAGCAATTTATATCCAAGAATATTTATGTCTGTCTTGATTTTCTTTCTCCATAGGTGCTAAAGGGCAATTCCCAGTGCGTCCTTCAGAAGAATGGACAGCTTCCAAGTTTTCATTCTTGTAAGCATCAAGTCCTGAACACTACATCAGAAATACCAGTTCAGTTCCTAGAAGCCAGGGTTTTGCTCTTAAACAGGAAGAGAATTACACAGTATGTTGCAGATCTTTGTGTAGAGTTTATATAGTCATGCTCCTGGCAAAACTGAGCTGTTTAACTTCTATTTGTGGACAGGTACAGGTCTCTCCTCCACGATTTCTTTCATCTTGCTCCGCCTTCCTACTATACTCTTAGAAACACGAGAAATTGCTAGAATTATCATTATGTAGTAAATAAACAAACTAAGAAACACACTTACATATGAGGAGGATATAAAGGCCAACACCTCCAAATATAAATTCATAAAGTCAGGCCTGATTGTGAGAGCTGCCCTCAGGCCTCTACACCAGTTAATTTCAGTGGGAATGGTAAGAGATTCTCGCATCTCCCAAGCTATTAATTTAAATACATGATATTAGACACCTGCAGTTGAAAATTTAGGCTAAAGTATCTGTTTTCTTCCTTTCTCGTATCAGTAGGACTGTTGCATCCATAAATATCGTACAGTTTGGTACCACTACTACCTTACTAATACCTGCCCATATGAGCACTGCTGATTTATTCTTTCTTTTTTGGACTCCTAATCTCTCCACCGATCATCTCGTGTCTTATCTTACAACTCTCCTTGGGCAGGGACTGGCTTCCTTATGCTGCTATAGTACCTAGCAAGTGTGTCTTAGATGTTACCACCTTCAAATTATAAACACAGACAATAATAATATACGGTACACATGGTGACCAGAATCTGTGACCTGTTGAAATGAAATGCTTCCGTCAGACTGACTTTTTGGTAGTGAACAACTGAACTAGAAAATCAGAGTGTGACACATTCATGATATGACACCTCTCAGTCTAAATCTTCTTTGATGACTCACATAAGCAGCTCTCAGCTATCTACTTTTCTGTATACTTCATATTCTAAATTCAATATTTTATACACTCAATATTCGATTTTATACTAAATCAAGACTTAATATTAACATTACACTTCTGTTTGACTGAAAAGTTGAATGCATGATAAATGTTATACTTTCAAAACAGAATTTATGCATGAATAATATTCAGGGATTTATATACTGACTCAGGTATAGAAAGTATCTACCAAGTCCGCTTAAAATAGACAGCAAACAGCCACATAAAAAAACTTGTTGAGCTGCTCTAAGTCCTCCAAGTCAGTCATAAATCTATGTGATGGTTTAAATACCTTAGTGTCCAAAGAGAAAAATACACAAGGCAGCCAGATTATGCAGAAGTAAAACCTCCTTACATACATTACTGTTTTTTTAGGATAATGATTTACACAGTAAATGCTACCAAAACTCCAAAGCACATACAAACCAAGAGCTTTCAGGTGTAGTCTCAGCCAGGCTCACAAACATGGTACAAACAAATCAGAAATCTCAGTACAAAAAGGATAGTCCTTCTAGCTCAATACCATACAAGTTTGATTTCTAAGGATTAATCCCTTAGCTCCCAAGAATCTACTGGGATCTAGCAAAAAAATTAAAGCACCTGTTCCCCCACCCCCAAAGGGTAGTAAGTGTTGATGGCATGTCGTTATTATTGCAATAAAGATAACTAATCATCCTATAAACTATTATCTAACAATTTGAATCACATGAGCTTACTCATCTCTACCAGCACCAGCTCAGGCTTTCCCTGCCAAAACAGTAAGAACCCAAGCTCCCATTGTACAGTCTCCAAACCAGAATCTCAAACTGACACTCCCCTGCCTCGCGCTTCCTACAGACACTTACATTTGGCCAAAAAAAACCCCAAAACAACATGAGAAAGAGTTGCATACCCCTGATGTGGCTCTGACAGTGCTTTATACCCACCTTGTACAAAGCAGTGCAGAAGCTCATCCTCCATGTCTATGTATGGCAATGAAAGCAGTACAGCCTGATGAGGACCTGAGGTGACATGCCAAGATGGCACATCAGGATATTCTAGGACTTCAACCGCGGAAGTACATTTCTGGCTTGCACCATAGCCAGACAGCCCACCCCGGCAAGGCTCGGGGCTGGCGCCTGCAACCACAGTGCAAGTGGTTCCTACCAGGAAACCAGGGAGCACGTCAGGTATTAGAAAGATTTCATAATGCTCCTAACTGCTAAGCGAGCCAATGCTGACAAAAAACTGTGAAGCCAAAATATTGAGTTCTTGCTCACCCGCATTTCATCAGAGACAATTTCAGTTGGCTTTTAATTAGATTAAAGCAAATCAATAGAGGACACAAACGTCATCTGGTTTGTATAATTCCTCCAAAACTACAGCCTAGTGTTACATTTATAATATATTCTTCCGAGGAGATAATATTCCATTTTTAATATTATCACTAGAGTTTCTGTAATTAAATAATGATGGTTTCCTAACATCAAATAATACAACATCACATCTATTCAAAATACAGAAGAGGACAAAAGACACTGAAAAGCCTAGGCGTATTGTTGAATAGTGTGCCCAGGTACGCAAGACTGTCTCTCTACAGAGCATATATAATAGAAATTTCAAAAGGCAAAGTAACTTTAATAGTATCTTGGTTTTACCCAACTCATAAAGGCATTTTCTCTGATAATGCATTTGTTTCTCCAGACTGAACATGGATCTTTTTTATTGCAAATATGACTACTTTCCCTTGCCACAAGAAAATATTCATCTTTATGAGACTGATATCTAGCTGTGCTATCTTAATGTGCTTCTCCTACTAGGAAACATAGAGCAAAAAGCAGGTTAGAAATGGCAGGTATTTTTGCAAAATTTTTTGGAAGAAACTTTTGCTTTGTTCAATGGAGAAACATCCATTTCCTTTCCCTTCTTTTGAAAACAAGTTACAGTACAAATTTCAATTTTTCAGCTCCGAAGGACGAAAATATAAGCATAAAAATTTCTTAATCCAAAGTAAAAATCATCAATTTTAGTTGAAGATTTTAATTTTGATCATTTTTCGAAACAATCCACAGAAATCCTTTGAAAAAAATATGCATTTTGTTCCAAAAGCCTCTTGTCAAAAATAAATCTCTGGAAAAATATCTCCCTTTTCTAGAAACCCCCAGCACAAAAAAACTTACTATGATTGGCGCATATGAACTACATATGCATTAAGCTACTTTAAAAACTCTGTCTCAAAGCTAATTATATAAAATGTAAATTTATTCATTTTGAAACACACATACATTTCTTACTCCAATTCAGCAGCAACACTAGAACCCTCACTATAGCCCTGAATTTACAGATCACGTTCTGACTTCCATCTGGTTTAAACAGTACTTGTATTAATTAAAATAATCTTCAAGCAAGATAGAGCACATATTTCTGCATTCAAGAATATACTATGCATGTTAAATACAATGACAGAAAATTAATCTCTCTTTTAGAGAGCTTATGTGTAAAAAAATTTTCCATCCATTATCCTAAGTGAAAAAAACCCCACACTTGGGTTTCCACACTTGGAAACCTCAAGGTTGTTGAGAGTTTATTTTAGCTTCAAAAAGAAGCCACCTCCAGTTAAGGCAAATGCTAGACATTTGAAATCATAAAACATTCTATATTAATTATAATATTAATTTTAATGAATCTGTCTGATAATTACTTTGAACATTGCCTGAATAAAAACATGACTGGCATTTCAGCATTATTGGCTATAACAATATTTTATGAGTCTGAATCTGGCTGTGCAACCTTAAGTACATGATTATCACTCCAATACTGTAATGAATTTAGGCTTAGACAGTGATTTATTTCGATTATCCTTTGTCAAGTCCACCATGTGTTTTACTGAACTGAGGAAACATTTGCCAAGCAGTTCCACCTTGGAACTGAATAAAAAAGTTTTGTTATACTTTATGTTAGTGAGATTTTGTCCCTGTTCCAGTATATTGATAGGAACACATGATTTTTTTAAAAATATTGTCACTTATTATTTTATTCACTTCAGCTAATTTTATGCCTTTTAAATGCATCATCAATTTTAATTTGGAGGTATTACTCTTCCTCAACAGTAAAGTCCTGGCATTATTCAGTGGCAATACCTCACTTACTGCCACCTGCACAGGTTAACATTGCTACATATGGTCTTTACCTCATATTGCAAATCTAACCCAGCATCTTGAGGCAAGATTCCTTTCAGAAGTCCACAAGGTCTGAGCCCTTGCAATTCTATCACTACAGGCAAGAAACTATTGATACGTATTCAGGTCTTTATTCTTAAATATTACACTGACCTCCCTGACGCTGCCTAGGCTTAGCTGCCTCCATCATCTACAATTAACACTGTAAAAAACAAGATGCTTCCACCTGAGGTAGCAGCACTGAGATAACCCATAACCTGAATTTCCACATCCTGTCCCAAGCTGCTCTCGCTATTCCTGGTACTAGAGAGCTATTGTTAGTCACGATCCTCTTGTAAAACTGACACGATCGGACAGTCTGAATTATTGCCCAGAGCTACTTACGCTGCCCTCATTTAAGAAGTGTATGCAAGCTTTTCTAATTTCTGTGGCAAGCACAAGTACTAATAGCATTTGGCAGTATATTTATTTGATAGCTGTTTGCAGCTACAGTAGTCATCACTGTAGAGAAATGACATTTACCCTGTATTTGACTTTTTAAAAAACCAAAATTTATACAATTATACAATTTGTATATACAATATACAAACATTTACAATGCAGTAAATATTTACTTCCTATTAATGATCACTTTACGTAAATGGTATTTTCTGGCTGTGAACTTCGCCGCTGATTGTTCTATCTCTTCATTAATTTGTGGTACAAAGAAGACTGAGTAATGCGTAATTGCCACTTGAATTCCAGGGAAATCTGGTGGAGCCCCACTGTCATTTTTTATTTAAATATATATTATCTTGTCAGTCAACCTGGCATAGTACAAGCTTGTTAATGTTATAGTTTACAGACACTTTGATGTATGTTTTAAAGGTTTAAATGATAATTTTTAGTCAACAGAGCACAAAGAGATGTGATCTTCAATAGCGCCTGACAACTGCCTTCTAGAAAGGCCCCACATGAGTTACAGAGTCACTCTCCCCATTTCTAGCAGTGCTCAGCACCGGCTCCAGTGCCGCGCTAGGAGCCCGCAGCAGCCACAGTCAGTGACCTGCAGGGTCCATCGGCAGGAGCGGGGCCGTGCCGGCCGGGACGCGGGCAGGCACGCGGCCCCGCCGTATGTCCTTCCCCTGCCGCTTCCGCCAGCTGGGGACAGGGCTTGGCAGAGGCACTTACCAGGTATGATGTTTGCAGCTCAGCACTGCCCTTCTTCCGTTCGTTTTCCCTTTAATTTCTTCCTCTACATCTCTAACTATACTCATTTAATCAATACTATTAAGTATGCCCCTCATGGCTTAATTTGGACGGTACTGGTGGGCACTGGTCCCAGTACATGAGGACCTATTATTTGGTTTGTCAGGCATGACAAATCCTCAGTGTACAACCACTGTGACTCTCTAACAAGACATAAGGTAAAGCTTTAATGCCCATTCTACAAAAATGCATGATGCATAATGGTAAATTACACAAAACTCAGCATGTGGCATGGTAGAGCACTCTGATGGTTTAAACTGCTTGTGGAAAGCCAGCAAACACAAACACCAGTTCATAATGGTCTAAAAAACATTGTTGATGTTTATCAGTCAGTAAAATATAAGATATTACAGTTTTAGTTACTATTTTACTTGCTCTTTTAAAGCAATGCTTACTAATTAAAGACATCACTTGTGGAGAATACCTTCACATGGGGTGAGGTTGTGAATCGGAAAGGGAGTCACCATCCAGACCAACGGGGCTACTTATTTCTTTCTTCTATTCTATCTTTGCAGTCTGGATCAGACCGTGGATTATTTCCTCCCGTGCCCAGAACTGGTGAGGGCAAAGGGACCGACAGTCCAACAGATCTCCACGCCAGTCCTAGCACGTCTACCTGGCAGCCGGTAAATGGTTTAAGGCCAGAGAAAATTCATGCCTGGCTAGTTTGGTCTGTGTAAACATTCCCATAAACATGTTGATCTTTGTAAGCATAAACAAAAGGAGCACACCTTGCACACAGCCTGTATTAACATTAGTCCTTATTTTCCCAAAGTATTTACAGTCACTTCACTAAAAGCATCAAACTTGCGTAAGAACCGACAACTGGGGAACTTAAGTGTAGCATACACACACATGCATGCCCGCATTTGTACACATACATATGTATATGCACATGTTGCTGTAATATATAAGGAAATTTTTTCTAGAAGAACCTGCAAAATAGATAAACAGAGATTAAAGACTTGTATTCTAAAATACCTAGTGTAAAAACAGAAAACGAAACAAAAGTAAGTCTCTTGCATTTCCCTGCTCTAAAATTTACATATTCACTTTGCAAAATCCTGCAACATAGAAGTACTAAAATGACCTTACTTTCGCAAATAAAGGTGCACCACTCAGGACACTAATTCAGTTGATCTCTAATACACGGAGAGGGATGTTACCCAGAAGAGTCACTGCAAAACTGGTGAAAAAAGGTATCCAGTTCGTCTGGATTTGTCAGATGGCTTTTCCACGTATTGTTCATTCTCTTCACCGCAGTGGTTTAAAACATAAATTCCTCTAAAAATCTGAGGAAAACACAGAAATATCTGTCTGGAAGTTAACTCTTGAACCATCAAATCAAACTCCGTAAAAATACAGACAACCACATGAGATAAGCCCTTCCATAAACTGGAAGAGACTTCAAAACACCCAGAATTTATCCTTTCCTTAGCACTAGTCTCACTGGAATGTAATAGCAAATACTCAAGCAAATTCTCATTTAAACCAAACTATGCAAATTGAACAGAACAGCAAGAAAAAGAATGACTTACCTCCTCCATTATTTCCACAACTTTACAGAATTCAGAATACAGATTAGGGGCTAACTTTTATTCTTAACGAAAGCAATGACATTTCAATAGACTACTTTTGATGGGAGGATTAGAATCGCATCTGCTGTGCTTCCAAATATGAGTAAGCCCTGAGCTTCCTCACATACCTGTGTAACCTGAACATAACCACTTCCGAGGCAATCTGATAGACCAAGCTGCTGCCATTTTCAACGGAACAAAACAAATCACTTTGGACTGTACTGGACTTGGAAGACTGCTTGTCTTCCAAGCACTTTTTCTTCGCTTCCTCAGTCATCTGAGGGACATGCAGACCACAGACCAGATGTTTCCTTGAATTAGCTGGTCAACTGAAACTGACTGATAATTTCACGCTCTGTTAATAACTATGTGTTCCTAATCCTAATAACAATGAAAAAGCATTTCATTTTATGAAGTGATTTTTAGTATTATTTGTTTGAAGAGACTTAATGAAACATTGTAACTTACGTGGAAAATGATAAAACTCTAAACCAATAAAACAGTAACATGGAAAGCCTCATGTTGGTGATTAAATGAATTATAAAGCCAGCATTTACAGACAGCAATTTGTGTTTGCTCTTAGAAAGAATCTTTGGGAAGTGAAACAATAAACACTGGGAATTTAAGCCAGAAAGGTTAACTGAACTGCCCCAAAGCTTCCAGTTGTTCCGGGGCAAAGAAAGGTTTAGAATAAGGATGAAAGTTCAAAAGAGCGGTGAGCACCATCCTTTAAATTATCATTCTCATCTATCTTTAATTTAAAAGTTGAGAGGGATAAACTTTTGTCCACAGTAGCATGGCTTATGAAGTATTTTGCAATCTCTTTAAATGTCTTTGGAGCTCTGTCTTTGAATATCTTTGCTGCAAGGGCCAAAGACTCCTTCAGTGAACACAGCACCTACTATTCCTCCTGCCACACACCACTTCCAACAAGCGGCTCATTACACCTCTCCTTTCTCACCCATTCTCCTGGCGACCATCTAGTGAAAACCTGTGCACACACAGCTGGAAGTCTGCAGGAGTGGAAAATTCATCTCACCAGCCATTATACCGCAGGAAAAGATTGTGTCTGTGTTGGGTGGTGAGTATCTGCCTCTACCCTGGTGCATGGCTGTGTTGTGGGCAATGCAGACTTAAACGTCCATGTCAGTACTGCCAAACCGGAGCCATGTGCCATTATGATTTGAATCAATGGATCTGTGACAACTTCCCATTGTCTATCATCGTACTGGAATAACCACCTGTGGATTGCAGTGTCCCTGAGATGAAATTTTATCCCAGGGTATCTTTTTTCTCTCTTGCTGTGGAACTGATTGCAATTTCAGAACACAGGAAGGGTTAATTTGCAGTCTAAAGTACGCAAAAATGAATTTCATCATATAAGCAGTTGCCCATTATCACCAAATCACAAAAACGGAAGCAAAATATAAGGTCTGCTAGCATATGTTAGAGAAGAAGACGAAAACAGTTTATTTGTTTGACTATTAATTCTGAGGTAGCAGTGGATGACAAAACCTAAAACAAAAACGTATTTGCATTTCTAGGTAAAATGTTAATTCCCTTTAACTGAACACGACTCTTCATTTTTTAAGCATTTATCTGTTCATCCATACTGTAATTTAAATGGAAATATTTTTTACAGGTCATGTAGTCTGCTTTTTGACTTTAAATCTAGGAACAATAATTTCTTGAAGCTTTCTACATTTTTCTTGAGAAAGCATTAATTTCTCAAAAAACAAGGAAAACATTACCTACACAGGTCCGGCACAGAAGTCCCATTTCTTTACTGTTCCCTAAAGTAAAGTAGCTGCAACATTATATATGTAAGCAGCACCTTAAATAGCATTTCTTTGTTCTAATTCTGGTATGCACGATCAACTAATAATGCACATCCCTGTTCATTAGTGCTCTGCAGGAGGGTCACATTGGAAAGACCTCTTCATTACTCATGCACTGCTTGTCAGCACACAGACTGGAGCAAGATTACTAATACATCTATCTAATTTTACTGAGAATATTGATGTAAAATCAGTTTCATCTGCTGTCTGCACAACCAGAAGCCTGTCCATCCAATCGGGGAAAAAAAATCTTGTTTTTCTTTTGAAACATCCTAGGTGGTAGTGAGGAAAGGATGCGAGTGGTCTATTGTGCTGTATTTGCAGACTGCAACCTAATTGGTTATCCAATACCTTTATTTCACAGATTACCACATGTAATTTTGAAAACTAAAGATCCACTAAGGGACATGTGCTAGCTTTGTAGAAGAAAAAAGAAGGGAAAAAGGGAGAAAAAACTGCATATCTTAATAGATTTTCTTATATGACTTATATCACTTTTAAAACTTAAGACAGAGCCCTGGCTTTGTACCAATTTACATTAGCAGAAGTTCTCTCCCCGTCTTATAATTTGGTATGGCATAAAAAAGTTTTTTTTTTTAAGAAATGGCTTTTACAAAATAAATTACTGTTAAACATTAACTAGGTTGATATTTAGCATTCAATATGAGCATTCCTGGTCATTCTAGTTGTTTTCTGCTGCTTCAAAATAAACCAACAAAAGGCCCCCAGTATCCAAGCAATTTTCTCACTTATCATGGGTATCTTCCTCATTAGGAAGATGATGATAAAATACTGAGCGGAGTAACATACAGGGAAAATAAAAGCTAAATGATCTAATTACACTGTCTGTCATCAGGATTATTTCTTGTTCTCTATTAAGTGGCGTATAAGGTTGAGATTAAAGCAAGCGAAGGGATTTCCACTCTTTCTCAAGGGAAGTTGAGTCCTAATACCTCTGGTAGAGAACAGCTACCTGTAACATCACAGGGTTAGACTTCTACATCTCAGCGCTGTCCCTGCTCGCTGCACTGTCTTGCTTCACTGACATAATATAAAATACTGTGCCCACTTATTAAATCATTTGCATTTTTTGATCGTTTCATATAGACATTGGAATAGCCTTTAAAATTGTTCTGGGCTTACTTATCATAAAAGTACAGCTTCCAAAAGGAAGTCTTCAAACACTTCCTATGTTTCAAATTTTTAGTGCAGTGGTTTCAGGAAAAGAAGTCAGATATTACAATTTTAATCTGTCATTTTGATCTTCTTTTTAATCTAATCCCACCTCTTCAAAGGTCTCTGACAAATCTAGAGTGTCTTCAAGAGCTAGTTATTTGTTTGGATTTTGATTGACAGAGCAGTCACAAAAATCATAAGGAGACAGACAGTACTGTGGCAACTTCATAGCTGGGTAAGGAGTATGATTTTTAACAGTTTTAACTGTATAGTTTTGGGAATTTAGCATGACCCGGTCTTGTAGTGCTACTGCTTGGATTATCCCATGCCACGTACCAATGGCATACATATTTAGATTACTTGCAAGACTGGAGTACAGCAATGAGTACTACAATATAAACGTTGTCATCTGAGACTTCTGAAATAAAATTACACTTTATGTGACTTTTCTGAAGATGTAGGAGGAAAACTGTCTGAATAACTTATTTTTCAGTTTGATTGCAATTCTGAAAATAAAATCAACATCTGCTGTGGATGGAGATAAAATCTTTTTTTTTGGACAATGAAACAGAAACATATCTGAAGGTAAAAAAATCTCCTCCTGGGATTTTCTGAGCCATTTTGGAATTTCAGAGTTTTACAGTGAATTCAAAGTAGATTTCAGAACAAAAATATCAAATACTAAAACTGGAAATTGGTACTTAAGTATAGCTAAGTTGAATATAATGATTCCTAAGGAGACGGGGAAAGAGAGACAGGGAGAGCAAACTGCCAAACATACTCGCAAAATCTAAATGGATTAATGAAATGTCTCAATATCAACAAATCTGTATGTTTGGCTAAGTGGTATTTTGGAGAAAACATTTTATCTAGTTTAATCAGTCAGCTTGATGCAGCTTTCTGCATAACTTCTGGAAAAGCAATTGCCCGTAGCTGAAGATTTGTCTCCTTCCCATTCATTTCAGAACTCAAAGAAGGAAAGATACTGTAGGCCATGAATATGATGCCCCCCAGCCCCCTTCCCACCCCGGGATGCTGTGGGTTTCAGGAGGATACATGAATTCAGAAAGGGATTAGGCAAAGTCATGAAGGATAGGTAAACTGATGGAATAAGTTACCATGGCATGGACATACACATTGGCTCCAGAAATCCCTACACTCTGCCAGAAATTGCACAGGTCACAGAGCAATGATCACCCTGTACAGGCCTTTTTTTCTATAAATATTCTCCAGTAGCAATTGTTAGAGGCAGGATGGCGCTGAGATGGAGTTTGGTCCAGCTTGCACAACTATTCGCACGTTGCGGTGCTCTGGAATTGCTTTTCTTACTTTCCGATTTGAGTCATGGCAGTAAATCCTTTCCATTTGCTTTTTGCTCTCTTTCGTTATCTTGATTGAAAGAGACTACATTAACAACAGGTTTTTCACCCTCTCCCACATCTGCTGGCCCTTTCCTTTTAACCATTTTTCATCTCCCCATTTCGCTTGCCCCTCCTCAAAATAAATTATTTTATTTGTGTTTTTTTTTTTTTTTTTTTAAATAGAGCAAAACAAATTGCTTCCTGATTGAGAAGCCTACTTTCATTTTGGTTTTGACATATTTTTCTCGAAACTAAAATTATACTTGATTCTAGGTCCTGCTTCACAAGTCTCCAACTTTGGGTGTGGAAACTACTTTTCAAAATGAAACCCGACCTACTGAAAAGGAAAACTTGCTAAAAGAAAAGAGACGAGCCAATGTAAATTCAGATTAATGCCAATGAACTCAGTCTAATTACATCTGTGTAAAGTCATTTTCATTAAAAAAAAAAAGAATTAGTCTAAGAAGGAGGAGTCTAACATCAAAGGCCAGCAGTGTTGTGTCTTGCTTTTTCTGTCATTGTTGGGGCTTTTTAAAAAAAAATAAAAAAAAATCGCTACTGCCTCCCCCCTGCAATGCAGGAAGAATTTTAATGTTCCAGGACTGTGAGTGCAGCTCCGGTGGCAAATAATTTGAGTTATGTTTCAGGGGTTGCAAGGCATCAAACGCTCCTAAGAATTTTGTGTTACTGAAAAGTAATAAAATAGAGAGGAAATTGGGCTGACACAATTCCGGAACTAGAGAAATGCAGATTCTTTCAATAAGGGCAGCTGACAGACCTATGCTCTTATCAGGCTTTGACAGGTGCATTTAGGTTTACTTGGGTTATTGCTCTCAGACCTATTAACCTCTGCTGAGCCTAGATTTTGCCTCTTACAGTCAAGATCATGCAGGGATGCTTGGGGCAAGTAAATAAATAGAAGCCTCCAGAAAGTACCTAATTTCTCACATCCCTAATCTTCCTGCCATCCCCAAAAATATCCTCACAGAATAAAATAAAAAAATTTATGCTATCTCCTAAGCATGAGGAAGCAGACCATGGATGCCAGGATGGCAATATAACTGTAGTATACTGTATTTCCCCTATTGTTTCCTCTGCAGGCTGCTTCTTTTTCAGGGCTCCCAGACAACCACAGTAGGTAACTGTGGACTGGGAAAGATCTGCATTAAGGGCAATTTTACTGCAGAAAGTAACACCAGATAGCACTATGGGTTTTATTATTTTTTGACCTCCTACCTTCCTGACCTCAAAAAGTGCAGTTTACACCTGCCAGCTGTGCAAATATCTTTTCCCGCAAATATCTTTCGCTATTATCAAAAATCTCAGAAGATGAAAAGTAACTCTTTGTCATATCTGTGCACCACTGGACTTTGGATGATATTCTTGAGTTGTACCTTGGCATTGCCCATGGCCTTCAATGGGACCATTAGAGGAACGTACGGGAAGGTGGCAAAGAACTTCACAGATGCTGCACTAGCATTCAGAAATGAGACACCAAGGCTTTTTCTCTCCAAAGTTCTGAATATATAGGATGATAGGGTTTTGGCCAAGATTCAAAGCAGGGAAGTTTGTAAAAGAATTGAAAAGAATTTCTGGTATGCAGCCAAAGTCTCTAGTTACTACTAGCTTTGAGGCTGGGTTCCTCATTTTAATATTTAATGCACATTTTTCATTTCTTGCATGGTGCCCCAGAGTACAACACAGTTGCTTTGGCCTCTAGGGAGAAAAGTACCTTGCCCAAAAGAAACTGAGGAAAACTATATGCAGGTTCTTATCTCGTGGCCACTTCGAGAGGGTCACAGCGCATGTCCCAGTGTGTCAGTTCTTTTCACTAGCTCCTTGAATAGAAGGAATATTGCCACTGCACCATCCTGCCAGGCGGTATTCTCACAACAGTCCACCGATGTTAACAGACAATGCAAAACCATGGTCTCGCTTCACTACAGCGATCTGTGGGACTCATTATTATCAGCCCAAGATGACAGTGAGAACAAGACCCCACAACACAGCAAAATTAGAACTGTACCCTAAAATCTATAGTGGACTTAGTGGAGTACGGAGTACCCTGTCCTACCCTGCTTGCTATGGCATCTCGCATATGTGCTTTATTACCTATTGAGGGTAATGGACTGTTAGCTAAGTAGAACAGTGCTATTAATGGGTTCTGTTACAATATAATGCTTCGTTAACAGAGCTCTCAAAGAAATCAACAACTTCAAAACTCCCATAATCAATCCAATTTAATCTGATATATGCTCTGTCAAATTGCATTTCAAAAGGCTTTTATAATACCAAAATTCAGTTATCTAGTAACAGCATTAGCAATGTTAATTTTCTAATCAGAACGCAAAATCATTAATTATCCATGCCTTCCTTAAGTAAAAGAAGCTGCAGTTCCTAATCAGTAACCCTACAGATCCTTTGATGTTTATGAGTAGAAAGGGTACATTCTCCTCTGGAAATACCTGTGAGGCTTTCGTTAGTGCTAGTGTGTGCATTGAACACATAATTGCTTCACTGGGTCCGAGCCTCTCCGGTCTTTGCATCACCTACACCTGCACGAGGCTGAAGCTCAACAGTGTGAGCAGGACTCTCCTGGTGGTCCTCGCTTCCAGGAAACCACACTCGGGGGTCAGTCACGCCAGTCCAAAGATCTCGGTCTGCCACCATGTCTAGCCTGTTATGTTAGCACCGTATTACATAAAGAGTCTATAATTGTAAAGAGATTGGAAATATCCCCCAAAATAAGAATGGTAATTTTGCCTCAGGCAAAAGGGCCACCTATCTCCAGCAGTGGCCAGAAGTGAGTATTTCCCCTGAATATTCTCCCAGCACTCAACTATTTAAAGCTCCTGGGTGTTTCCGAGTGGTTTGGCCTCATGGATCTCTTCCCCCACTGCACAGCTAATCTGTACTTGAATCCATGCAAACTTTTTGCATCCCCAATTTTCTTTAGGTCCATAGGTCTACCACTTGTCGTGCAAAAAACGCATCCTTTTGTTTGTTTTGAACATGTTGCATACAAACATTGTTGGGGAAATGCGGTAAAAATATATGACATAAATTACTTTTTAATTTACACCATTATTTCTAAAACTCCAAAAGTTCATCTCACTGTCTGGAAACAATTGTTTCCATACTTCGTATGTTATTAAAAAGTCAGCATGTATATAATTTTTCCTTAAACAACAGCCAAACAACAAACACAGGAATTATATTCATTTTTTTTTCAAGCAAAGATTAATGTGTGAGAAGCTTACACTACATTTAATACATTATTAAAACAAAAATTAAAAATAGAATAAGAAAACAATAGCTCAGTGTTTGTTCTTGCCCTTTACAATCAGGGAATTATTTTTGCTGGAAGAAAGTATACTCGATGCTCCAGTAATATATCGTCTTAAACTTGATGATAAACCAACATGCAATTGTGTACCACACACTAAAATCAAATGACAGCTTTAATGGTACTAGGGAAAAGGAAACATATTGCTAAGGCTATAAACTTGTTCATGACAACACTGTAAGACAAAACCAAGAAAACATGCATAAATTTCTATTTATTTTTATACTAGTAATAGATAGATTGTCAGGTAATAGTTCATTCGCTCTTTAACAAAATTCCTATTTTTCAGACAGAGCATTTCCAGAGAATAAAGACAATCACAAAACACAATCATCATGAAGTTTCCTACACCTATATCTAAATATGTAAATAGCTCTCAAATTGTGCTCTGGCTGTCGAGAAGCTGTCAGGGAATTTAATTCCTTCCAGTCCTGCTGGTAACTGGTTCCTTGGCCTCAAGCAAACATTTCACTTTTCCTTCCCCATTTGTAAAATATGTGTTTTGGCCTGAAGAACACTGAAATGCTTTGAACGCCTTGTTCAGCTAAGCATTTAGAAGTACGCTTAACTTTACATATACACGTAATTGCATTGACTTTGACTTAAATAGGTTTTTGTGAAAAAGCATGACAACAAATTTTCTCTGAGATGGACTTTGAAGAACTATACTATATGTATCCTGTTTTTAAAGCAGAATCGCTTAAATGCACATTGGATGGATCATAAAGCAATGATTATTTTCACTTGTAGCTTGACTGTTCAGTGCATTTATTTTTCATTGATAGTGGATAATTTATTTCTGAAGTATAGAAGTGCCCCCTAAGCTCTTGGAAATGGGTAGTAGGAACATGCCCTGAAACAATTATTGGCGCTGAATAGTTTATACCATTGATTTCCTTTTCTTCAACTTTTTGTGTATTTTCAGTTATTAAAATAACAGATCGTTGCTGATGAGAACATCTAGATGAAATGAAATTTCTGTCTTTGGCATAGAGGTGATCAAATGGCCAGAAGTTTCTAGACCTAGAGTTAATACTGTCGTTTTGCCATGCGTATGTACCTAGGAGATGCTGTTGAACACACAGCATATATCGCTGGGCATTAAATTTTTCTGAAATTTCCAGCTGCCCTAGAAACTACAGAAGAAGGGGGTTTTGGTTGATTCTTTTCATTTTACAAACTGAAATTGAAACAGAAGTTGATGGTTAAAGTCACTTCACATAATTACTGATCCTGTAATTGGGTGAACCCACGAATGTGCTCCAGCAGAAACCCTTCTGACTCTTTTTTCCGGACAAAATAAACTGCTTTTGACATACGGTGACTCAATTGGGAGAAAAATTGAGCCTTATTTTTTTATAAAAGTGAGGAACAACATCTCCCATTAGCTTTCCTGCTGCTGGAGCAGTGGGTGTCCTCAGCACACCAGTGCTGGAAATCAGGCCCCAAATGCCTGATCAGTAGAAAACAGCCCAGATGGCTTCTGTTGTTTATGGCAGCTGCGATGGGGAGCTCTCCTCATGGCCACTAACTGCTGAACTTTGCCTGGTGTTAAGGATTAGAGACCTTCCCTTTCACCCCACCTGCAGAGAGCGCCCGCGTTGGAGGACACCAGCCGCCTTCTGGATCTCTGCTCTGCTCAGCTCTCCTGACCCGTTACAGCACACAGAAAGCAAATGCATCTGAGCAGCGACAGAAACGATCTTTTCATATTCCACATAAATCATGACACATTTGGAAACTTAGTTAATAGATAATACAAACACCTCTGAAATCCCCAGGTGAAAGACACTGAGGAAGCCAAAACTTGTACATTGTATTAAATGCCATTTCCATCACGAGTGTCGGAAGACACCTCCATAAGAAAAAAGGATTGTATGAACAAACTGAAAATTTCCACCTTCCATCTCCCATTACATCTTTTATTTAAATTATTTCAAACTATGGACATATATATTGCACAGGTGCCATTTATTCACCCCCAGGTTAAAAGCATTCCCAATTATAATAATGATCTCTAATGATATAAAATTAGGTACTCATCATTTTCTTATAGCTAATTACTCCTCTGAAGCCAGCCTGACGGTTAGGCAACAGTGCACGGTGCTATCTAGACTCAAGTTACAGCTGGGTATGCAATATATTGCGTATACACTACGTTTCTCACACGCTACTTTTAATTTAGCCTGAAAAATAACTGTTGAAGTAGATGATTATAGGTTTACAAAAAAAGGGCCGTGAAAAGTTCATTACCTAAATATGGTTTTATGTCATTAAATCAATGACATATCATCTATCATACCACCCAAATTGATAAGCTGTTCCTGGAATATTTATCATCACATCAATTAAACTTATATATTCAAGAACAACTGGAGAAGACATGGTTAAGAAATATTTTATTCAATATATCCAAAGTTTAAATGGGTTCTGTTAAATAGCTAGAGAAGTATCTGCCCGAGAATGTAACAAAACAGTACAGCTGCTGCTCTAGGTTTGGTTCACATTGCACTTAAAGCTCAGTTTCAGGATTCTGAACATTTGTGATGGGTGTACATTTGTCCTATTTCCAGCCCCTCTTCCTGGAACAACTTTGAGAGTTCAAGCAAAACAGCTGCAGCAAGGCAAAATGGAGGAAAGAAAAATCCCACACGTTCTACTCCAGCATCTATTATCTACGCACCATCTTCCATTTATCTTTCTTGCACTGCAAAGCCAGCCCGGTCTATTTGTCTACCTCCTATTAATGAATTATAAATATACTTGATAATTAAAATTTGGTATTTACAGTCTTGGCTACGCAGTGGCACGATGTGTGATGCAAAGCTGTCGCTCTGTGTTAAAAGCAAGGTATGCAGCTCTCCAGGTCTTCTGGCAGCATTTCAAGAAGTCTTGCTAGAAACACTTAGCAGACATGCTCTTACGACACAACCACAGTGTATTAACCCTAAAGAGCAAGAAAAGAAACCACATAATTTCAAGACATACAAACAAGCACTAGCTATTTTGCTTATTAAAAGGTCTGAAAGTTTCACTCTGAAATCACCTATTTTTGGAGTCACTTATAGTCACCTTAGTGCTTGCAATTGAGCTTTTAATGACAGCACTCGCTGCAGTAAGCCTGAGGCTGATATAACCAGTGTTTATGGGCTCCTACCTCCGCGGAAGAACAGCTGATGCCCTCTCCAGCCCCGCAGCCCGGCCCCCTCCCCTGTGAGGACGCAGGTGAGTCGGCACCAGGCAGCTCCTTGTCCGGACCCCAGCCCCCAGCAGCCAGCCATGGAGGTGGGCACTGCTCAGCACGGGCAGCAACGGCACGGGCTGGAGCTTAATGCAGGTTTGCTCCAACATTCTCCAATAGCTGCAGCCCCCCATGGCTTTAGTACAATCCTACCAGCTTAACCCCATCCCCGTCCTAAAACCAGCCCTGTCTGTTACCTGGGTGCGTGCAAGTCCCCTCCTGAGGCCAAGCTGGGCTGGGACGGTGGCGGCAGGGACACCGGCACCCCGCAGCGAGGGGTGCCACCAGCCTGCGTGGGAGCTGCCGCGTCTCGGGGCGGCAGTGAGGCAGCAGCAGCTCCGCAGGTCGTTAGTGACCTGTGAAACAGCATTAATCGAACACAACACCCGCCCTGGTGTGCCTCGCTGAAACGGAAAGTACCAGCTTTGCCCACGTTCACACACTTTAGAGTACTAAATTTTTTTTAAGATTTCTAAGATTTATATGGGAGATTCTTGGTTCTTAGTTTTGAATGTGAGATAAAACAAAACAAAGCAAACAACAAAAAAAACCCCAAAACAAAGGAAAGCCATCATGCCAAGCATACATGAAAACCATTAATCTTGCTCACACCTGACCACATCACTAACCCTCTTCTTACAAAGACATGAATGTAAGATAGACACTAAAGACATTTTCTGCCGCCACTACAGAAGGGCTTTCCTTCAGGTCACAGTTTGTCTATTGGAACAAAGATTGCCTTAGTCACAAATTAAAACAAAAACCACTGACAATGGCAGCCTTTCCCCTCTGAGAAAGCCTTTTGGTGCCACAGGTTTACACCAAAGTTAGTTTCTTAGTCCTTAAGATAAAGTTTAACGTTCACATTGTTTCAGTGAAAACATGACCTCAGCCTGAGGAAAGGCTCTTTCTTCTGTTCTCCCTAAGGACAAGCGCAGAAGAGACCTGGTTTTCATTTCCCACTTCTTCCCAGGAAATACTGTATCTCCTTGCCTACTTGTGCTCCACGTCCTCCTCCTCTTTGCTGGGTACCAGAAGACATCACACCTCCAACAGATAATTATAGGAACATGGAATCGCAGGTATGACCAAAAAAAAAAAATATCTAAATCATCCCTGATATCAATTCTGATTAAACAGTACTGTTGGCAGGTTCCCTTCATAAAGCTTGGTGGATGTGATGGCTGGAGAGGGACAGGAGGAGGCAGGGCAACACCACATTGGGTGGTTCACTGAGACTTGACTTCGCTCGTCTCCAGCTGCCCGTTCTTGTTTTTCCGGGATGCCCTCATTGCTGCCTTGACCCATGTAACCTCTTGAGATTCAGAGCGTGCTCTGGGCAGTAACGTGGACGACGACAGAGCAGCGAGCGGGGCAGAACAAACCGCTGAAGATCACCGCCATCCTGTGAGGGTGCGGAGTGGGACAGAGACAACTTGCTAAACGCTTCTGCAGTGCACCTGCACATCCCTGAACAGCGGAAAACAATAATTAAGTGGAAAGAGAGAAGTAGAGCATCTAAAACACATTTAAATATACTAGTTGCCTCTCCAGGCCAAATTTCACTTTGGTTTTACTTCTTTACAAGTTCTGAAAATCTTCTGAAGTCTCTGAAATGTCTTTGGCTTCTAAAGCCTCTGTGAGGGACAGCGGAGCACAGAGCCGAAGCTTCGCCCCAGGAATTTCCAGCTGCTCTTTTTTTGTTCTCATACTCTGTGCTCTAAATAAGCAGTAGGACGAATATTATCACAGAGTTATTATTTCTGTCATAAATTTTAAAAACTACCTACATGAATAACTGTAAGTCAAAGTCCTTCAGTGACTGTCATAAATCCAAAAGCTGTCTGAGTCCTAGATTTAGGATTTCTATCATTGAATTAGCTGAAAGAAGTATAAAAATGCATGTACAGCATGCTCTTAGCTATACACATTTACACAGACTTCTGGGCAACAATTTCAACCAGAAATGAACAACTTGGTCCAAATAAATTAACTCCCATGCATGCTTCCAATACAGCATTGGGATTTGCTGTCCCAGGATGTGCGATGCATCACTCTTAAAATCTTTTCCTGGAAAGTGTCTCCTAAATGTTTACAGTTGTCTAACATAAAGCAAAAAGAAGAGTTTTAAGGGTATTTAAGTGTGTTGTAGAAGTTTCTCTGCATACACGTAGAAGAAACCAAGTAAGATGTTTTTACATGTGTCTGCCTCTTCAGCTCAACCTAAGACATCATCCCAAAATGCTGTAGTGTAGCCTCAGTGACCTGTCCCTGTCATCCCAAACCTCAAACACAAGGCAAACACTGTCAATCAAGTGCATAATTTGAGAAGCAAGTAACAATCCTAAGAAAACAAACAATTTGAGCTCCAGAAATTAAACTGTTGCTCAAATTGTCTTGCAGAGATGTGCGAGAAAGCCAGAGCACAGATATAAGTCATAAATACGTACAGGAAGCCCCAGAGGATAAGAATGCAAGTCTCACCCTTGTTTTGCTTCCCGTGTAGTTTTGCTCACTCAGCAAAAGGGAGCAGAGATCAGTGCCCTTCCTGGGTAGCGGCTCTCCCGGGTGGGGTGTAGGTGCAGGAGAAAAAGGCCCCAGGAAGGCCAGGATTGCCAGCCATCATCTCTTCTCTCCTCGCGTCCTCGGCACAGCCAAACAGAGTTGGAACTACCAAGGTAGATGGTGGAGTGGCCGAAACATAAGATACTCCAGCAAACCTCTGCTGCAATCCTTTGGGACCACTGTCAGGTGTTACCACTTCCAGGGGACTGGATCCAAACAGACATCAGGGACCAAAGTGTCTTCTGCTTGGTCAAGATGACTGCAGAAGAGTGATAAGTATTATGGTATAACCTCTGACGTTTGCCTTCTCGTACAATGAGGAATGGCTGGCTGATGATAAAAGGCATTTCACCCAGTACAAGACTGGGAATGGCCACATCCAGGCTGCCCTCCGTGGAGGTCTACTTTGGGTTACAACTGGCTGTAGAGGAACACAGAATTATGGCATATCCTGGATTTTAGGAAGTCTGAGCCATTATTTGCTGTCTTGAAGTCAAGCATCAGGATAGCCACATCAGTTAATCTAGGTGACAAACACAGCTTTTCCAGTCACCCATGCCACAGCTGCAGAGAGAGAGTCTGCAGTGTTCCTGTCTTCTGACAGGTTTTGGAAGGTTCCACCTCTGTTTGGACCTACTGAGAGAGGTGAGAAAAAGGGGCAGGCTCCCTATAAAAGCTGGAGTTGTTCTGTATTCTTCACATGGAAAGTTACAGGCTGCACCACCAGAAGAAAATATCTAGGATTTTAAATAACTTTGCTATTTTTGTCTCGGTGAAAAAACTATGGCACCAGCTTATTATGGTCACACACATCCTTAAGGAACTTATCATCATTACAGCACTAACAATAGGTACAACGTTTTGAAAGATTGACATTGAACTTCATAATTTTAATTAAGTGTGGAGCACTTTTTTGGGGCCACGAAAAGGCCCCAAAGGATTTTACTTCAGTAGATAGAAACTTCTAACTTGCTGTACCAATAATCCCACAGTTTGCAGACAATACTTTCACAGACAGGACCAGATCGGAAGGTAGTGCATTACGTTAATGCACAGCTTAAGAAACCAACGGGCTTAAAGCTACACCTGTGTGTTACATTTTTGGTTGCACACATTTAACTCTCACTAATGCTCCTAAGATCTACGTGACGTGCAGTCAAGAAAGGAAAATGCCTCATGTAAACATGCTCCCTCTAAACTGGAGACACTTTACCCTTTAACGTTCTCCTGTCTTTTATAGCCACACACAGGAGAAAACCTTCTTCATGCTGCTGATTCCCCTCATTCATGTTCTCTTTAACGACTTTATTTTTGTGCAGTCAATTGCTCATAGACATGAATAGGAAGGTGGCAGTGCAGCTCTGCTTGACCATACCAAAGCTAAGGGAGCAAGAAGCTGAGGCCATGGAGAGCAGCTTCTCAAGGTGATGCTGCTGGCAGGGGATATCCACACCTTTTCAAAGCGGTAACGTTATGCTGGATGTCATTTTAATCTCACAGACACTATATAAGTGCAGGGAACTGCAATAATTATTATTATCCTATTATTGTAATTGCTCAAAGGATTTTCTGCTAGTCTCCCATTTAGCATAGTATGTGAAAGGCTGACAAAGAAAATGTGATTAAGGTGTGAAGCTCTGGTGCCTGCCAGCTGTACTGAAGTGCAAAAGATTCCCATCATAAACAGTAACTGAAAGAATGATGGGCTTTCTGGGGCTTTCATCAGGAAATAAAAATACAGGAGTCCTTCAACATCTGTCAGAGACACAGAGAAGAATGGAGGAAAGCAATCCAATTCATCTGTATAAACACTTTTGTGGTACAACACCACCCATCTCTCCTTCCATTCACTCCCTTAAAATATTAAAGTATTGACCATAATGGAGTCTAAGGCAGGCTGGGGAGAGTAAGACAGGGATGGAAACAGGCACAGTTTTTCTGAGGTTGTATAAAGATGTAATTTCTTTTCTGTTCGTAACCAAGAAACAAATGTTTTACGCTCTGTCCCTTCCCTTCCTTCCCCTGCAGTAGTTAAGCTGATGGCTACTTGCAATCAATACGTTACAGGAGCTGATAACGCGTGCCGGACCCAGAAGCCGCAGCGGCTCGTCCCCAGGAGTGGGGCGGGAAGGAGAGAGGTGACGCAGCCCCGGGGACACCGGCTGCCGCCTCCAGTGCAGCAGCACTTCTCCGGCGCTGCCGAGCTCGGGAAGCACCGCGTCCATCGCTTCCACTGGTGGTGCTTCCTGCAGACTGTTCCCATTTCGTCACGAAAAGCTGGGGCACTTTATAGTAAACAGCAGGGAGGAAGAGGAGGATGGCGGACTGAAGAGAACAGAATTTTCTATCTCTTTGAACAGTATTTTTTAGTCTTATTCTCTTCCATGTCTATTAACTCCCACTGTAGTCCACTGGACATGTGAACTAGTCATTACTTCCCCCTCTGTACTAAGTTTTCAGCTTATACAACCACATGTCCAGCTTAAAATTTTTCAAAGTCACATCCGCTCACACCAGCTATAATCCCCAATTCACACACTCCTGCTCTGTCTTCAGAAGCAGAGAATTCCCCATGCAGCGAGCAGTGCTGCATGTCAGTCCTTCCTCCGCTCTCAGAAACCTCCTTCCCCAACTTTGAACAATGTCATTTCATAAATACACGGCTCCTGCTGTATCTTGAACCCCCTCTCCCACCTAACTGAAGGTGAACAAGAGGGCGAACAGAAACTTCAGGCGCGAGGTCTCAAACTCATTCGACTCCTTACTCCAGGCAATCTGTCGCTTCTGAGTCTGCGAGGGTCCCCGAAGAACCGGGGCAGACCCACCTCCTGCCCGGGCTCCAAATCACCGCACACAACACCTGGCCGAACCTCGCCAATTACATGCTGCACACAGGCATTTGTATTAACTGTGCTTGTTCCTTTTTTTTTAGTTATCTAAAAACACCTTGTCATTTTCCAGCTGATTTTAATAATAACTGTATAATAAATCATTTAAGCAAACCATTTAATGGACGGAGTGGTAGTAAACAGGACGCTGCAAGTACAGCTATTAGTATAACATAATTAATTGCTGAGGTCTCGTGTTATTATTTCTCCCCACTTTAATGAGTTATGGTGTAAGGAAATAAAAAGTTTGTCCTTTTTTTCCTCTTTCCATATACGTTTGCTATCCAGAATAGTGCAACAGATCATCAAAGACAGCTATGGGAGCACTTCTCGTATTCCTTTATTCAGGCTTTTGCTTTCTGCAAATATTCTTGTGCATTAAATCTCATTCATCATCATGTTTGTGTTCAGGCTGCCATCTCCTCTGACACACAAAGCATATGAAACCAGGGACTTCCAAAGCTAAATTCATAACTCTTGGTATCTTAAGCTAACAGCCCAAACCCTCCAGGTGAAAGCAGTAATAGATTCACATCCTCTGTGGCTCATAGAAAGTGAAATATGTGTAACATACATGGCCATTAAGTTGTATATGTAAGCAGACGAGTCTGTGAATACAAATAATGGGGATTAGCGTACATTTGTTAGCAAAAACATACTTAATGGCCTTTGAACGTATTTACCAAGCTTATATTACTATTGCTTTAAGCCATACTCCCCGCTGTGGGTTTAGGAGATGTTCTTTCTTAGGAGAAGAAAAAAACCCACCATTTGTGTCCACTGGAAGTATTTTTCAAGGGAACTAGCAAAAGGCCCCAGTAAGTCCTTACATGTCTTGCCGTGGCATAAGCCTTGCTACTAAGGGTGCCCCACACTCCCCTCTGCACAGGCAAGACACAGTTCCCCAACCAGCCAGAACAAACCTCAGGGGGCTCTGGGAGCTGCACAACTGTGAAGACTGGATGCAAATCATGCTGATTGTGGTATCTCTCTAAATTAAAGACCAACAACAAACCCAGTAGGCAATTTTTTTTCTGCTTGCCTACTCTGTATGACTCCTACATTCAACACAGATAAAGACAGTGGGTGGTATGTCCAAATGATGTGTTGATGACATGACAATTTACCTGTGATTCTTCCAGTCTTTAATTCAATACTGGATTTATTTGGAAGAAAATTATGGGTTGGATAAAGAAATTAGTTGAGGTTGGCTGACGTGCATTGGTCAGACTGGGTGATCAAAATGGTCGCATCTAGCCTCAGAACACAATAATCTGTGAACACTATTACGTTTATTTTGGTGACCTTTACTTTTTCTTCTTTGAAGCACTGATGCTTATAGCCGTCAGACAACACTTCATCCCCCAGACTGCTTTTGCATCTTTTCTGTATCATCTGTAAGGACTTGTAACTTGGATCACTTCCACATGGCACTACTCCTGACCTTCCAGCCACACGCTTTCATGGGGCGTATGTAATCCTGACACAGATGCAGATGTATGTCCTCCCGATACATCAATGTCCTCTTAATGCTCTTTTCCTTGGACACTTGCTTATGCCTCCAGACAGCAACTCCAATTCTTACCTATATAATAACGTTATCACTTACTTAAAGTATTACCCCATTGCTTTTACCACCCAAGAGAAGCACCGAACAAGGATATTGATTTAAAAAAAAGGACATGAGAAAGAAGTACCCCTGACCAGCTCTCAATTGGAGGGCACATGAACAGCTAGACAGAGACAGGGTGTGCAAACAGCCCCAAGAGCCAGCTTCTTACCTGGCTTGTGCTTTCTGCTTGGACTAGAATTGAGAAAAACTCCTGAGTCAGTCAAGAGCACCTGAATATTGATTTTTCAAAGGAAATTATCCTCCCAGCTGCAGTGTTCTTGAAAAGTCCATTCTTAAACACTCAGTTTAAACAGATGGAAATGACCAAGCCTGGAGGCCTTTATTAGCAAGCCTCTCCAGGACAGATCCACACATAAAACCTGGAGGAAATCACTAATACAAGGTCCTACACAACTCTGCTGAGACTGTGGGTCTGTAACATCTTGTTCCTTTTTCCCCCCTCAGGAGGGGGAGGAAACAAAGGGCTAAGTGTACTGATGTGCGTGCACTTTTTTTTTTTATTATAGTTTTTTACTCCTGAATTTTACATGAGTATCGGTGCTTGATAAAGTGTTTTTCACTTATACTCAATAATGTTTTCCAGACCTGAACACAGCACCATCCAGATCCGTATCTGACATGAAATAGTAGTGTGAAATACTGCTACTGTACATCAGGAATATTAAAGCAGAACAGGAAGCTTTTGTGGACAAATAATAAGCTACATTTTGTACTCTCTTTGTTCTACAAGAATTTCCCCTCTTTCCCCTGCCTCTACCTTGAATATGTATTACACGAATCATTTTACCCACTGAGGAAACAGATCTGACCCTGACATTGAAAAAAAAGCCATGTAATATCAGTGAAATCTTTAACAAAACTGAATGAAGCATAACACATAACTGTGAAAGAAATTAACAAAACCAGAATATTTTGTACAATAATTCCTAATTATTTTGTATAATAATTTCTAATACTAGCATATGCATCACCTTTTGCACAATGTGAAAATGTAAATTCCATATCCATTTAGAAATGGATTTGAAAACTGAGGCAAACAAAGCGTAAAAGTCTCAATTCTTTTCAGCAATTAACTCTCACTACCTGTGAACTTTCCTAAAACACCTATTTGATGGATATTCATTGCGCATACCTGAATTGTACGAAAAGGTGATGTGCAAATAAAAATGAAGTTCAAATTTTATGGGTTTAAGAGAGTACTACGCAAAGACACCATAAAAGCAACTGGAAGAGCGTGCATGCAGAAATGGCACAGAATCTACCCCACAGACGGTCTGCAAGTGAAACAGAGGAACTGTTATGAATAGTTAAAAGCTGCAAAATTTTAATATCAGTCTTCAAAATGTGTTTAAAACCTTTCCTCGCAAAGAATCTAATGGTGAAAAGCTTAAGTGTTTTTTGCTTCTCTTGTGCTGTATTTGTATTTACAGAAAAAAAACCTGCAGTCATGCTCACGTTGTCCATGACTTTAGAATATAGAAAGGTACTCCACAAGACTGCATTTTTCTGGAGCAATGGTTGCATACAAATACAACACTGAAATAGCCTGTGGAACACAAGAAAACAGTAGCCCAAATGACATTCTTTTAAAATAGGCAATTATGTACCAGGGGTCCAATTTCTAAACATATATATTTTTTTTTAAAAATAACAGGAGTTAAGCAATTTAATACTTTAAAAAATTCAAGCTATGAGATGAAAGAATGAGAACCTGTTCACCTTGCAAAAAACCTGATTCCTACTATTCCTTCATTATAATGGACTCCAGTCTGCAATCCCTGCTCAGTTAGCACCCCTATTTAAATCACAGACAGCTCTCCCTGGGGAAAGAACTGCAGGACAAGGGCCAATATTTGAACTGCAATTTGTTAATGTTAGCATAGCTGGCCAAAACCCAGCAAGAACAGTAGCTTGTTAATAAGTATCCAGGTATTCCCCCTCGAGTCCAACATAAAGTTTATCTGTAACCAACTTCTGAGGAACCTGGTGAAGAGGAAGGATGGGCTGGGTCCTTACAGTGCATTGCCAAGACAAAGGTGATTGGTATGTGACACTCTGGTTCCATCTTCTTACCATAAGGAACCAGAAACCCAACAGACAGCTGCAATTATTTGAATAAGTCAGGCAAACCCTTCATCAGGACACTGGGAAAAAGAACAGGGAAGAAACAGAGTCCTCACAAGGAAGTAACACTATTGAGACAAGACGGCTGACCTATGCGTTACCACACAGATAAGGACACATTTTCCAAAGTGCTCAGCAGTAAGCAGTTCCCACTGGGAAGACAGGTGCTGCTGAGTACTCTGGAAAATACTGGAACATCTCTGAGTGCCAAAATGTAAGATAACCTCTCTATCTGAACTTGGGTGCCTGAAAACAGACATCGCAGATACAGGATTTTTAAGAGTATTCAACCCATAATTGCACTGACAAACAATCGAATCCATACCAGCATTGCTCAAAGCCAGTAAGATCTTTAAAATAAAAAAAAAAAATTTAGAAAAAAAGTTATGTAAGAACCCAAACTAGATGGAGGAAGATAATAAAACTTCTGAGAAAATGGGTAGGAGTAAAGCAACACCAAAATTTCCAAAAAAGACGCTGTGATCAGGTACTCTTGAGTAAATTTATTTTCACAAATTCAGAAGAGCAATTCTTGATTTCCACAAGAATAAATTGTTTAGTTTGACTTTGTGTCCCAACACATAACTTCAGTATAGGTATGCCTACCTAAGTTGCAGGAGTAGACTTTGTGCTGTACTAGTCCAAAATCTTTGCCTCAAGCCAACTACCCAGAGGAATGGAAATCCAAAGAGATGGCCAATTTTTCCTTTTAATTACACTGGTACAATCATATGGTGTTCTTCACTTTTGCAGTAGCACAAATTTCATCCCCTTTAAATCAGTCATATATTGAGAATTAAGACCTATGAGAAAAGATTATTTGTTCCAACATGTTTAAACCCAAAGAACGTCACCTGCTCACAATATGAACTTGCACAATTCATAGCAGGATCTAAAACGGTTAAGAAATCAAAGCAGACGGCTTCCTCTCTCATGAACAAGCAAGTCTCAAAACAATCAAGACCTAAAAATGAAATGCATGAGCTATTTTGACTAGCATACAAACTTAGATTACAATGATAAAGTTGAAGTTAATCAATTTAATTTACTTGTTAAAGTGTTTTGTCCTACACAAGAAGTACTGCACTGCGTTGGCTTCTGCAGGAGGAATGAAGGAACACAATCTTTGTTATTAATCCTCTGAAATGAAGATTAAAATCTTTCTGTAGCCTATAATAAAGGTTTTGAGTTTACAGTTTTAGCCAGTCCAGTAACATGCTAGGACAAAAGTCGTATTTCATGCCAGGGAAAAGCATGTTCTGAATTTTCACTGAGGAAATCTGACTATATTTCAGCAAAGGCCTATCATTTATTTTCCCAACAATAACCTTGAAAATTAAATCCAGACTCTGATGGATTGGAGCTATTGATGGTTGATTTTCTCTCTGCTGTACAGCTATTTTGCAAAGATCACATTTAGAGCTATGAAACTCTTTGAATATGGATCTTCTTATATCTTAAAAATATACAGAATCCTTCTCATGGCAAATGACACCCAAGTACCCATATATTCTTTGATTCCATCAGCAAGTGCTAATAATAGAAATGTTGAGAGAAATTGTTTTCAATAATTGGGGTCTAGCTTGAGATAAACTCCATGTATTTAAGCAAAACACTCACTTTAAATGTGTTTTTGTAATCGATTCTATTTTAGAAGGGTACAATTTAATCCAGTTCCATTTTTCTAGCCAACTGGCATGCTATTTGCTTTTGCAGTTCAAACCTGACCGTATGGCATGCCTTTATGGTAACTCTCAATATACTCCAAACTACATCCTTGGGAATACTGTACTGCTCTTGATGATAGCAAAATACCGTTCAGCTGTATGAAACCTCACTTTCTAAATAAAGAACACCATGGTTTTAAATGACACTGATTATTAAACTAAGGTTACACTCCTATTGCTAAATTGAGTTGTAATTACAAAGAAGAATTAATAACCAAATTTAATGAAAATCCCATTATGATGCAGCTTAGCAAATCAAAGCTGAAACTGCTGTAAGTAAAATGACAGATAGTCACAATATAAAGGCAATACTACATTTGAGTCTATTTCCTCAGCTTTTGGGATGTCTCAGCAGAAAAGTTAACTCCAAAATGACATTGCGTCTCCCCTCACTAGCAAGCACAAACCCAAAGACAGACCCACAGAGAGGGCAGAGTGACAAGGGAGGTTCCCGTCTGTCCTCAGGGCTGCCTCCGACCTTGGTGGATCTTGCCCAGAAACTACATTCATGCTGGTGAGGCAGAATCAGGCCCTCCGATTTCAGGTCATGAACTCCACATGACTCCAGAGGGCATAAAAGTCAAAGAGACTAACTCTTGGAAAAAGAGGGAAGTTATGCCAAGATACGAAATTTTTAATTCCAGTGGGGTTTTACTCTTCTGATCCATGTGGCACATAATAAACAAAGCTGTATTTTTTGGGTTTTATATCTACTGGGCTTAAAATCTGGTAAGAACTCAGTTGTGCACAAGATAAAACAAGACAAGTGTCTGATTTACCCCAAATTACACTCATTAGGAATATATTAATCTCAGAATACACATGAAGTCAAACAGACTCAAAGGGAAAAGCTTACTTTTAGTATAAAACACTGACGAAAGACTTGAATCGATCTCTTTTCTTCCCCATTTAGCCTAATCCTGTACAAGAACTGCAAGATTGGTTATACATTAAGGATTTTTGAAACTTCAACAGAAAAATTCTCAATCACAAGCCAAGAGCTGGAAGGCAAATAGTTCTTTGTAAAACCATAGAGCTACCACTCAAAAGTATGCAAGCAGGTTTAATATTGACTGTGTTGCTGAGATATAGTAATGTAATACAGATGGTGCATGGAGTGGAGAAAATTATTTTGCATTCAGCTAAAGAATAAATATATACAATCCTCTCCAAAAATCAATGCATTGCTCCAACATCTGAAATCAAGCTGAAGGTAGATTTCCAATCACGAGCAAAATTTCCTGCTTATAATGTGCAAACCAGTGTATGCCAGTAGTCAAATGTTTCAGCTCTGGTGTATTGTGTTCTGATGAGTAAGAATCTTGTACTATTCATGTTTTGCAATAATTTCAGCTCTCTCTGTCAGTAAGAGAGATTCTCTGAATAATGTATGTAGTGCAAAAGAAATGAACAGAGTTTAAATAAAACACGCAAATGGGAAGAGGAAAGAAAGAGGACTATCTCCAAACTGATATAGATCAGATCAATTTTTCAAACTTACAACAGAGTCTATCTGCTTAAGCAACCTATTTCACATGCATTCATGATTTATAACAAAAATACTAATGATGTTCTGGGCCTGTTTAAAGAAAACAAAAATGTGTTATAAGATAACTATTAGAAGATAGATATTAAACTGAATATACAAAATTATTCCAGTTCCAAAAGTACTCCTTGCTGAACATTTGGCTGTATGTTTTTATCTAGTGAAAAGAAAAAAATATTCAAGTTTTTCCAATGTTGCGGTGAGTTACCTGCTAATGTGCCATCCATAATCCTTTGAAATAGTCTGTTTACTGTCCCTAACACATGCAAGGGGCCATGCCCTGAATCTTCACAAGTAACCTCTGCAGCAAATGGAAACAGAAATAGAGGGAACTGGTCATGTCTCAGAGCTTTATGCTTGAACGGACATGAATATTCATTTCAGTCCAGCAGCACCAACACTTCTGTACTGTATATTCGGGGACGTGTGTGCTGAGTAATTTCTGCACAAATAGCAGGATCCAAAGCCGCTGTTTCACAGTGGTTCAGCAAGAGTTATCATTTCATATTGCCATGAAATCACTTAATTCAGAGCTGATGGTGGGGGTTCTTTAATTAGGTTAGAAAATCTCACACATCTGCGCTTTAGAAGCCTCTGTCAAGCCAGCAAATTCAATCACATGGAAGCCGGTGTCCTCCAGCTATCAGACAATTGATTTTTGCAGGATTCTGCTCATATTTAGCTTAAGGGACATGCGATATGTTCATCCAGTTGTCACTCAGTTTGCCCACATTTCATTAGGAGAAGATTTGTTGTTTAAAAAATATTCTTCAGTATTAAAATGTTTAAAAAAAGAAGCAGCAGTCAGATTACTGGCACGAGACTGCAAAATGTGAAATAAATACAAACTTGGACTAATGCAAAAATACATGTTGGTTGAAGTGGGAGGTACAGACCTAAATAAGGCCTGTAGGATTACGCCTATTTAATATAGACATGTGCAAAATTATATGAGCATACACACACATAAACATATACATTTACTTTCCCCCTCTTTCTCTACCTCCCCCCATGCTGTAAAGATTCATCATCTCTGAGTCATTAAACTCTCTGGAACTGAAACTGGGTTCAGTTAAAAAAAAAAAGGATCAGGTTATGAATCACTATTTCTATAAATGACAGTAAATATAAGAGGATAGGTTTTCCTTGGTTAAAACAATGCAAGGTAAACATAACCTAAGGTGGTTGGAATGAGAGAGAAGAATCTGTTGCGAATAGTTTAAATGAGGAAAGTTTTGGGCAAACCTTTTTTGAATCTATGCTGTTAGTCTTACACAGAGAAATGGTTCAATTTTTGACAATTTTAAATTTATGCAAATCAGAATTAATTCACTAGCGTTGGAACGGAAATACTGTGCAAAACCCTTAATCCAAAAAGTAACAATAGCCTCGGAAATTATTTGGTAGAACTGGATGCGTAGGCAGAATCAAAAATAATTGACTTCACCTAAAATTACTGATTTCAATATACAAAAATTATAGTCCCCTCCTTTTTCACTAAAAATGAAAGTTTAAAGAAGCTACTATGTCATTTGTCTTCATGGAATATATAATCAGTGCCTGCAAAAGTTGACATGCATTGTAATATTTTCTCAATGAACTACACCTGCATAGATCTGATTCCTTCCAGTTTCAAAGCACCTTTTGAAATGTTTTCTCCTTGTGGAATTTGATATTGATTTTCACGCTAAACACAACTAATACTTTGCTTAATATAGAATTCACACTTAATGGGACATCAATCTTTCCTGCATAAAATGAATGGAGCCATTCTGGCAGCTCAGAAGCTTTTCCTGTTAAATAAGGTGGCAAGGTCATCTGAAACTTGGAGTACCAAAGACTCGTATAAATAAATTTAGCAATCATTCAATGAATTATACATGAGAACTGCACAGTACATTGTAGGTTTACATATTAAAAAGTGGCACAGAGATGGCTGTGAGAAAGTGGAGAGAAACATAGTACGTATTTTAAAGGCACGATGAACAGTAAGACCTTCTCCAGTCTGCTTCTATTTTAAACTCGCTTAGCAATGTTGCTTAGGGCATCTACTTCTAGAGGCAATTCACTCTTGAATGAAGAGGAGGGATTCAAAAACTTAAAGGCCACAGAGGAAAACCTATAGAATCCTGAAATACGGACATCAAAGTAGTAATGCTACTACAGTCTTCAGCTTTGCCACACTATATCCCACTGTCTTACATAATAACATGAATTCCTTTTTATAAGCCTGAAATACATGAAGATAAATAGAAATGCTTTACCACTTTCAGAGATTAAGCAGTATCCAGCATGTGTTGTAACCAAGGCTAAAGACCCTGAGGTGATCTAAATGTAGGAAGTTCAGCTAATGATACTGTGTTTAAAAAAAAAAAAAAGTAAATTTTACCTCATTTGGTAAGGGCATTTCTTTTTCTGTTTTGCTCTCATGGTGTATGGGCATCTGTGTGCATGCGGGGGTGTGTGTGTATAAAATATATAGTAGGAACAGAATATTTGTTCCAGTTGAGGTGGTCTGTGAAATCAAGTAGATCAGATACTAACGTGATTTGGCACCAATGTATGGATGCATAGAGACATATCCACAGGATGTATGCATCACGAGATTATAAGAGACATTTACAACCCAGAATATAAGAGCAGGGCTGCCTCAAGTGACATCACCAGATCAACTGCAGCATCAACCAACTCAGATATATTATCCTGCACACCACTGCTTCCCTATCTCCTTTCCAGCCATTAGAAAAGCATTTGTGAGCACAAATATTATCGTATATTTTCAAATACACACAAGGCACGCCATACTCAAAAGCGAACAAGAGTAACTGTGGGGTTTACGGGCTGATCGAGACATTCATAATTTTTCTTTACAACAACAAAATTCATCTCCATAGAAACCGGGAAGCAAGAAACTACAGTAATAACACTAAAGTAAATGTCACATCAGGTTAGTCAGCAGAAGGCAGGAGAGGGGATTTTGCTCCAGTTAGAAACTAATAAGGATTGCCGCCCCTTCTGTTCTTCTGCAAAGGGTATCTATACTGAAGACAGACTTACTGATGTATTCCCAATGCAAGACAATAACGTGGTTTCCTGTTATTTCCAGTGCAATTTACTCCTAGGGTGGTCAGATCAACGGCATGTTTACTTACAGGCATTTGTTACAGCGAAGCTGTTAGCTGTTTCAATGTTGTCTACATGAGGAACCAAATTAAAAGGTGCTTCGGATGCATTGGGGCTGGTGTTATGAAGAAAAATTGCTAATCGAAAAGCAGTATATTCCTGATCTGTGTTCCTGATGAAGAGACCACCTACAAAAAAACAGAAGAAAAAGCAAAAAGCAAAGGAAGCAGGATGAATTATTTCCAAGCTACTTACTATCTTGTAACACCAAGCAACTGTCTCTCCCAAAGCTGCACAGTAAGGCAAGTCCTAAGACTTTAATGGATAAGGAACTCATCATATTCATAATCACAACCACTGCCTTTAAATCACGGTCCTCAATCGATTTTAACCTCCCTGATGCATTCATGCTTCTTTTCTGACTTCTCAGTTTCCAGCCTTTCATACATAAATACCCAGATTTGTCATGATTACAGTGACCTTTGAAAGTGTTTAGCCTCCATCTCCCTGATACCGAACACACTGGTAAATCAGCTACTCAACAGCCTCTCACATTAAGTGGCGGGCTGATTAAGGGGAATGATGCTTTCTGGATTAAAAAAAAAGAAAATACCAACTCAGTGTAGGATAATCTGCAGTGAACAGGAATATAATGAACTTTGCTCCTCCGCAGCCATGTGCAGGCAGGGAGCAGCTCAGCCTTATTAGCAGCATCTTTACAATTCCACGAGAAATGATGCAGTGATGGAGCTGAGCTGGAAAGAATTCAGATAGCTGCGTCCCATCCGAAACACGTCCGAAAGGAGGGAAGCAGGAGGCGATGGGAAAGGGGTGAGGAAGGGGCACAGGACGACACGGAGAGACCTACAAAATCCTAAACTTTCCGACTATAAGAAGGGAAAGAAGGGCAGCGTTGCCTTTTACCCCCCACCCCTGCCGGCTACCGCAACCCCCCGGTGCACATAACTCCTTGCCATCCCTCCGGGAGCCAGGCAAAAGCGGGGGGGTGCCAGAGGAGGCTGAAACAGCCCCAGGGGCATCAGCCCCGAGCCCCTTCCTCCTCTACCGATCCTACACGCCCCGGAGCTGGAATGAGTTCTGCAAAAGACAAGCATCCTCCCCTACCGCACGCGAACGCACACACAGATGTATGTATACACACACGCACAGAGGCATACATACAGACACACGGGGATTTGTCTTGAAGGCAGCGAAATGGGATGAGTGGTGGAGGAGAAATCTGCAAACTGCTTTCAGAGCCTCCTTTCCAACTCACTTTGCAAAGGATTGAACCCCTGGACACATGCACCCAGCCCAATGCAGCGCTTACCTATTTGCACACTGCTAGGAAAAGCTCCCATTGCTAGTCCCCAAAAGCCAGAAAACAACAAGACAAGCTGTCTGCAAATTATCCTCATCTTCTCTTTTGCCTCTCTGTCTCGCCTTCTCCCGCTCGCTCGCTAGACGCTGCTCAGAGAGGCATTGAGGACGAGGTGGCTACAAACAAAATCAAGAATTAAAAAAAAAAAAAAAAAGAGGAAGGGGGAGAAAAAGAGAGGTTTCTTCCTTTCTTTTTCTTTTTTTTCTTTTTTTTTTTTGTTTTGTTTTAGTATTTGTTTGCTATTCTCTCCCGCTCGCGCTCTGCCTCTCTCCCGGCTGCCGCCGCCGTTTCAGCAAGCCGTCCCGCCGCGCCGGATTTTTCCCGCAGTCTCCATCGCCGGGGAGCGGTGTCTGTCCGGCTGCGAATGTTGCACATGCAGAAGATGGTGGTGAGTTTGGCGGCGGGGGGGGAGCGTCTAGTGGCGGCGCGGCGCGGCGCGGGCGGACATGCGCCGTGCGCCCCCCCCGCACGCCACCGCCGCGGGCGGG